>CAUYUJ010015460.1:0-12500 GCA_963575745.1 Prorocentrum cordatum
ACTACGACTACTACTACTACTCCTACTACTACTACTCCTACTACTACTCCTATTATTACGGCCACCACTACTACTACTTCTTCTACTACTACTGCTGCTGCTACTGCTGATGCTGCTGCTGCCGCTGCTGCTTGTGCTGCTTTCACTGGTCCCACTTTTATGATTACTGGTACTAATTTGGCCACTACTGGGACTACAACTCCTCCTCCTCCTCCTCCTCCTCCTACTACTACTACTACTACTACTACTACTACTCCTACTCCTACTCCTACTACTACTACTACTACCACGACTACTACTACTACTACTACTACTACTACTACTACTACTACTACTACTACTACTACTACGACTACACCAACAACAACAACTACTACTACTTTTACTACTACAGTTACTACTACCCCTGCTACTACTACTACTACTACTACTACTACTACTACTACTGCTACTACTCTTCTACTGCTACTACTGCTACTGGTACTGCTACCATGACCAGCACTACGAATAGTGTTGATCTTGCAAATACTCTTCTATTTCGATCATAAGAACCAAATCAACGACTATTTTTTTTAGCAGCTGTATTAGTCAAAATATTTCCATTATCATCACGATTAATATTCAGACGATTACTTTTATTACTATTATTTTTTCAATTGCAACTCGTACAACTTACACTGTTACAGTTCCAACCAATAGCATCACCAACCAGTCCTACTACTACTACTAACTACCACTGCTACTGCTACCATTGCTACCTCTACTGCTATTACTACGACTTGTATTGTTACTTCTACTTTTTACTTGTTCTTTCGCTTTTGTTGATACTTTTACGTTTACTTGTAATTTTCCTCTTACTTTTACTTACACTTTCACTTTTACTTGTACTTGTACTTGCACTACCACTATTACTACCGCTGCTACTGCTACTACTCCTACTCCTACTCCTACTCCTATCCTTATTCCTTATTAGAATATACTCCTACTCCCCCCTCAGGCCGGCCCTTAGGGGCCGCATCCGGGGGGTCCCATCCTAACCTGTAAAAAACAATTCAACATCAACATTTTTCTTATTTTTTCCTCTCGACATGGACGTCCTGTCGTCCACGGCGATAATCCATTGCAAAAAATACCACAAAGAGCACACGCGCGCGTTCATGTCAGAATCCTACCGAACACCGTGTGTTTGCAAGCATTTCAACATAAAAACATCAAAAACCCAATGTTTTTTTTTTTCACAAAAATTGTACAAATTTCCCGCCCGGGCTCTCTTGCTGAAATCATAGGAAAACCATAGGAATCTTAAGAATTCGGTCAAATCCAGCGATTTCACGTCATCGCGCGGTGCACTCGCGATGCTCTGTCATGCACCCAGGCCGCGAATCCTGTGCAAAAAATACCACAAAGAGCACACTCGCGCGTTCATGTCAGAATCCTACCGAACACCGTGTGTTTGCAAGCATTTCAACATAAAAACATCAAAAACCCAATGCTTTTTCACAAAAATGCTTTGGGGTGTCCTGTCAGACCGTCGGGCTTCCTCCGGCCACCTCTGGCTTCCTGCGGTGTACCGGGCCATTCTCGACTCGTCTGGCAATGCGTGCGCGGCATTCAACACGCGCTCGCCAGTTCCCGTCGGCAACCGCCATCGCGGCCGCATCAGCTGTACCAAACCGGCTGGCCGGTGTGACTTCGGCCCCCAGTTGTGCCAGCTTTGCTTCTTATGTTGTGGGAGGGCGGGTGGGACTGGGCATGCCATGCTTGACTCGCTCGAGCTGGCTAGCTTGACTCCTACTCCTACTCCTACTCCTACTCCTACTCCTACTCCTACTCCTACTCCTACTCCTACTCCTACTCCTACTCCTACTCCTACTACTACTACTCTACTACTACTACTACTACTACTACTACTACTCTACTACTACTACTACTACTACTACTACTACTACTACTACTACTACTACTACTACTACTACTACTACTACTTCTACTACTACTACTACTACTACTACTACTACTACTACTACTACTATACTACTACTACTACTACTACTACTACTACTACTACTACTACTACTACTACTACTACTACTACTACTACTACTACTACTACTACTACTACTACTACTACTACTCTACTACTACTACTACTACTACTACTACTACTACTACTACTACTACTACTACTACTACTACTACTACTACTACTACTACTACTACGACGCTACTACTACTACTACTACTACTACTACTACTACTACTACTACTACTACTACTACTACTACTACTACTACTACTACTACTACTACTACTACTACTACTACTACTACTACTACTACTACTACTACTACTACTACTACTACTACTACTACTTACTACTACTACTACTACTACTACTACTACTACTACTACTACTACTACTACTACTACTACTACTACTACTACTACTACTACTACTAGTATTACTACTATGTTTATCCTGCTTCGGGAGGAGGAGGATGAGGAGAAACGGAGGAGGAGCAGGGTAGTGACGGCGACGACGACTATTATTACTATTACCCCTCCTGCCTTCCTACAGAAGGCCGCCCCTCGCCCCTCGCCCTGCCCTGCCCTGCCTCCCTGGCCAAGCGCCGCCCGCCGAGGTTCTGCGGCTTCCCCAACCACACGAGCGTGAGCCAGATCCTGTGCCCGAGCACCAACAGGTGCCCCGGCGAGGGCGCGCCCTCGTTCCCGCAGTGCACGCCGGGCGAGGCGGACGCCTGCGCCTGCGAGCAGGAGATGGACGGCGACCAGCAGAGGAAGACGTGCGCGTGCCCGCAGACGGGCGACTGCTACGACTCGGTGCCGCCCGGCCAGGAGCCTCCTGCCGGCGAGGACGACCAGGCGGTGGAGGCGCCGCGCTGCCCAGGGGGCGGCGGGGGCCAGAGCTCCAGCGCCACGGAGACGTCGTGGTGGCCGCATCTTCCGGTCTCCGGAGGGCCCTCGGAGGTCCCGGCGTCCCCAGGCATCCGACGGCTGCATACTTCCGCCGAGAGGGCGGTGCAGCACGAGCGGTGGGCGTCGGCAGTGCAGTCGTGGCCACGTTTTATGTCATTCCTCAAATCAAGAATGGGGCTCATGTTTTCTCTGTACACCCCCGCGCAGGAACCTCACACCTCGCCCCCCTCTTCCTCCTCATCACCATCACAACCATCACTTTTGTCATCACCATTCACATCATCACCATCACCATCACCATCACTATCACCATCACCATCACCATCATCATCACCACCATCACCATCGTCATCACCACCATCACCATCACCCTCACCCTCACCACCATCATCTCTATCATCATCATCGTCATCATCATCACCATCATTATCAGCATCAGTTTCATCATAATCTTCATTATCTTCACCATCATAACCACCATCACCACCATCCCCATCACCACCACCATCACCACCACAATCATCGTCAGCATCAACATCAGCATCAACATCAACATGCTCAGCATCATCACCATCTTCACCACCATCGTCATCACCACCACCACCACCATCATCATCATCATCATCACCATCATCATCATCCTCATCATCATCACCATCACGATCACCACACAGACTCACTCGTACTCACACTCGCGCACTCTCATCACTCATCATCATAACGTACTCATCACTCATCATCACTCATCACCAGGCCGTACACACGCACACTCATACTCACCTTGAGAGAAGTCTCGAGCGGGGGGGCCCTCTGTATGGGGCCTGCGTTTCACGTTGGTGATCTGGGCGGGTCATGAGCCGATCGGTGGGGGCGAGAGTGATCGATGAGACCCACGGCCGCGCCGCGGCCGGCTCGGGCTCTCTGCGCCCAGGGCCCACACCTGCATCCCCTGGGGCCCGCACTCTGCACGGGGATCCAGCAGGCCCCCCTCCGTCCCCGCTCCCCGCTCCTCCCCCCGCCCGCAGCCTCTGTCGGCCACGGTGGGTCTCCTGGCCCCGCTTCCCTGGGGCCCCGGTCCCGGGCCCCGCCGGAGGCCTTCGCAGAAGACCACGCGCCCGGCAGCGACTGCGCGGAGGGCCAGCCCGGGGCTCAGCGCGCCCCGCTCGTCTCGGCGGTCGCCCTCAGACCTTCTGCACGGCCAGGACGCGATCGCAGGCCCACGAGGGTGTGCGGATCCTGGCTTGCTCGCGCGCGCGGCCGCGGCGCGCTTGCTGCGTTGCGCGGGGTCCCCAGCCCCGGTGTTTCTCCCGCTCGGGTGGGGCCGGCAGCCCCAGGGCCCGAGGTACTGCGGCTTCCCCAACGGCACGAGCGCGAGCCAGATCCTGTGCCCGAGCAACGGCAGGTGCCCCGGCGAGGGCTCGCCCTCGTTCCCGCAGTGCACGCCAGGCGAGGCGGACGCCTGCGCCTGCGAGCAGGAGATGGACGGCGAGCAGCAGGCGCTGACGTGCGCGTGCCCGCAGACGGGCGACTGCTACGACGCGGTGCCGCCCGGCTCCTCGGACGCGGGCGGGTCCTCGACCACCAACGTCTCCTCGGCCGATGGCAACTCCTCGGACGCGGGCGTGGACGAGGACGCGGGGAGGGAGGGAGCCCAGACCTGCGACGTGGCATTTTTTTCACGACGAGGGCCCCATCCCCGGTGCCCCTCTGGTGGTGGGCCCGATCAACGGGTCTCCGGGTTCGGGACAAGCCAGCCGTCGTGATTTTTGCTTCCCGGCGCCACGAGCACGAGCTCTGGGAGGCTAGTGGGCCCCGACCCAGTCTTGCTTGGCCTCGGGGGGCCCAGCAGCGGCCCCCCGAGGCCGACGCGAAGGAACCAACCTCGCCGCGAGGGAACTCCCTGCGCCCTGTCGCGGGCCCCCGAGGACCTCAGCCCGGGCCACCACTGCGAGGCAGAGCAGCCCCCGGCTCAGCGCGCGCCCCTCCCCGGAGGTGCGAAGCCGCGAAGAGGAGCTGCGACTCCGCGGGGCACCACGGCACGCAGACCGCGCCTGTCTGCGGCCGAGCCGGATCCATCTGTCAGGGTCCCGGGGCCCGACGCCAGGCGAGGGCGCACGGCGTGAAGACTTGCAGCGCCCGGATCTCCGGGCCCGCCCGGCCGCGCCCGATCCGATGCGGGTCTGATGCAAGCCCGGTGCCTGCCAGGCGCTGCGGTGCATCCTCTCTCCTCTCGCAGCCGCCTCGACCCGATCTCGGCCACGTGCCGACGCAGCCCGGCCCGTCGCGCGTGCCGCGTTCCGGCTCGGTTCGATTCTCCGGATCCGGCGGCTCGGCCAGTGGGGTAGTTTGGGCCGCGGGCGGGCGTGCGCGCAGCAGTCCAGCAGGGTCCTCAAGATGAGCCGCCTTTCAAGGGGGACCCGTCGGCGGCGCGCACAGGGGAGTGGCAGGAAGGGGGCGGCCTTCTTGGAAGGCGAGGGGTTTCCGAGAAGCCAGGGGCCTTCGTAGGAGGGCCAGGGCGGGGCTTCTAAGCCTTGTGATGGAGGCCGGAAGGGCTTCCAAGAAGCCCCCCCTCCGCCTTCCTGGAAGGCCCCCCCGTACCCTCCCCACCCCTGCACCCTTAGAAGGCCCCCCCCCCTCTCGCTCTGTACCCGCTGGTGCGCGCCGCCAAACCCTTGACGCCACTAACTCGGTGGCTCGCTGGCCACTTCCGCTCAAGAGGCTTCGAGCTTGGGCCTGGCCGCGCATCCCTCTGGTCCTGCCTGCCCGCCTCTATAGAAGAAGCCTTCCCCCTCGCCCTGCTGGGCGCCTCCCGCCGAGGTTCTGCGGCTTCCCCAACCACACGAGCGTGAGCCAGATCCTGTGCCCGAGCACCAACAGGTGCCCCGGCGAGGGCGCGCCCTCGTTCCCGCAGTGCACGCCGGGCGAGGCGGACGCCTGCGCCTGCGAGCAGGAGATGGACGGCGACCAGCAGAGGAAGACGTGCGCGTGCCCGCAGACGGGCGACTGCTACGACTCGGTGCCGCCCGGCATGGAGCCTCCTGCCGGCGAGGACGACCAGGCGGTGGAGGCGCCGCGCTGCCCAGGGGGCGGCGGGGGCCAGAGCTCCAGCGCCACGGAGACGTCGTGGTGGCCGCATCTTCCGGTCTCCGGAGGGCCCTCGGAGGTCCCGGCGTCCCCAGGCATCCGACGGCGTGCTTCTGTTGGCTTCTGGTCGCTTGCTCGGCTGCATACTTCCGCCGGGAGGGTGTGGGCGTCGGCAGTGCAGTCGTGGCCACGTTTTCTGTTATCGGTACGGGCTTCGCCCTCTGCCGCCGGTCCCCCCCCCCTCTCTATCATAATGGGATGTATCCGAGTCGCGTCGGTGCTTCTCGACGCTGCCTTGGCGCATCTGGGAACATCATGCGGGGCGGATAGGAATCATCAGCGCATATTGAGACGTTGGCGTTATCCTAGTGGCTGTCGGCCCGTTGGCCACCGTGTCTTGGTTGTTGGTCTGAGGCCTCTTGTAGGTGTTGGGGTGTCGTGGGGAGCCTCTCGGGGGCCTCTTGGAGGCAGTTTGAGCGCCTCTTGGGGGTCTCTTGGGGCCTCGTGGTGTATCTTTTTCCCAACCCTCCTGCGTTGGGTACTCGTTTTGAATAGAGCACTGCGGTCGCGCCTTCCCTCCTCCTTCCCGTCCCCCTCCTCTCCTCCCTTCTCCTCCTCCTCCTCTTTTCTCTTGCATCCCTTCTCCTCTATTCGCTCCTCCTCTTTTTCCCAACCCTCCTGCGTTGGGTACTCGTTTTGAATAGAGCACTGCGGTCGCGTCTTCCCTCCTCCTTCCCGTCCCCCTCCTCTCCTCCCTTCTCCTCCTCCTCCTCTTTTCTCTTGCATCCCTGGGGGGCTGCGATCTGTGAAACTGTCGCCACTTTCGAGGGCTGCTGGGGGGTTCAGCGGAGTGACGTCTTACGGGGACTCAGATTAGACCTCGCCATCGCTGGGGGGCTGCGATCTGTGAAACTGTCGTCACTTTCGAGGTCTGCTGGTGGGTCCAGCGGAGTGAGGCACCACGGGGACTCAGATTAGACCTCGCCATCTCTGGGGGTGGCTGCGATCTGTCTGTGCGAAGCTGTCGAGCTTCTGAAACTGTCGGGGCTGCTGGTGGGTCCAGCGGAGTGAGGCACCACGGGGATTCAGATTAGACCTCGCCATCCCTGGGGGGGCTGCGATCTGTGAAACTGTC
This sequence comes from Prorocentrum cordatum, assembly GCA_963575745.1. Lineage (NCBI taxonomy): Eukaryota > Dinophyceae > Prorocentrales > Prorocentraceae > Prorocentrum > Prorocentrum cordatum. Next base: position 7,157 of record CAUYUJ010015460.1, read on the forward strand.
GCCACTTTCGAGGGCTGCTGGTGGGTCCAGCGGAGTGAGGCACCACGGGGATTCAGATTAGACCTCGCCATCTCTGGGGGGGGGGCTGCGATCTGTGAAACTGTCGCCACTTTCGAGGGCTGCTGGTGGGTCCAGCGGAGTGAGGCACCACGGGGATTCAGATTAGACCTCGCCATCTGTGGGGGGCTGCGATCTGTGAAACTGTCGCCACTTTCGAGGGCTGCTGGTGGGTCCAGCGGAGTGAGGCACCACGGGGATTCAGATTAGACCTCGCCATCCTGGGGGGCTGCGATCTGTGAAACTGTCGCCACTTTCGAGGGCTGCTGGTGGGTCCAGCGGAGTGAGGCACCACGGGGACTCAGATTAGACCTCGCCATCTCTGGGGGCTGCGATCTGTGAAACTGTCACCACTTTCGAGGGCTGCTGGTGGGTCCAGCGGAGTGAGGCACCACGCGGACTCAGATTAGACCTCGCCATCTCTGGGGGGCTGCGATCTGTGAAACTGTCGCCACTTTCGAGGGCTGCTGGTGGGTCCAGCGGAGTGAGGCACCACGGGGATTCAGATTAGACCTCGCCATCTGGGGGGGCTGCGATCTGTGAAACTGTCCCACTTTCGAGGACTGCTGGTGGGTCCAGCGGAGTGGGGCACCACGGGGACGGGGACTCCGATTAGACCTCGCCATCCCTGGGGGGGGGGCTGCGATCTGTGAATCTGTCGCCACTTTCGAGGGCTGCAGGGGGGCCCAGCGGAGTGAGGCACCACAGGGACTCAGATTAGATCTCGCCATCCCTGGGGGGCTGCGATCTGTGATGTGAAACCGTCGCCACTTTCGAGGGCTGCTGGTGGGCCCAGCGGAGTGAGGCCCCACGGGGACTCAGATTAGACCTCGCCATCTCTGGGGGGCTGCGATCTGCGAAATTGTCGCCACTTCCGAGGGCTGCTGGGGTGACCAGCGGAGTGAGCCCCCACGGGGACTCAGATTAGACCTCGCCATCGCTGGGGGGTGGGCTGCGATTTGCGAAATTGTCGCCAGTTTCGAGGGCTGCTGGGGGGGGGGGGGGCAGCGGAGTGGGGTACTCAGATTCGACCTCGCCATTCCTGGGGGACTGCGATTTACGAAACCGTCGCCACTTTCGATGGCTGCTGGGGGGCCAGCGGAGTGGGTCATACGCAGACTCAGGCTCGACTTCGCCATCCCCGAAGAGCTGCGATCTGTGAAACTGTCGCCACTTTCGAGGGCTGCTGGAGGGCCCAGCGGAGTGGGGACATATTCGGATTCAGATTAGACCTCGCCATCCTTGGGGGGCTGCGATCTGCGAAGCTGTCACCCCTTTCGAGGGCTGCTGGGTGGCCCAGCGGAGTGACGTCATACGCGAGCCTGGGGCTTTAATCCTCGTTCTTTCGATCGTCGTCCTGTGAGCCGTGCAATGCGTGCGCATCCCATGTAGCTTGCACAGCAATTCACATCGCCTACATTATCGTTGTTCCTGCTAATGTTGGCCTACTCCTCTTGCCACTTGATGCACGTGGGTTGGGTACGTCGCAGGGTAATTGACCTCTTGGATGCCTTTTTGGCGCGTCTTGGGCGCTTCTTGGGGCCTCCTGGGGGCTTCTCGGGGCTTCTCGGAGCGCTTCTTAGACCATCTTGGAGCCCTCTCGGGCCGTCTTGGGGCCTGCTTGGATGCGTCTTGGGCTGTTTTGGGGCGGTCTCAGGAGCTTCTTGAGCCATCTAGGAGCGTCGGAAAGCCGAAAATGCGAGAACCCCAAGCTCCTTCAACAACTTTTTTCGTAAAGTTGACGATGTTGGCCTCTTGGGGCTCTCTCGGGAGGCCTCTTGGAGACGGGTTGGGCGCCTTTTGGGAGCCTCTTGAGGCCTCGTGGGGTATCGGTTGGACCTTTTGGAGGCCTCTTTGGCGCGCCTTGGGCGCCTATTGGGGCCTCTTGGGGCCTCTTGACGGTCTCTTGGGGCCTCCTGGGGGCTTCTCGGGGCACAGATATCGAATGTTCGGTTCGTGGTCCCCTGCTTGGGCCCCTCTTGGGGCCGTCTTGGGGCTCTTGTGGGCCGTCATCAGCGCTTTTATTCTTGGGCTTGCGCCACACCGCCGACCCCCCGGGGAACTGGCGGTTGTTACGCGTTGCTACTGAGGGCCTCTTGTGGGCTGTTTGGGGGGTTTCTTGGAGCTCGTTTGGGGCTTCGCGGGGCCATTTTCGGAGCTTTTTCGGGGACCTCTTGGGCTGACATTTTCAGTATTCGCCGTGCACGCATGGGGAAAGGGGCGAGAACCCACGACGAATTATTGAATCGCTTCGCTCATTCCGCCGGCCCGTGATATGGCATCGCTGGTTTTTGTCTGTGTGTTCGTTGCCCATGTTGCGCTCTTGGGGGCGGGTGTCGTTCGGACGCGTTGCGTGGGGAGTTTTGATGGTGAAGCAGTTCCCTGGGGGTCGTCTCTCGATGGGGCGAAATAGAGTCGTCGTCAAGATGCTTCTTTGGGGGGCCTCTTGGGGTCTGTTGAGAGGCCGTTCGGGGGCGCCTGGGAGACATGTTTGAAGCCTTCTGGGGCTTCTTTTGGGCCTCCTGGGAGTCTCCTGGGGCCTCTTGGCGACATCTTGGGGCCTCTTGGAGGCCTCTTGGGGCCTCTTTGGGACCTCCTGGGCGCCTTCTGGGACGGAGGGCTCCATTTTTGAGTTCTCGGTATCCCTCCTGAGTCCCTCTTGGGCCCGTCTTGGGGCCTCTTGGTCCGTCTTGGGCGGCACTTGGGCCGTCTTGAGGGCTCTCTTGGGTCGTTTCGGCGCCGTCTTGGGAGCTTCGTGGGCCGTCTTGGGGCGGTCTTGGGGGCCTCTTGGGCCGTCTTGGAGCGTCCGGAAGCCGAAAAAGCCGTTGTGGGAGCCTCTGGCGCCGTCGTCGTGAGAATCCTCTCGGGGGCCTGCGGGAGGCAGTTTGGAGGCTTCTGGGGAGCTGTTTTGGGGCAGCTTGGGGCTTTTTTTGGGCTTGTTGGGGGCCTCTTGGGGGCTTCTTGGAGCCTCTTGGAGGCCTCTTGGGGCCTCCTTGGCGCCTTTTGGGGCGGAAGGCTAGAATTTTAGGTTCGTGGTCCCCGTCTGGAGCCTTTCTTGGGCCCCTCTGTGGGCCCTCTTGGACTGTCTGAAGGCCCTCTTGAGCCGTTTTGAGGCGCTCTTGGGCCGTGTTGGGGCCCACTTGGGAGCCTCTCGGGTCGTCTTGATGCCGTCTTGGGGGCTTCTTTCGCCGTCTTGGAGCGTCGGAAGCCCGAAAAAACGCGAAGGCCAAAAACGTTGAAAAAACCAATGGAAATCGACGATTTTGGCCTCTTGGGGCCATCTTGGGAGGCGTCTTGGAAGCTTCTTGGGGCGTCTTGGAGGCATCTGGGGCCATCTGGAGGCCATCTTGACCGTCTTCGAGTGTTTTTTCGGCGACTCGGGGCCCTCTTGGACCGTCTGCAGAGCTTCTTGGGAGCCTCTTCGCTCGTTTGCGGCCCCCCCAGCAGACTCTCTGGAGCGGATGACCCCCCCCGGACCGCGCCGGCGGATCCCGGGGAATCCGGCCGGACCCCCCCCCCCCCCCTCCAAAACGACCGGACCAGGCTCCGGGGGGAGGGGTTTGGGGAGGGGGGAAGCATCTCACACGCCGATGACCCCAAGGGGTCGGCGGATTTGCCTCTTGGGGGTCTCTCGGGAAGCCTCTTGGAGCGCTCTTGGGGCTACTTTGGGCCCTCTTGGGCCGTCTTGGAACCATCTTCGGGCGCCTTGGAGCACTCTTGGCCTCGGCAATGCGAATACGGCGTATTTTGCGAAGGCTTCTGGCTTCAGGGACACGAGTATTGGGTAATGTACGATGGTTTGTTGCCTCGGGGGCGCAAACATTGAGCAATTTGCGAGGGTTTGTGGTCTCGGGGGCGCGAATCTCGTATAATCTACGAGGGATTCTGGCCTCGGGGACGAGACTGCTGAGCAATTTGCAAAAAAGGTTTGTGGCCTCGGGGACGCGAATTTGGTGTAGTTTACAAGGGGTTTCGGTATCGGGGGCTCGAATATGGTGTAATTTTCCAGGTTTGGTTGCCTCGGGGACGCAAGCATTGTATAATTTGCGAGGGTTCATGGCCTCGGGGACGCGAATACTTTGTAACTTAGGGGATGCGATTATCGAGCAAGTTGCGAGGGTTTATCGCCTCTCGGACGCGAACACTGTATACTTTACAAGAGATCGTAGCCTCGGCGGCGCAACGGTGGTGTATTTTTCGGGGGATCGTGGCCTCGGGGGCGCGAATATGGAGTATTTTATGTGGGATCGTGGCTTCGGGGACGTGACTGTGGCGCAGTTTACTAGGGATCGTGGTTTCGGGGACGCGAATGCAGCGTAGTTTACGAGGGAGTAGTGCGTCGAGAGCGCGAATCTCACGTATTTGTTCGTGTCCCACGGCCTCGCAGGAATTCAGAGCACGCGATTCGGGGGTGGTAACCGGGTCCTTTTCGGCTCCCCCCCCCTCGCGCGGATTTCGACAATTTACAGTAGGAAGCAGAAAGCAGCTCCACCGAAGGCCCCAGTGGGTGTGCCCGCATGCGGTTCCCCCACCCAGGGCAGCGTTTCGTGGCCCCATAGGGCGCTTCACCGAAAGCCCCAGTGGGGGTGCCCGCATGCGGTTCCCCCACCCAGGGCAGCGTTTCGTGGTCCCATCAGGAGCTCCACTGTAGGTCCCAGTGGGGGTGCCCGCATGCGGTTCCCCCACCCGGGGCAGCGTTTCTTGGCCCCATAAGGAGCTCCACTGTAGGCCCCAGTGGGGGTGCCCGCATGCGGTTCCCCCACCCCGGGCAGCGTGTCGTGGCCCCACAGGGAGCTCCACCGAAGGCCCCAGTGGGGGTGCCCGCATGCGGTTCCCCCACCCAGGGCAGCGGTTCGTGGCCCCATATGGAGCTCCACCGAAGGCCCCAGTGGGGGTGCCCGCATGCGGTTCCTCCACCCAGGGCAGCGTTTCGTGGCCCCATAGGGAGCTCCACCGAAGGCCCCAGTGGGGGTGCCCGCATGCGGTTCCCCCGCCCAGGGCAGCGTTTCGTGGCCCCACAGGGAGCTCCACCGAAGGCCTCAGTGGGGGTGCCCGCATGCGGTTCCCCCACCCCGGGCAGCGTGTCGTGGCCCCACAGGGAGCTCCACCGTAGGCCCCAGTGGGGGTGCCCGCATGCGGTTCCCCCACCCAAGGCAGCGTTTCGTGGCCCCACAGGGAGCTCCACCGAAGGCCCCAGTGGGGGTGCCCGCAAGCGGTTCCCCACCACCGCCACTGTGCCAGGCCCCTCGCGCAGTTCGTGGCCCCAAAGGAGCTCCACCGAGGACGA
>CAUYUJ010015460.1:17500-155000 GCA_963575745.1 Prorocentrum cordatum
CAAAGACACGCCAGTGCCATCTGCGAAAATCCACGATGCTCCAAGGATGCTCCAGTTCCATTTCCGTGTCTCTACATTCTCTAAAGATATTCCAGTGCAAATTGCGAATCTCATATGAATGCTCCAAAGATACTCCCCTTCCATTTGTGCGAACTTTCAAAATCCTCCAGATGCGCCCCCGCGGCGATCTCTGAGATTTCAAAACGCCCCGGGATATGCGCGCCGACCATTTGCAAAACATCAAAACACGCCAGGACGCAGTGCGTGACCATTTTCGACAGTCCCAAGTCACCCAGGAGATGCCTCCGCGTGTTTTCCGTGTAGGCGCCGCCTTGAGGTGGGTCCCGTGGCCTATCCTCGTGAACGCGATCATCTCGTAGCAATGCCTCCCCCCCCCGTCGTCGCCCGAAATCGGGCTGCTGCGGCGTATGATGCAGTGGGATCGCCAGCGGTTCAGACGCCCTGCGTCAGGGTTGCCCAACGCGCGACGCGCACTGCTGATGCAGTACCCTCGTGGGCACAACAGCGTGCCGCAATGTTGCCGAGCGCGTGTCGTTCCGCGCAACAGAAGCGTCGCAGCTTCATCATGTGGGCCCGATCCCGCTGGGGGACTGGCTCTCGACGCGCGCGCGTCTATCGTGTGATAAATGCTGCGCGTTTTACGCAGTTTCCAGACGGAAGAATGAACCAAAACTCTTGCATCAATTTCAGGACCAAGTTTTCCCGAGAGCCCGCCTTCGTTTTTTTTGACGGGCATTTGCACATGGGGGCGGGGGGGGGGAAAAACGTGGAGGGGGAGGACTGGTCGATCGGTCGATCGGCGATCGACCGACCGATAAAAGAACGAGCTTGCGGCGATCCGCCAGTCCCCACGGACCTTTATTCGTATTATACTCTGCTTTTCGTCTGCGATCTGCGCGCGTTGCGATCAGCGGTTGCCCATGGATCGCCGACATGTTTAGATTGGCTGTTTTCTGGTGGCTCTCCTCAGGCGCCTTCAGGGCGCATGCTGTGTCTGTCGCTTGTCCCCGAAGTGGGCCCGGTGGCAACGGGCCGCGTGGAGTCGGAGTCGGCTGCGTGCGGAGCAGGGTCGGTTCGTTCTCGCGCGAGGGCGAAGTCATTGAATGTGTACCGAGTTTCTCGAATGTCGAAATACACGCGGCCATTGTTTACGCGGCGTTGGAAAAAAACGTTCCCTTTGTCCGTCGAGTAAGGCGCCGTGTATTGTACGCGCGCCGAAACACGCAGGGGGGTAATCGCAAAGACAAAGGAAATCCTCCAGCGGGCGCGTTTTTTTGTTTGTGTTGTGTTTATTTGTCGTATATGTATGTATGCATGTATGTATGTATGCATGCATGCATGTATGCATGCATGCATGCATGCATGTATGTATGTATGTATGTGCATATAGTTATATGCATAAGTTTGAATAACAGGAGCATATGCGTGTATGTAATTATGTACACATATATAATGATATATACATATATTGATATACATATATACGACATGGACACATGAAAAGTATGTGTTGCTCATTTTGTTTACAGCATATCCCAAATATCGCCTGTGGGAGGACATGCCTGACATAATCGAAGGCTGACCCAGAGGCTTCTTGGGCTCTTTTGACGCCCTCGAGGGCCGTCTGGGAATGCTTGGGGGCCTCTTGGGCCGTCTTGGTGCGATTTTGGAGGCCTCTTCGGCCGTTTTGGAACGTCGGGAAATCGCAAAGGCGAATTCACAAACTTATCACCATCCCGAGGAAAATCAATGCATTTTGCCTCTTGGGGCTCTCTGGTGAGAGCTCTTGCAGGGCTCTTGTGCCGTGTGGAGGCCATTGTGGGCGTTTTGCAACGATCTGATGGTGTCCTGGGCGTTTCTTGGATCATCAGGGGGGCCTATTGGGGGCCTGTTCGCTCTGCTTGGGGCTTTCTGGGGAGCCCCGAGGGCGGCGCCCAGGAGAGAAGCCATCTCTGGCGGGACCTTGCCAGGGTACTTTTCGGCTGGAGCCCCCCAGGGGCGGCCCTGCGCGCGCGAATTCGAACATTCGAAACCAGCCACCGGGGATTCTAGCACGCCTCTGGTCCGTTGGGCTGGCGAATTCATATCAAGAGTGTGGGTCATGTTTTCTCTGCGCACTCCCAGGAACCTCACACCTCACCCCTTTTCTTCCACCTCATCACTATCACCATCACAGTCCTCAAGCTTGTCACCATCATTCACAGCATCATCGCCGTCATCATCATCACCATCACCATCACAATTATTATCATCACCAAGGTGTCATCACCATCACCATCACCATGACCATCACCATCACCAACACCATCACCATCATCAGCATTACCACCACCATCACCATCACCACCACCATCATCATCATCACCGTCATCTTCATTATCTTTAAATCTTCGTCATCATAACCACTCACCACCACTATCATCATCCTCCTCCTCATCATCCTCATCACCACCGTCATCATCAGCATCATCATCGCTACCATCACCACCACCGCCACCATCATCATTATCATCATCATCATCATCATCATCATCATCATCATCATCATCATCATCATTATCAACATCATTATCCGCATCAGCATCACCATCATCATCACCATCATCAGCATCTTCATCATAATCATCGTCGTCGTCGCAATCATAATCATCATCGTCATCATCATCATCAGCATCAGCATCATCATCATCATCATCAGTATCATCATCATCACCAGCATCATCATCATCATCATCATCATCATCATCATCATCATCATCATCATCATCATCATTCATGCACGCGCCCACTCGCATTCACGCTCGTATAGTCACTGGCGGTCACGACGTAATGATGATGATCATCATCATCATCATCATCATCATCCTCATCCTCATCCTCATCCTCATCCTCATCCTCATCCTCATCCTCATCCTCATCCTCATCCTCATCCTCATCATCATCCTTTTCATCATCACTCATCATCACTCATCACCAGGCCATACACACATTCACACATACACACGCACACTCATACTCACCTTGAGAGAAGTCTCGAGCGGGGGGGCCCTCTGTATGGGGCCTGCGTTTCACGTTGGTGATCTGGGCGGGTCATGAGCCGATCGGTGGGGGCGAGAGTGATCGATGAGACCCACGGCCGCGCCGCGGCCGGCTCGGGCTCTCTGCGCCCAGGGCCCACACCTGCATCCCCTGGGACCCGCACTCTGCACGGGGATCCAGCAGGCCCCCCTCCGTCCCCGCTCCCCGCTCCTCCCCCCGCCCGCAGCCTCTGTCGGCCACGGTGGGTCTCCTGGCCCCGCTCCCCTGGGGCCCCGGTCCCGGGCCCCGCCGGAGGCCTTCGCAGAAGACCACGCGCCTGGCAGCGACTGCGCGGAGGGCCAGCCCGGGGCTCAGCGCGCCCCGCTCGTCTCGGCGGTCGCCCTCAGACCTTCTGCACGGCCAGGACGCGATCGCAGGCCCACGAGGGTGTGCGGATCCTGGCTTGCTCGCGCGCGCGGCCGCGGCGCGCTTGCTGCGTTGCGCGGGGTCCCCAGCCGCGGTGTTTCTCCCGCTCGGGTGGGGCCGGCAGCCCCAGGGCCCGAGGTACTGCGGCTTCCCCAACGGCACGAGCGCGAGCCAGATCCTGTGCCCGAGCAACGGCAGGTGCCCCGGCGAGGGCTCGCCCTCGTTCCCGCAGTGCACGCCAGGCGAGGCGGACGCCTGCGCCTGCGAGCAGGAGATGGACGGCGAGCAGCAGGCGCTGACGTGCGCGTGCCCGCAGACGGGCGACTGCTACGACGCGGTGCCGCCCGGCTCCTCGGACGCGGGCGGGTCCTCGACCACCAACGTCTCCTCGGCCGATGGCAACTCCTCGGACGCGGGCGTGGACGAGGACGCGGGGAGGGAGGGAGCCCAGACCTGCGACGTGGCATTTTTTTCACGACGAGGGCCCCATCCCCGGTGCCCCTCTGGTGGTGGGCCCGATCAACGGGTCTCCGGGTTCGGGACAAGCCAGCCGTCGTGATTTTTGCTTCCCGGCGCCACGAGCACGAGCTCTGGGAGGCTAGTGGGCCCCGACCCAGTCTTGCTTGGCCTCGGGGGGCCCAGCAGCGGCCCCCCGAGGCCGACGCGAAGGAACCAACCTCGCCGCGAGGGAACTCCCTGCGCCCTGTCGCGGGCCCCCGAGGACCTCAGCCCGGGCCACCACTGCGAGGCAGAGCAGCCCCCGGCTCAGCGCGCGCCCCTCCCCGGAGGTGCGAAGCCGCGAAGAGGAGCTGCGACTCCGCGGGGCACCACGGCACGCAGACCGCGCCTGTCTGCGGCCGAGCCGGATCCATCTGTCAGGGTCCCGGGGCCCGACGCCAGGCGAGGGCGCACGGCGTGAAGACTTGCAGCGCCCGGATCTCCGGGCCCGCCCGGCCGCGCCCGATCCGATGCGGGTCTGATGCAAGCCCGGTGCCTGCCAGGCGCTGCGGTGCATCCTCTCTCCTCTCGCAGCCGCCTCGACCCGATCTCGGCCACGTGCCGACGCAGCCCGGCCCGTCGCGCGTGCCGCGTTCCGGCTCGGTTCGATTCTCCGGATCCGGCGGCTCGGCCAGTGGGGTAGTTTGGGCCGCGGGCGGGCGTGCGCGCAGCAGTCCAGCAGGGTCCTCAAGATGAGCCGCCTTTCAAGGGGGACCCGTCGGCGGCGCGCACAGGGGAGTGGCAGGAAGGGGGCGGCCTTCTTGGAAGGCGAGGGGTTTCCGAGAAGCCAGGGGCCTTCGTAGGAGGGCCAGGGCGGGGCTTCTAAGCCTTGTGATGGAGGCCGGAAGGGCTTCCAAGAAGCCCCCCCTCCGCCTTCCTGGAAGGCCCCCCCGTACCCTCCCCACCCCTGCACCCTTAGAAGGCCCCCCCCCCTCTCGCGCTGTACCCGCTGGTGCGCGCCGCCAAACCCTTGACGCCACTAACTCGGTGGCTCGCTGGCCACTTCCGCTCAAGAGGCTTCGAGCTTGGGCCTGGCCGCGCATCCCTCTGGTCCTGCCTGCCCGCCTCTATAGAAGAAGCCTTCCCCCTCGCCCTGCTGGGCGCCTCCCGCCGAGGTTCTGCGGCTTCCCCAACCACACGAGCGTGAGCCAGATCCTGTGCCCGAGCACCAACAGGTGCCCCGGCGAGGGCGCGCCCTCGTTCCCGCAGTGCACGCCGGGCGAGGCGGACGCCTGCGCCTGCGAGCAGGAGATGGACGGCGACCAGCAGAGGAAGACGTGCGCGTGCCCGCAGACGGGCGACTGCTACGACTCGGTGCCGCCCGGCATGGAGCCTCCTGCCGGCGAGGACGACCAGGCGGTGGAGGCGCCGCGCTGCCCAGGGGGCGGCGGGGGCCAGAGCTCCAGCGCCACGGAGACGTCGTGGTGGCCGCATCTTCCGGTCTCCGGAGGGCCCTCGGAGGTCCCGGCGTCCCCAGGCATCCGACGGCGTGCTTCTGTTGGCTTCTGGTCGCTTGCTCGGCTGCATAACCCGATTTCGCGGATTATACAGCATCCCCCCTTTAACCCTTGTATCTTTTTATCCACGGGGTTGAGTGTGGTAAACGCCACAACAGGCGGGGAGGCCGAATTTTATCATCCCTCCAAGGTTCCAATCGTAGCTCTTATCTTCATCCAATGAATAGCACCATGAATAATCCTTATTTAATCGCTTCGCTCATTCCGCCGGCCCATATTGTCGCACCGTTGCGGGCTAGCCGAGTTTTGCGGCCTCTTGGGGGCCTTTTTGGGGCCTCTTGGGGCCTCTTTTGGGCCTCTTGGGCGCCTCTTGGGGCGTCTTGGGGGCCTCTTGGGGGCCTCTTGGGGCCTTTTTGGGGCCTCCTGGGCGCCTTCTGGGGCGGAGGGCTCGATTTTTCAGTTCTCTGTATCCCTCTTGAGCCCCTCTTGGGCCCGTCTTGGGGCCTCTTGGTCCGTCTTGGGCGGCACTTGGGCCGTCTTGGGGGCCCTCTTGGGCCGTTTCGGGGCCGTCTTGGGAGCTTCGTGGGCCGTCTTGGAGCGATCTTGGGCGCCTCTTGGGTCGTCTTGGAGCGTCCGGAAGCCGAAAAAGCCAGAACGCAAAAAACATCGGAAAAACCAATGAAAATCAACGATTTTGGCCTCTTGGGGCCCTCTTCGGAGGCCTCTTGGAAGGCTCTTGGGGCGTCTTGAAGGCCTCTTCGGCTGTCTTGGGGGTCTCTTGGGCCGTCTTGGGGTCATCTTCGGCGCCTTGGAGCGCTCTTTGAACGTCTCGGGGGCCTCTTGAGCAATCTTGGGGGCCTCTTGGGGCACTCTTGGCGCGCTCAGGGCGGCCTGAGAGGCCGCACCCAGAAGGAAAACCATCTCTGAGTTGAACCGGGCGGGACCTTCCCAGGCGGCGGGCGGGGTACTTTTCGCCGGGGGACCCCCAGGGGCCGCCCCGCGCGCGCGAACTAGTACAATACAATTGTTAACCAGTTACCGGAGATCTTAGCACGCCTCTGGCCCGTTGGGCCGGCGAATTATCATTTTTGCGAGGATGTCTCAGGCGAAAGGCGCAGCTTCGAAGATTCACTGAATTCGTTATCATCAATTGTTCGATGACGTCTCAAGCAAAACGCTGGTTTTTGTAAAAGACACTGTCGCGAACATGTCATATTTGTGAGGATGTCTCGGGCGAAACGCTCTTGAAGATCGATCTTGAAGATCGATCCAGACATCCTTACATCGATATCTCCAGAAAAGTTGATTATCTTCCCTGCACCCCGAACTTTCTGATTCCCAGGGGATTGTCGGTACAGCGCGAGCGTGGGCGTCGGCAGTGCAGTCGTGGCCACGTTTTCTGTTATTCCTCAAATCCAGAGTGGGGCTCATGTTTTCTGTGCACATTCCGCGCAGGAACCTCACATCTCGCCCCCCTCTCCCTCCTCATCACCATCATAATCATAATCACGACCATAAGAATCATCACACTTGTCATCATCGTTCACATCATCATCATCATCATCATCATCATCATCATCATCATCATCATCATCATCATCATCATCGTCATCGTCATCGTCATCACCATCACCATCACCATCACCATCACCATCACCATCACCATCACCATCACCACCATCATCACCTCCATCACCATCACCACCATCACCACCATCACCATTACCATTACCCTGTCCATCACCATCACCATCATCATCATCATCATCATCATCATCATCATCACCTCCATTACCATCACCCTCACCATCACCATCACCATCACCATCACCATCATCATCATCATCATCATCATCATCATCGTCGCTACCATCATCATCATAATCATTATCATCATCACCATCATAGCCATAGTCATCATCAGCATCGTCTCACACACGCTCACGCACACACCCGCACTCACACTCACACACTCTCGTCATCACCACTAGTCACTAATGCCCACTCATCATGCTTATCATTATTCTTATCATCATTATCATCATCATTAGCAGCATCACTAGCATCATCGTCACCGTCATCTTAACCATCATCATCACCACCCATCATCATCATCATCATCATCATCAGCATCAACAGCATCATCATTGTCATCACCATCAACATCATCATCATCATCATCACCGCCTACCACTCTTCGTTCATCACTCATCAGTTATCACCCATCACGCGCCACCCATCATCACTCATCATCACCATACACACGCGCTCACATGCTCACCTTGAGGGAAGTCCCGAGCGGGAGCCTCCCCCCTATAGAGCCTGCACTTCACGTTAGCAATCCGAGCGGGTTATCGGAATAGCACTTGAGCACCCCAAGGGGGCAAATCGTGAGGATGCCTCGAGCGGGCACCCTGTCCGTGAGTGAATTGCAAGGAAGTCTCAGGCGGGATCCCCCGCCCTATGGGGCCCATACTTCAGGTTGGCAATCCGGGCGGGCCATCGGCAAATTTTACACCATGCATAGCACTTGAACAACCCAATAGGGGTAACTCGTGAGGCTGTCTCAAGCGTGGGCCTCGTCTGTGAGTTAATTTCGAGGATGTCTCAGGCGGGAGCCCCCTCCCACTGGGGCCCGCGCTTCATGTTGGTAATCCGAACCGGTCATCAGCAAACTCTACCAGGTGTCCCGAGGGGGCACATCGTGAGGATGCCTCAAGCGGGGCCTCATCTGTGAATGCATCGCAGGGAAGTCTCAGGCGGGAGCCCTCGCCCTATGGAGCCCGCACTTCATGCAGGGAATCCGAGTGGGTCATCGGCGAAGTCTATAGGCGTAGCCTTTGATCACCCCACGGAGGGCAATTCGTGAGGATGTCTCAAGCGGGCGCCCCGTCTCAAAGGGAATCGCAAGGACGTCTCGGGCGGGAGCCCCCGCCCTATGGAGCCCGCACTTCATGTTGGTAAACTTAGCAAGGCATTGGCGAATTCTACCATGCACAGCACTTGAGCACCCACTGGGGGCAACTCGAGAGGATGTCTCAAGCGGTGGCATCGCATGCCAGTGAACTGTAAAGAAGTCTCAGGTGGTAGTCCCCTCCCTATGGGGCTGGCATTTAATGTTGGTAATCCGAACGGGTTATGGGCAAATTCTACCAGGCATGGCACTTAAGCACCTCACGGGGGCAACTCGTGAGGATGTCTTAAGCGGAGGCCTCGTCTGTAAGTGAATTGCGAGGACGTCTCAGGCGGGAGCCCCGCCCCCTGGGGCCCTCACATCGTGTTGGTAATCCGAGCGGGCCATCGGCAATCCCTGCACCAGGCATAGCCATTGAGCGCCCCAAGGGGGTAAATCGTGAGGATCTCTCAAGCGGGGGGCCTCGTCTGTGAGTGAATAGCGAGGATGTCCCAGGCCAGAGTACCCTCCCTATGGGGCCCGCACTTCATGTTGATAATCCAAACGTGTCATCGGCGAGTTCCACCAGCCATCGCTCTTGAGCACCCCAGGGGGCAATCCGCCTCCTCCTCCGCCTCCTCCTCCTCCTCCTCCCACCTGCAGCAAGTGTCGACCACAGTCCGATTGTGATCGGCAAAGGCTGGAGGTGAGAGGAGGGCCCGAGGGCGCGAGGGCCCTGTGTCCAATTCTGGGCCTGTCGGAGGCCTTCGCGGAGGACCACGCTCCCGGCAGCGACTGCTCGCAGGGCCAGTCCCGGGCTCAGCGTTCAGATCCGCTCGGTCTCTCGGTGGGCGCGCGAAGGCTTGCCACTGAAATGAGTGTCTGCGGGCTGATGTCAGCAGATCGCGCGTGCGCGCGAGCCAGGTTTCTGGAGAGCTATCGTGTGTGGCTACGGTGGGGGCGCTCGTTCATGAATGTGCCCAGGAGGCGTCAGACCCTGGAGAATTCCTTATCTAATGAGGGCGGCGGTGATGTCCATGACCAAGCCTCAATTGGTGCTCCAACTGCTTCCAGACCCTGGATTCCCTATCCACTGGATCCTTACCCGATGCCCTCACCGTAGTCGGCAACAGTAACACCTGAGCGGCGCAAATAGACGGGGAGGACCGCGCCGACGTTTGCTCGTAAGCTGCCTGCGAAAGGTCGTACGTAAGCGCTCCATTCTCCACGCGGTGTGCTTCTGCCCACGCCGCCGCGTATGGGCGGCAGCGTCATCGTTCGTAAGGCATTTTGTTCTGCTGCCGCTCAATAAGCCTCACTTGCTTGAAGCGCCGTGTTCGATGGCTACAGCGGGAGCGTACTGTGACGGCAGAGCGAGCAAGCGCGGAATGGGAAGTGAGAACATCGGGGGCCCGGAGAAAGCGGGCAATGCATAGGAAGGGGGTCGAGCGAGGACGGGCAGAAGGCAGACGCACGAATTGCCAGTGGTAGCCATGTGCTACAACACATGCCATTCTTATCGCCAGGAAGGATAGTACAGGCCAGATCCCGCCAGCCCCGTTGAGTATATTTCGCTTGTCGGGCTTGAGTAGCGAGCATGGCGGCAAGCACATTTCACTCCAGATATCTGCTCTTGCATTGTCAGCGTAGACCGGTCAGATTTTGCGGGTCACTGGCGGGTGGGCGGATCGCAGATTGCTCGCGCTCGCGCGGATGTGGCGCGATTGTTGTGTTTCGCTGGGTCCCCAGCCGCTGTTCGCAGCGATGAGAACTATGGCGCGCGTGAGCGATGGCCAGTGTTGCCCGCTCGGGTGAGCCATGACTTGCAGCCCCGTGCTTGCGACGTCTTACTGTTATGCAATCCTAGTGCTTTTCTTGAGTTACGGGTTCCAGGGGTCGGGAACTTCGGTTACTCCGTGCACGGAGACTTTGAACAGCAACGCTGCATGATAACACACATGGTGAGTCAGCATCGAAAGTCGCGTGCTTGGCTTGCGTGGTCAGTACCATAAGAGCCCCAGCACGGCACAGCACGGCACGGCTCGCAGCACGGCACGGCACAACATAGGTTTAGCGTTTCGAGTTTTGGCACGGCGCGTGAGCGCAGCACGGCACGCATGTCGAATCCTAGAACCTAGGCGCAGTGCGGCACGCATGCACGGCACGACACGGCACGTGACGGCACATCATCCTGGAACCTAGGCACGGCGCGGCACGCGGGCGTGGTAACGGCACGGCACGGCATATGTTTCGTACATTTGTTTGCAGTTTAGATTATAACATCGTGTTTTGGAAACAATTCCAGACCCCTCAGAGCATTCGGTGTTGAAGGTAAACAGCGACCCGCGATGAGAAGCTGCCCCCCTGGGAAGTGTGATAGATCTAGGAATATGAGGCCCACGGATTGACAAGCGCTCGATTTCCCCTATGTCGGTGCGTTGCCTGGAAGTTACCAGTTCCCGTTGTCGCCTGGCTGATTACTTCCGCCTTGAAGACAGCAGCGCGCGGCTGGGAGTTGGCAGTGGCGGCTTGCAGCGGTTGCTGATTGCAATTTGTGATGGTCTATTTCTTCTCCCTGCGCGCACGCCGCCTGGTGCCGCAAGTGTCTGCCACATATCCCAGCTGTCTCCCTCCTCGCCCAAGCCGTCATCAGCCATCCCTCGGCTAGGCTGGCGAGGGCTTGCGCTCATCCGCCCGCCCGCCGCCCGTCCAATCTGCGGCAGTGGTGCGGCGGTCAAGCAACTGCGACAGAGGAAAGCAGAGGCAGATACAGGAGGGGAGTGAGGCAGAGGACCAAACAGGCATTTGCTCGCTCGCTCGGTGACTCTCAATCCGGGGCTTCGCGCAAGCCGCGACGTTGGAGATCTGTGGGCCCGAGGTACTGCGGGTTCCCCGACAGCACGAGCTCGAGCCAGATCTTGTGCCCGAGCAGCGGCAGGTGCCCCGGCGAGGGCTCGCCCTCGTTCCCGACGTGCACCCCAGGCGTTGGGAGGGTTCAGTGTAACCCCGCGACCCGAGCTGAGCAAAGAAGATGAGGGCATCAGTGCACGTCCTGACAGCTTGAACCTAGATCAAAGACGAACCTTCGTGCGTAACTCTGGGACCACTCGTGAACCTTGCACTTGCGGGTCCGATTGACGCTGCTGTCTCGGACATTCCCGTTGGGGTTCATTTGGCTGCAGACATCTTTCTAATGCTGACCCCTGCTGGTGTTTCAGAACTAGGACTTGCAAGGGTACGGCTCTCACGTGAATGCCCAGTAGCGTGACCCACACCTCCGAATGGTGTTTCTGTTCAGGCCTCGTCTCCGGGCCGCGGCCATTAGAAACGTATCCTGGATGATATCTTCCCCTGGGAAGATGTCAGGACCTATGGGGCCGCGGACTAAAAGCTTGCAACGTCGGATGCCCG
The DNA here is from genome assembly GCA_963575745.1 of Prorocentrum cordatum. Taxonomy (NCBI): domain Eukaryota; class Dinophyceae; order Prorocentrales; family Prorocentraceae; genus Prorocentrum; species Prorocentrum cordatum. Next base: position 29,225 of record CAUYUJ010015460.1, read on the forward strand.
TTTCCACATCTCCACAATCACATGTTGGACCAGCTCGTGGTGTACATGGCCTCCTGGTCTGTCCGGGGGAGTCTTCAGAGGTCTCCAGAGGTTGTCGGGAGGTCCCTTGAGGACCCCTCAGGGTGGTGACGACCACGGGCCAGAGGACTCAATATCCAGCTGCTTCTGGTGGGCCACGGGAGACAGCTTGGGGTGGTGGTGGTGGTGTGAATTTTCCGTCTCCATTAGGCATGCAGAACGCCTGCGCCTGCCAGCAGGTGAGCCACAGAACAAAGGGGTTCGACACCGACCACATGTGTGGACTCCCGCGCACAAGCTGCCCGCGTGAGGACGCCCGCATGCGCCCGCTTCCCCGCGCGGTGCGCCGCGCTGGCGGTCCGCGTAGGCCATCGCGAACGGCCGCCATGTTCTCGTACGGGTCCTGAGGGAAGCGCATTCTGAGTTTTTTCGCCAGTTTGGGGCTGTCGGGGCCCTCCCCCAGTCATCCGGGGCTGTCCACAAAACAGCTCGCTCAGGATGAAGAGCCGGTCCCAGGGGGAAAGCCCTGGTCCAGATCCACAAAACAGCTCGCTCAGGATGAAGAGCTGGTCCCAGGGGGAAAGCCCTGGTCCAGGACCCCTGCGTCAGGACCCGCTCCCAGACATCCGACGATGTGGTTTTGTTTTGAATTCCCAGCCCCAGGGGTCCCGACCCCTTCCCCAGGGTAGTTTTCCGTCGCGGGTTCAGTTCTGCTCCAGTGCCCGACGGCGGGCCCCAGAGGCCGAGACAGAGGACCAACGGCGGGAGTGAGAAAGTCAAATCCTCGGAGGCAAGTAAAAAGGTTCTTCCCTTTCGTGGCTCAGGTGATGGACGGCGAGCAGCAGGCGCTGACGTGCGAGTGCCCGCAGTCCGGCGACTGCTACGACGCGTTGCCGCCGGGCGACTCCTCGACCGGCGCCCCCTCTGGAGACGGCGACGACGCCGCGGGTGCGGGCACGGACGAGGACACGGCGACGGGCACCGCGCTCGGCACTGCGCAGAGGGGGGCAGCGCCAGGGCCTGTTCCCTTGGCTGCTCCTCGCCTTGGGCGGCTGGGCGAGGAAGATGCAGTCTCTCTGGTTTTCAAGCTTGCGTTCGGTCACCGCTTCGATGAGCGTGCCATTTATCTGTCTATCCTCCTCCCCCTTCTCCTCCTACCCCCGCTCCAGCGCGCGCTGGGGCTCGAGGCGAAGGAGGCGGAGGCGGAGGCGGAGGCGGAGGCGGAGGCGGAGGCGGAGGAGGAGGCGGAGGCGGAGGCGGAGGAGGAGGAGGAGGAGGAGGAGGAGGAGGAGTAGGAGGAGGAGGAGGAGGAGGAGGAGGAGGAGGAGGAGGAGGAGGAGGAGGAGGAGGAGGAGGAGGAGGAGGATTGAGCAGCTATATGCGGAGATTAGTGTTCGCCGTTTTCGGTCTCTGGGGGCCGTCGCTGGGCTCCGGGCCCGTCAGAGAACGGCCCAGGACGAGAAGCCAGTCCTAGTGAAAGAGCTCGGGGGCCCTCCGGGGGCCCCGTGCCGAAAAGCTCAAGAGATGTCGGATGGCTGCGCTCTCCGCGCGGGCTCAGGACTGCAAGGACGTGTCTGGGGAGTACGCTGGGCAGGGCATGGATGAAATTGTCAAGGCCCTCTGGCCGTCGTCGCCGCTGTCGCCGCTGCCGGCGTCGTCGGCGTCGGCGTGGGCGTCGTCGGGTCGTCGTCGTCGTCGTCGTCGTCGTCGTCGTCGTCGTCGTCGTCGTCGTCGTCGTTTTCGTCGTCGGCGTCGTCGTCGTCGTCGTCGACCACCCCTCCCAGACCGCTGGCGTGTTGAGATCAGGGCGGGGGCCTTTCGTAGTGTTTTGGCGTCCAGGGACTATTTCTGGGCCTCCACGCCCCGTAAACCTGGTGAACATCAAACAGTTATATAAATGAAGCGTTGTCCCCAGGGAAGTGGCCGAGACATTTGGGAACCCAGGTGTTGAAATCTTATTGATTGGAGGACAACGTCTACCTGCTTCTAGAAGGCTCATCTCTGGAGCGTCTGCAAAATACCGTTCTCACTTTCCTAGCAACCAGCGTCTATAGACACATTGGATGCCGCTGCGTATGCAGACACATTCGGGTGGATACGTCTGTAGAGAAAGCGGCCGTTGCTTTCGGCGCAATAATTACAAGGTCAGAGAAAGGTTAGATCCGTCGACGGTACATCTGCTCCTCTTCTAAAGAAGGTTTCACATGCCACTTCAAATCATGATGTCGGAGGTCTAGGCGTTTTTCTCTCCACTATGTCCACGCAGATGATGTGTTCCTCCAGACAAAAGGGAAACATTGTGGGAACGGTTGGGGGGAGAAACAGGCGGAGGAGTTGGTGTTCGGAACCTTCTCTCGGTCACAGGGCCGTACTCAAGGTAATTGTCCAGTCTCTCAGAGTTCACCACTTGCAAGGTCCAGGACGCGCGCTGTTCCAGGGCGTTGTCCAGGAGGCTGGATGATCTGAGGCCCGATCGCTGGGCGTGTCAGTCCATCTCGTCTCCTCGTCCAGACCTATGATATGACTCCCTGACCCCATGAAGACGCGGCCCGGTGTCCTGGACTTCAGTAGAGGCCACACGGTGGCGCACCCGCAGGTGATCAAGGTGGAGGCGGAGCTACTCACGGCGCCTCTGTATTTTGCTATGCAGGGACTGCCCGTTGCGAAAGATTTCGGTCGCCTTGGCGACCCTGCGTCGTGTATTCGCTGGGCTGCACGCTCACGACCGTAAGGAGTGTGCTCGTTCGGACCAGTCCTTGCGTCGAGGTGCAGCCTACATGCAGTATGTAGCCACTTTGCCGCCGCGCCCCTCAGGCTAGGTAGCCCCCACGCGAGCGGGAGGTCCTCCATCGGACGCAGGGAATGCGAGCGCTCCTGGAGCGTGTTCAGGCGTGGGAGGCGGCCGCTCGAGCCACAGCATGAGCCTCCTCCAGCGGCTCAATTGTTAGCGGTCGGTTTCGCCCTCGTGGGATCGCTGATGATAGTCTCGCAGCGTAGCCATCAGAGAGCAGGCCAATATTGTGGTAAAGCATGATGAGCATGATGTCACAGTATAATGATGATGGAGATGAGGAATGTGATGACGATACTGATGACACTGATGAAAACAGTGACGAGGATGGCGGTGGTGACGCTGATGGGGATGACAATGCTAATGGTCAAACCAGGGATCTTCGGGGGTCCTGGTTCACAGGGGACTGGCGGAATAGCGTAACCCCTCCTCTTCTCCTTTCCTCTTTCTTCCTCCCCCTCTTGATGGTCAGTTTCTGGAAGAGGAGGAGGAAGAGGAGGAGGAGAAGGAGGAGGAGGAGGAGAAGGAGGAGGAGGAGGAGGCGGATGAGGAGGAGGAAAGGAGGAGGATCGGGAGCAGGGTACAATGCCCGTCATTCGACACGGGGGTGCAAACGCGTCGATTTCGGGTGCGACGCTCATTACTTCAGGTGCAGTGCCGTGTGCAACGCCCAGTGCTTTCAGGTGAAATGCCATGTGTCCTTCGGGTGAAACGCCCATGTCGGGTACAACGCCCATCCATGCAAGTTGCGATGTCTTGTGAGGCGGAGGAGGAGGAGGAGGAGGAGGAGGAGGAGGAGGAGGAGGAGGAGGAGGAGGAGGAGGAGGAGGAGGAGGAGGAGGAGGAGGACGAGGTGGATGGACGGGCCCGTAGCCATTTTGGCTCAAGCCATTTGGGCTCAAGCATTGCTGGTGCAAGCGCGCCCTTCCATATCCATTCACTTCCGTATACCGTTGGTGTTCCGGGCGGCACCAGGAGACTTGTGCAGCCATTCTTCCTCTTCGGCATGGGATAGGCGGCGCTTCTGTTGGCGACAGGAAGAAGTCTGGGGAGAGAAAGGCAGTGGGCAAGGTGGTAGAGGTCGAGGCAAATGTGGACGGGGGGCGCCCCCCGAATCGCGCCTCGTCCCGTGGGCCCCTTGAGCCAGGAGCTGTTCGGGAGGACACAGTCAAGCGGTGGCAGTGCGCCCTTTGTGGGTGCAAAAAGAACCTCGCCACGTACACCTACTGCAAACACGGCCAGGAGTGGAGGACTGAAGCTTCCACTGATGTCACAAAATTTGCTGTTCCCGCTGATGCTGGCAGTCATGACCGCAATGGGTCACGAGGAGCCGCGCGCCGCGCCCTGTCGGCCCAATGGGGAGGCCATGCCCTCCCTTTGGTCGGGCCGAGTGGCAGGCCTCTCGTGCCAGGACCTCCGGCCGAGGAGATCGAGTCTTCCAGTCACATGGCTGAGCGGATGGGCGACACCGTCACGGCAACCAAGTACAGGGCTCAGGTGGACGCGTTACGGCGCGGCCCTGACCTCACAGCCCAAGAACGTGCGCAACGCTGTCATGAGCGCATCCAGCAGCTCGAGGAGATGCTGGGCTCCGAGGTGGACCAGGTGTAGCAGTACCAGGGATGGGTCACCATGCAGGCGGCCTGTGTGCGGAAGCTCGAGGCCACCCTCCAGGACGCCGACGCGGAGTACGTCAGGACCGTATGGGAGTCTGCAGGGGCGGGGGCCAAGGGCGTTGTCGAGTCAGAGACCACAGAGGCTCCAGCCGTCAAGGTTCCTCTCGCAGAGATGGTGGACGGGAGTAGGAACGTCGCCTGCCTCACCGACTTCGAGGGGTTTTTCAAGGTCGGAGATGAGTTGGAGCTCGCGCCTTAGGACCGTCGCGAGATGGAGTCCAGGAAGGACCAGCTCCGACAGCAGATGCAGGCAGCCACCAAGGGCTTCTTCCAGTGTGCCATGGAGAGGGTGGAGAGCATCAATGAAGTCCGAACACATTGCGCATGTGCAGAGGTTTTGACGTAAGCGTGTCCGTCGAGAAGAGCCCATAACCAGCTCGTGGAGCAGAAGGTAGCCAGGCGGGGCCAGGGGACATCCCCGACCACGACGTGCCCGACGCTATCCTGCCAGCGCGCCTGGCAGGATCGTGCGAAGAGGCCGCTACTGCAAGGGCGGCGTCGCAAGGAGTACCTGCGGCCAAGGCAGGAGGCAAGCCGAAGGTGTCATTTGCAGCTGGTGTTCGCGCCCGCTCTGCGCGCGCTCTCGGGGGCAAGGCCGCCTCGTCAGGTGGGGCGGGTGCAGGCGCAGATGATGGCAAGGATCGACCTCCCCCGTGGGGCGCGACGGAGTCTGGCGGCCTGGGCTTCGAGGGCGCCGACGGGGGGGAGAACGGATACTATTTCTATTCGAATGGTTTCCTCTACTTCGTCCCTGGCGACGGCAGTGGCGGGCCGACCGAGGGCGATGACGCGGCAGCGGAGGCTGCGGGCGCCACTGCGCTCATCGCCCCTGCGATTGCGATCCGGGGGGTAGATCGGCCAGGGGGGGCAGAGCTGAGGAACGCGGGCGCCGACTTCAGTGGACAGAGCAAGGGCGCTTCAGCCGATGCCGTTTCTGTAACGGGCCCAGGTTCCCAGGGCTCCCAGAGAGCGTCGAGCGGGGCGACAGCGTCGCTCGCCGATCGGCGTCGGACGCGGCCCCTAGACCGGCGCCTCCCTGCCCATTGTGTGCGCGGCGCTTTGGCCAGCGCCGCTCCGATCAGCAGCGGGCCTGGAGTCCGCAGCCTGCGCGACTCACCGGGTGCGACTGCGCCGCTGTGTTTTCAAGTTTTGCAGGTTCCCAGGCCCGGGCGGCGGGGCTCGCCGATGGCCCGTCTCTCGTCGCCGCGTGCAGGACGCGGCTTCGTGAAAAGCGTGGGGCCAATCCGTTTCGCGCTGAAGTTGCAGTTTCTTTCCAGACGTGTATCAAGGGCGGATCGGGCGGCCGTCAACCCGACGCCCAGTCTTAACCAGCATGCCAGCTCTCCGCCATTTTCCAGCCTGGCGCCCCCTCGCAGCCACCAGGGGCGGCGAGGGGGGAGGGCGAGCGCGGCTCGTTTCGGGTTGAAACTTGCAACTGCTCAGCGCTCGGCTCACTGAAGCGATGACTGGAAGCGGAGACAGAGGCGTCGATGCTATGCTTCCAAGAGCCGACCCTCAAGCCGTCCGAGAAGGCGGAGGTGGAGGCCGCGCTCAGGAAGCAGGGGTGGTCGGCCTGCTTTCGCCCGTCCATCGCGACGGACGCTGGGGGATTGTCCTGCGGGGTTGGAATTGCGGCTGGGAGTCGCTGCGGGATGGGCCGCCGCCCCCCCCCCACACGCACTTCCGGGGCTCTCCCTGCCCCCCCCCTATGCAGGTGCATTCTGACTTGGGTCAATGCGTTTGTTCCCGGGGGTTCATTGCGGGCCCCGTCAACCGCCCCCAGGGCCCCCCCCCGTGGGGGGTGGCTCTTCCATTCTGAGCAGGATCGGTGAAACACTTTACGCTCTTGGCCTGCCCTTCCTGCATGGGGGAGATTGGATCTGCGAGCTTCAGGCCCTCCGCGGGGCTGGGCGGGTGGAGACGCTCGGAGGGCAGGTTGTTGTCCCTGCCGTAGCCGCTTGTCGCTCAGTGGCCAAGCGCTGGAAGACCATTGATTATTTTGTTTGCTCGGCGGCTCTGGCGCCGACGCGCGAGGACATCGGCAGGAATGATGCGGCGACCGCTAGCCCTCATTGGCCCGTCGGGGCCACGTTGCAGGGGGGCCCCCGCGTCGATCAGGTTTGGGTTTTGCCGCGGCCTTGGCCCTTCTCCTTGGGCGGCCCCTGGGCCCCCCGACTGCGCGGCCATCTTCGATGTGGCTGCTGTTCAGGGCCCCCCCCGGTCTCTCGATGCGTGCTCTGATCTTTCCATGTCGTCCTTGGGGCAAGAGTGTGGAGACATCTATCAGGTGCAAGACCAGGCCTACTTCGGGCGGGGAAAGCCCGAGCGACTCTGGAAGGCCCCGGGCCTCCGCGCGTCAGGAGGCGCTTTCTCTTGGGGTGCCTTCTATCTCGGGGCCGGCGGAAAGTCAGTATTTGGCTCCGCGAGCGTGGGCGCCCCAGGGCCAGCGAACGCGCTTGGGGTTCGACCGAGTCGCCACATTTTGTCAGCAAAGTTTAAAAATGGCCCAGCAGCCTTGGGAACGATGCTGAATGTCTGAACTGAAAGCCGCTGCCCGAAGACGTCATTTTCGCCTGCTCCGAGCAGGGCCTCGCGGCTCTCAGAGGCGAAGCGTGCCGGGTGGCCGAGCGCCTTGATCAGCGGCGCAAAAGCGCCCGAGGGAGTAGATGGCGGAATCGGGCCCGAGGGGCCGTCGGCAATGGGGGGGGGGGTGCAGAGCGCGGCAAGGCTCCGATTGGATTGCAACCTGTGCCCGCGAAACCTGCCCTCCCCCCCCCCCCCCCCCCGTGGCAACGGGGCCCTCGTGGGCCAGATGCAAGCTGCTTGGGAAGATGTGTGGGCTCCGCGAGCTGGCGCCTCGGCTTTGCCTGAAGCCATCCCCTTTCTTGGCGCTAAGATTCGGGAGCTCGGGGGTGTCGGGGGCGTGCGCGCCGCTGCCCCAGCCGGGCGCGCCCCTGCCGTGGGGGGCGCGGGCGGCCGCCGGCAAGTTTAGGAAGCGCACGACGCTCGGGTCGGACACCATCCACCCGCGAGGCTTGTCGATGGTTTCGGAAGGCTGCCTTGAAGCCTTGTGCGATCTGGTGTTGGTGCGAGCCCCCGGGGAGAGTGCCCGGCCAGCTCGCGCTCGTGTGCGCGGCGCCCCTCCCTAAGCCAGACGCAGGTTTCAGACCCGTGGGCCTTCGGCTTGGGATCCGCGGAGTTCTCGGCAGCGTCGCGCGCAAAGAGGCGGTCGCGTGGGAGGCTAGACAAGGCTGAGGGTGCCCATGTGAAGCCGCTGGCAAGAGCTGCGATCGCGCGGTCTGGGAGCAAGGGCAAGCCATCGAGTGTGATAGTTAAGTTGGGATGAGCATTAGGGCTGTCCTGATTGACCTCGCCAAATCGCATGAAGAAGGTGCTCCGCTTCCCCTTGGCGCATGCGGCTGTGAGACATGGGTTCCAGCTAGTCAGGCTCAGGCTTCTGCTCTGTGTACCAGGCCCCCAAGATGCTCCAGATGCGCCGGGCTTTCTCCGAAGCGATCGACGCGGGCCAGGGCGCAATCGCAGGCTGCGCGTTTGCGACCAGCCTCATGAAGCTCATATTTTTCGTCCCTGTCGGCGCCATGATTTTACACTGGCCGAGCATCCGAGTGTTTAATGTGGTTGACGATGACACCTTATTCGCGGCAGGTGCGGCCGCCTACCTCGGTCGGCGGTTTGGCGCCGTGGCGAGTTACCTCCTCTCCCAGCTCCGAGGCCTTTTCCTTATGATCTTCAGGGGCACGGGGGTGGTCATGGCCACTGACGGAGCAGTTGGAGCTGAAGTGTTAAAGCGCGTCAGGTCCTGGGGGTTTCAAGCTAGCGTCGGCCGCCGAAAACCTCGGGGTGGATTTTTCGCTCAAGAAGCGGCGGCGGTGTGTGGGAGTGCAGAAAGAGAGGATCGCTGCGCTGATGCCGGGAGTCAAGCGTTTCCGTTGGTTGCGATCGTCCTTCCGCGGGGCCACTCGCGGTCGAGACTGGAGGCCTGCCCGCGGCGATGCACGGTGGAGGCGTCGTTGGCATCGCGGATGCCCGTCTCAACGAGCTCAGATCCGCGTCGGGCAATCGGTGTTTGGAATCCCCAAAGGGCGTTCGAGGACGCTGGGATTCCAGTTCGGAGGGGGCCCCAAAGCTGACCCCACCTTTGAGGCTAACAGCGCGCCCCCCTTGATGTGGAGTTTGGCCCTTCACGGTGACTGGGCCCCAGCGGCTCAGATGACGGAGAGTTTGGCTGCTTTTGTCAACGCCTCGGGGTTCGACTGGGGGCAGGTGACTGGATCCGCTGGTGCTGTTCTGCGCGCCCTTCGTTGCCTCGGCTAGACTGTTCCAGGTTATCGCGACTGGGTCACCTGCCGCAGTTTCGCAGTCGACCCTGGGACCATGGGCAAGAGGATTCTTGAGCACTTGATTGAGCAGGGCGCCCAGAGAGGGCTGGTCAGCAGCATCTCTAGCAAGGTTGGCGGGCTCTCGGCTGGGCTTCCCCCCCAGCCGACAGTCAAGAAGCCCTTGTCTTTTCCGAGCGTCTGGCCGAGAGATGGAAGCCGCGTTGGTCGCGGGAGTGGTGTCAGGAGGCTGTGTCACGCAGCTTTGTTTTTTTGAAGGCTGCCGCGTCCTCGGCCCCATGTGCAGGTGGTGTGGGGCCCTCGCTGGCGCGCCCAAGCACAGGCTTGTTGGCTGCGATGGCAGCGAGCTCGCGCGGGAAAGCCTCGACCTTGGAGATTTCCTGGGGCATGGGGGGGGGGGGTCCTGGGGCCGCGAGTGCCCTCTTTCCCAGCCCTGAGTGGATTTGGCCGACCCCTCGAGTCGACGCTGGGTTTACGTGGATGTTTCACCCCCCTTTCGGGTTCGGGCCCCTCGGCGCCGTGAAGATTTGTTCGGGCGGGTCCGCGGTGGGCCCGGCAGCGACATCTTTGCTCGCGCGGGCTGGGGGGCGGTTGCTGTGGACGAGGGGGTCAATGTGGTTGGGCCCCTGTATGGTCACGTCCCCCGCCTGCTCCAATGGGCGGGGGGGGAGGGAGTTGCGCGCTTTTTCCTCGTGGCTCTTAGGCGTCTGGGGCCAGGGCCCTCGGAGTTCGCCACGGGCTGTAGGGCGGCCCCCGACGCGTGGGCCATGGGGGCCGACCAGGATCACACCAACGTTGCCTTTCCAGAAATCTGGTGCGACATTTTTGCCAGGGCGAGGGGGGGGGGGGGGCGCAATATTTCGGTCAGCAAGGTCCAAAGTCATCTTACTCGGGGCCAGGCCTTGGACCCCGGTGTCCGTTTTTGGGCGTGGGCGGGCAACCGCGAGGCTGACCAGTTGGCCAGACTGGGAGCAGAGTTGCACCCCGCGGCCCTGATGTGCGTCGGCGGCTCGCCGAACAGGAGCGGTTGGTGGGCCAGGGCGTGTGCCTCATCCATGAGGCGATGAGGCATCTTTCCAAGCTCGGGCTTCCAGATGTCGAGCGGGTCCGAGCGAGGATAAGGGGCCGTCCATGTCGCCTCGAGCTGGTGCCAGATGCGCTTGGTCACCGACTGGACTGCCTCGGTCCCGAAGGAAAATCTGTCTGTGTGCTGTGCGGAGAGTCTGGCAGTAGGATAGGCATTTGTAAATCCGTGTGTTCAGGGCTCCCGCGAACCGCGAGGATGGTCCGCCGCCCCCGCTCCCTGTGCATGGGCGGTGGCAGGCTTGCGCGGTGCACGCGGTGCGGGGCGTTCGGGGCTCAGAGATCCCAGTATCTTTCAGGGCCCTGCAACGGATGCCCCAGAAAAAAAGACGCCTCCGTCAGCTCGGAGAGGCCGAGGCGGGGCGTCACCCTTAGCTCAGGGGCCAGTTTCGGGGGGAGTGAGCCCTTCGCGCACCTTCTAGGCGGAGGCGGCCTGGCGGATGTGGTCGTTGTCGTTCCTGTCGTCGCCGTCGTCGTCGTCGTCGTCGTCGTCGGCGTCGTCGGCGACCCGACGTCGACGGCTTCGCCGCCAGGCGCGCCCAGTCTCTCTCTCTCTCTCTCTCTCTCTCTCTCTCTCTCTCTCTCTTTGTGGTGTCTGTTGCTTTGCGGGGGGCATCGTGGTTGCGCAGAAGGACGCCGAAGGAATACGAGGAGGACAATGAGAATGAAGGTCGAGGGAAGAGCGGGTGCAACGCCCAAAACGGGTGCAACGCCCATTCGTTTCAGGTGCAATACCTCGCGTGCTGCGGGTGCACCGCGCGCGCCGGGTGCAGCGCCTATTCGTTTCCTGTGCGATGTCTTGTGTGGTGCTGGCGCAAAGCTAACAGCGGGTGCAACGCTTGCCCGTGCCGGTTGCAATGCTTTGCGTGCTGCTGCGGGCGCAGGGCCCGCGGTCTATCGGGCGCGCGCTGGGGCTGCCGCGCTTGCCGTCAAGAGTATCATCGGGAGCGTCTTTATCGTGGTTACACGTCGCAGTCGTGCAGCTTGCAGTGCCCGGCCCGTTTAACAAGTTGCGCAAGGTCCACGTGCCGTCGCAGAGTCGGGGCCGGCGCAGGATGGCCCGCGCTGCTGGCGGGCGCCAGGTGGGGCGCCCTCCGCAGATTCGCATCGTGAGTGCGCAGGACAAGAACATGACGAATATGTAGGCCAGCACTAGGTTCGCGTGCGTATCTTGGAAATGTCGAAGTGCAGGGCGGTGACGTGGTGGCGTGCAGCGATGGCGCTGCTGACGATATCCTGCAGGTGGCTTTCCTCTAGAGTTGTCTGAGTAACGCTTCGCTAGCTGCTCGCCCGCCGAGATGGGCGAGAGGGTGCGCGAGGTGGCCGTGGCGGCTGGCGTCAATCCCGAAGATGGCAGCTGTGTTATTGGCATCCTCTGTCAGATGTGAGACAGAGTAACGTGCGGACGACGTTCGCAGATGCTCGGGTCGACAGAACAGCGCCTGCGGCCAGCTCCCAGCCGTCGGCGCTCTGCGCCATATGCGAGATGCTGCGTTGAGCGGTGCGCTGGGATTTTTTGCGCCAGCTGCGGTTTTTTAGGACTGCTCCACGTAGAAGACTTCCCATGCGAAGGGGTAAGGGGTCAATTTGAAAACCGCCAGCAGCGTCGGCAGACGGAGATCTCTGACGTCGACATTACTTCTTGTATTTCTGGACGCAGGCAAATGGTTCATCTAGTGCGATGACAGCAGCGCGACAGATCTTCCATGCGGCTGAATCGATGCGACAACCCGCAGCAGTGACAGCTGTCGGGAATCGCAGACATCGATTTGACTTGTTGTATTCATTGTTCCGTTTCAGCAACATCTTGTTTAGTGTGGCGACAGCAACGCTGCGGACTTCCCAGACAAGCAGAAGAACATCAAGTGCCAGCGCGCGCCGGAGATCGCCGAGGTGCCCGCCGTGGGCGCCCGCGCTCTCCGAAGATCACTAAGCGGCCTGCGGAGGCGAGAACGATCCGCAGGCGCTGATTTGGCTCCGACGCGCCCCCGGAGCATGGTCGGGCCGCGGGCGTGCGTGCGAGGCCAGTCCAAAGCAGCCGGCGTCGATGAAGCGACGTCGATCCCCCTTGCCGGAATGCCCCAATCTTTGAGCCAGCGGGCGGCTGTCATGCGGCAGCAGGCCGCGTCTGAGCACGGCGAACTGTTCGAACTACAGCAGGAAGCGAACACGAATGGCCTGCAATCTTTTTTCTCGGAGTTTGCAAGCGCCTCCCGTGCGCAGAACGCCCGGGCTGCAGGCCCCGAGCTCGGGGGATTCTCGGCGCGGCGACTCTTCGGGCGCCCCGCTCCGACCGACGATCAACGGAAGGAGGGTCGCTCGCATCCTGGAGCGAATCGGCGCCGCGGAGCGCGTTGTCCAACGGCGCGAGACCGTCGAGCATCGGGTGATTACGTTGGGGCAGCATAGTGATGAGTTGATTCGTCAACATGAACGGGCTAATTGCTCGGATGCAGACGCGGCGCGTTAAATCAGACATCGCACCCGAAGTCCAGGAGGCACGCGTAACGGGCGCCTTCCTCGACGGGGGAATGGGCGGCGCTAGCGGATAGTGCTCCACCGGCAGTGGCGCGATTCGCGTGCGAGCGGCTATCCCCGTGGATCTGCATGGCAAAGTGCAAGCGCTCTGAGACATAGCTGGGGGCTGCCAGAGAGCAAGCGCTAACCTGAGTGACCAAATTAGAAACGATAGCGACCTCCACATAGCCAGCGTGGACAGGATTCGCCGTGAAGCAGATGCCGCAAGTGGTCGGATTGGAATTACGGTTGGCCATGCAGCGCGGGCGGTGGGCGATCGCCGCCAGGAAACTGCCATTCAAAAGCCGCAATGGTCAAGCAGCCGTCTCCAATCGCATGGCATGCAAGCCTGGTAGGGCGAGCACTTACTGGGCAACGTGAAGGCCCACCGCTTCCAGCGGCTCGCGGGCTAGCTGGTTGGGGCGCAACGAGCGACGCGGGCGCATCTACGCTTGGAGCTGCCCTAGACAGGTGTTGGAGAACCGTCGCGTAACTTTGACGGGGGCCAGTGGCTACCCCTAAGCGTGACCAGTCAGTCAAGGACTGGGGGCGCAGTCTCCAGAAGTCTGGAGCGCGCCAGAGAGGGCGCCGCCGTCCGATATCGAACGACGCAGCAGTGGTTAGGATTCTGTGAACGGCCGCCAGTCTTCGGCCGGAGATGTCATCATTGTCCTGATGTCTAAAGACAGGAAGTACAATGAAGCAGAGCGTCTCGCGTTTCGGTCTCTGCCGTCAGTCCCGTACTTCGGACACGGAAGCATGGCGTCTGCGAGAATGTGTGTTCGTCCTCGGGCAGGCTCTTTTTTTTTTTTTTTTTTTTTTCTCTCTCTCTCTCTCTCTTTCTTGTCTCCTGGCTTCGGGGAATCGAACGTGATGACGTAGCATATGGCGGGGTTGCTGATAGCGGGGCTTGGGTGCGCTCGGCGCGAAGCTCGCGTCGGCAATGCGCTGCGCCCCAAGACATGGCGACCGCGACGGAAGGCTGAATATCCGCAAAGAGGAATCCAAAGCCGGTGCCGCTCAGTTGAGGAACAACACCATTTTGTTCATTGTGGACTGCTACAGGCTCGCATGAGCTGATGGTCGCATCTCTCATTTGAGCGTTGTCAAGACGACCGGTTATGACCTAAGGTGAGTTCCTGGCATAATGGGATTACACTATATCTGGAATGAGGTCGGCGCCCGTCGACAGCATCCACATTTCCTTGTTTCTGTCGCAGGTTGAACGCCATCGGGGCGTGGAAACCGACGCGTGCGCCCACTACAGGATGGAGTTGGGCAGTCCGAGCAGAGCGTGCCAGTGGCTCGACGACAGATGCCAGACTCTCCTGGAACGCCAGAGACTTTCAAAGTGTAGAGGAGAGATGGTCAAACCGTAGCAGAGGGAAACCGTGTGGCAGAAAACAGTTTAATCTGCAGTGACTGCGACCGGCGAGAATGCTCTCCCGCCCGCGGTGATGGGTGTCCCCGGGGCCACCTTCCCAACGTGAACGGCGGTGAGGTCGCAATTGCGGCGGGGTAACCTGACGCCGATATGCATCGCTGTCAGTTGTGTTTAGCCTTTGCACGAGGGGGCAGATGCGCTGCGTCTGGCTGCAAGGAACCACGCGAAGAGCCGCGCGCCTTCTTTCAGAAGGGCAACTGCGCCCAAGGCGACGCAACTACCTTCGCTCACTTGGCGATGTCACCGGCCCCCAGCGGCAGAGCCAGGATTCTGGCCAGGATCTCAGCCGTCTGGGGGGGCGTTCAAACAGCCGCGACACTGAGCGCGACGTGTCTCGGCCCTCTTCTCGCACCCCAGGCGGGGCCCGTAAAGAGGGTGAGGGCCAGTCCGTGGGGGGGCTCAAGTTGGAGTCGCTCGCCAATGGCGGCCAGGGCGGCAGGGGCGGAACTCCTTCCAAGGGCCCCGAACGCGCCGGGAGGGGCGATCTCAGAAACGCCCATGGGAATCGTAGGGATGCCCGAGGACAGTGCGTGGAAACGTTTGCATCTTGGTCTCGGAGTGCCCTTGCTGATGCCGGGGCCCCTTGCTGCTCGTCCTGCCCGGCGCGGGGGAAGCGGTAGTTCCCGCACGAGGGGGGGCATCTTTTTGCCCGGGGTCTAGCGACGGGGAAGCTCGGCGCAATATCAAGTCTCGCGCCAGTCGAGGCCGACATTCTAGCAGCCCTGGCGACTCCGGCCGCCAGAGCTCAAGTAAGTGGGTTCTGATTTCATTGCGGCCGTGATGATGTCCGCAGGGCGATTCGCGTGGCGGAGTTTTTTTCCCTTGCGACTGCGCCTTCCGCGCCGCCCATGAGGGCCGGGCCGCCGCCGTCTGTCCGAGTGCGTTTCGACGGGCGGGTGCTTCCGAGGTCCAAGTCTGCGCGCGGCTGCTCAACTGGACGCGGAAACAGAACAGACGTGGGATTCACCATCGGCCCACATCCAGGGTTTTGTTCGTCATCATGCCATTTTTTCATCGACGCCGCGGAGGCTGCGGCTCGCGCTGCAGCAACTCAGCTGGAGGATCGTCCTATCCTTGGGTCTACGCGCAGCGATGAGCCGCATGTTTCTTCAGATGCTGAGTCGCGCGCAGCGACGTGACAACGGCATGGGCAGAAACGAATCAAAGAAAATGGCGGGGCCCGCCCTTGGGAATTTGATGCGGGCGCCGCCGTTGCTGAGTGTCGTGGGTATTTGGTCGTTCCGGGGTCATGTTTTGACATTGTAGGTCGTTGCAGCCATCTTGGATGTATCATTCTGGCATGGGCGCGATACAATACGCCGTCAATGCCCCTGCAGTTGCCAGCGGGGCGGGTGACTTCGAAGTTGGCCCGATCATGCTAGGACATGCACCACCTGTGTTCTCTTTTCGGCGACTAGCCAACGAACGTGTCTGTAGGTTCGTCGTGGACATAGCGAGGGCGCTTCCTCCGCCATGCCCGATGGTCGGGTTTTGGATCGTGGATTCGGGGACAATGTCTTCCGCTTGACCTGCCCATCGGTACGTCTGAGAAGTCGACCTATTAATGGTCCGTGTCCAGAACGAAGCGTAGGGCTGCCATCGGCACCCGAGCCCGCTGAGCGCGTCATTGACCGAGGACTTGCGCTGCCTGCGTGGTATTGTGGGGCCTCGTCTTCGCGAGCTACCTCGAAGAGGTGGCCAAGGCTTTGCCCCCTGCGAGGTTTGGGGATGCCCGAACCGTCGCCGTCGGTCAGTGTGTCACGTGAGCTTTTTTAGCTGCTGTCGCAGTGGATTCTGCGACGAGCAGACTTGGGGGCTTCCGATCATCAGGGCGACGGCGCGACGGGGGCGCCCGACGCTCCAGAGCCTGTGAGGACAGGGCGACGGGGAAACCCGACGCCGACGAAGATGTGGATCATGTTTTGGAGGAATCCGACGCCCGCGAACACGGCAGCTTGCATGAGGGCTTCAGCGGCGCCGACATGGGGCCGGGCGGCCATCGTCGGCGGCGTCCCGCTAGACGTGCCAGGCGCTTCAAACGGTTGGAAGCGCAGACACCCCTTGACTCTGAGGAGGAGAGCGACCTAGAGTCAGATTGTGAGCGCGGCCCCTTCTGGCCCTCGCATCGCGCGACGTGGCTGCCGATGTGGGAATTGTGAAACCGTTGATGCGGTTGGTTTCGATGTGCACCTCGAGTGTGACATGACCTTTGGGGGTGCGTGCTCTTCCTTGTTATGCGCGCCCGCCGCCCCGCTCGGTTTCCGCCCGGGTGGCGGCGCCCCAAGGGTCCAGGGGTCCCGTGCGTTGTGGCTGGTGACGCTGGTGCTCAAGCTATGTTTCGGCGCGTCATCATTGACTCCGTGGCTTGCGACGACCTATCCTTTGGTGACTGCGCTTGGGGGCGCGAGCCTCCCCGGCAATCGCCGAGCATGCCTCGAGCAAGCCCCGGCCCGTCCGCGGGGCCGAACGGCCCGTGGCCCGCCGATGCGCCGTCGGGCGCCGATGGCCGCGACATTGCTAGCGTGGCGACCTTTTGCGACCTGCAGTCGTTGCCGTGCAAAGGGCAACAGCTGCTGCCCATGCGGGGGGCGGGGGGGGGGGGGTCCTTCGTTTCTGTGGCGGGGGGCGCCTGGCCCCATGACACAAGGGCCAGCGTCGGGGGAACCGGGCGCCAAGAAGGTGGATGCGCCCTCCTATGCTAATCTTGCTGGGGGCCCACCTGGCCGTGGGCGCGAAGCAGCGCCGAGACCGATGGTGCAAGGCCAGATGAGCAGCGCCCAGGCCCCCTCCCCCCCTTTGCGCGCGCGAGCCGAATCGCCCCGAGTGTCCGACGCGCAAGCGCGCTAATGCGCGTGCCGGGCAACGTCGGCGACCCGCCTCGCAAGATGGAAAGACACATGGAACCGGGATGCGCGGGGGGCGAGGATCCGAACGCACTCGGATGCCGCAGTGCGGCGAGCCATTTCATTTTAGGAAGTGGGCATGATCTGTCACGACATGTTGCCAAATATGTCCTTGTCGTCTACGATCGGGGCACCGGAGACGTTGCCTGATTCCTCGCGTCGCGCAATGCCGACGAAGCGCTGCGAGAATTCCAACAGTTTCTTCGTGCTAATGGCATCGTGGGATTCATTTATTCTGACGTCTGTTAGGCGGTGGGGGGTCAAACAACTGCGTGGGCTGATGAGGCTAGGCCATGGCACTTCGCTGCCCCCAAAGAAACGGCGTTGTATTGTTGGACGGGTAGTCCCGGGCACTGCAGCTGCGCTTGTGCGGAGTGGATCACTTCGCGACCTTTTTAGGGCCCGTGCCCTGCCACTCGGGAGTGGTGTCCGCTATCGGTCACACCATGTTGTACATGCTCTTGGCAGTGACCAGTTCGGTGGCAAGACCCCACGCGGCATGTTGATGGGCTACCACTTCAGCAGTGGACGACGGTAGTCTCAGGAAAACCATTTCCTTGATGGTGCGGCCAGCGCCGTCGCCGGGGATGGCAAACATTGCCCCGTCCTGAGGTTTAGAGAGGTCTTTCCTGATGTCCCGCTGCGCTGGCCCGTGGCAGATTGGGAGCTCGCTGATCCCCCCATCGCGGTGTGGCGCGTGCTAGTGTAGAGCAGGAGGCTGGCACATCTTTTTGAGGGGATTACCGCCCTCCTGCCCTGATTGCGGACATTGGCTGCGAGCACCATGCGCGCGCCAGTTCCAGCTTCAAAGGGGAAGGTTTCGTCCTGGATGCACGGGGGGGGTCTCTGACGGAGATGCGCGCGAATTGTCCGAATGCCGGGCAGGCGAGGTCCTCGTCTCGATCGTGGGCGCTGAACCCGACGTGGACATAATGTTTGGGGCAGTGCCCGCCCAGACTACCGCTCGACCAGACAAATTAAACATTGCAAGACACAGCGCCCTATCCATAAACGACGGCGTGACGCCCAATATTTATGGTCATATTGGATAGTTGACGTCTCGCTACCCTGCGATTATGGACGCGCTGCGATGTTATGGATCCGTGGCCTTTCGCGGGCAACGGTGATGGCCGCAAGTGGACGCGCGCGTCGACGTGTCGTTGCCCATTTCTTCGCTTGGCAGGTCTTGCTGGGCCAGGGCGTTCGGGGTGTAGATGTATCGCCTGTCTTGCGCGCCGAGGTGCTAGGGGGAGCTCGCGATGGAACTTCCAAGTTTTCTCGGGATGACCCCGGCGTCGATGGCGCGCCGGGGGCACCTGGCGCTAGCTCAGGTCCTGCCTGTCCAGCTCGACGGCTGGGCGGTCCTGCGCGGCCGCGTCGCCCTTTTTATTGCGCCCTGCCTTCAACGCCCTGCGTCTCCGACGCGCGGACATCTGTGTCTACTCGCGCTCTGACCCAGTCATGCCGGCTGTGCCGCCGTCGGTCGCTTGCCCGATTCATGGCCATCGTGGGCATGTCTCCATTGGCGTCGTCGTTGCCGCGGGCGCCGAGTGCGCGTGCGTCGCGCGACAGGTGTCCTAGCGAGAGGTTTTTGCTGCGCCCGGCGCTGTCTAGTCCTTCGATAGTGGCGCAGTGGGGGAAATTCATCTCTCAGCGGCGGCGGCGGTGAAGGTCCGTTCGCGGGTGCGACGACCTCGCGCGTGAAGCGCGGACATTGGGTGGTAGGAACCAAGAGGGGCATCTCCTCGACTTCGGCGTCGACAGGGTGTCTGAGAACGCGCATCTGGGGGAATTGAATTCAACTGGCGAGTCGCTTCCCAAGCAAGGGGCGTTAAGGACGAGGCAGCCTTGCAGCTCTCTTTTCGGAAGCGACCAGTTCCGCGCCCCGCGTGGCGTGTTGGGAGCTGCTCGACGCATTGGCATGCCTTCTCAGAGGCGGGGGGCGACGGCCCGATGCCGTCAGCGCCTGCGCACAGGCTCTCCAATGCGGGGGCGGCGGGGTCGACGACCTCGATGCGTGGAGTGGGGCCCCTCGGGAGCGATGGCCGGATTGTTTGATATGTGGCTGCCGTTGTCCAGTTGCGCAGTTGCGCTGTTCGCTGCATGGTCATCCCCTGTCGTGTTTTCTGGGAGCGACGCTGCGGGGGGTCTTGTTTCGCTGGCGGCTGGGAGCTCACCGAGGGGTGGGGTCCACCAGTCGCCGCGAATCGCTTGGGCCCATCCCGTCTAACTGCATTGGCGCTTGCGAAAGCTGGCGCTTTTCGCCCCTCTCGCCAGAGGGCGGCGAGATTCCAGCGATGGCCCCCCGCGCCGATCGCGGGGGGCGCGCCCGAGCTCCCATTCAAGGTTGTCGGTGCGACATGTTGGCTTTCACTGGGCAGTGCGCGTCAATCGCTACCTGGAATGCGCCAACATCCCCAAGGTGGCTTTGGGCCTGGCGCCAGCGTCTGGACATGCCGCCGACGACTTTTCAAGCCGAAGACTTCGAATCGCAGTGAAATTGTCAGCGTCTGCTGCGAGTGTCCCGATGAAGAGCCGGCACCTTGCAGGGTGCTGTCGATGCGATCTCATCCACTTGGTATGTATGCTGGCAAGGCAGGTAACTGAATGGGACAGAGTTTGCGACCGACGGTTGCATGGAAAACTTCCCCGCGTGCACATGCATCCGGATTGCAGCCTGGAGGGCTTTGTGGGGGTCGGTCCTGGAGAGCTGAAGGTAGGGCAATCTGCCGATGCGTCGGTTGCCGATTGCGCGTGGACCAGCTCGTCCACGACTGGTGGCTACCAGGCCCTGATTAGGCTGAGGACCTTCGATCAACTGTATTTGTAAGAAGCAAACGTTGGTCTCGCATTCCTCTTCGGAGATCGAGATCGTTCCCTTGGAACCGTGCCCAGGGCCTGGGGGTAGAGTACATGCCAGCGCTGTGCTCCTGGGGCGACGTCTGCGAGGCGCTGCTTCCAGCGGCGAGATCGATGTCCAGCATCCCTAAGCGCGGGGGGGGGGGGGGGCAGTGCTGGGGGGTTTGCAGGGTGGAGTTAGCGCGGGCAACGTCAAACTAACATTTCTATTGGATCAGCCGCTGCACGTACTGGTCGAGGTCACCGAGACGTCCGTAACCTTCGCTGTCAGGCGTCGGACTAAGTTGATCACCGCCGAAGGTAATGCGGTGACGTTGGAAGTCTTCTTCAAGGCTGGGACAGGGGCCACAAAGCACCCGCCACATCCACCGTGCGTGTCTGAGTCGGTTTGAGAAGAGCAAGCTGCGCCACTGCAAAGCGCTCCCACGATGTTTGGATATGATGGCCCGATTCTTGCCTGAGCCTGGAATGTGGGATGCACTATGACCTCTCTGTCAGATGCGTTGTATCAGAACTCAAGTTTCCCCTTGCGGCTCAGGCGGAGGCCCTGGCAGACGTGCCGCGGGGGAGCCTGCGAAGCTGCCCGATGGCTTAGTTCCCGTCCCGCCGCCTAAGGATAGCAAGGCGTCGGGAAACCCGATGCCTGGTCATCCTCTCTCAGGGCAACGGCGACAAGAACGCCGCCAGTGTTGAAGGGGCTACCCCATAAAACGGGGAAGGAAATGCGGCGTCTAACTGCTTCGTCCTTTGAGCGCCTTTATGCCTCCGCCCGCCTTCCCTCCTCTGTCGCTGGTCGCGATGCGAGGGCGAAGGGGGGGGGGGGGGGCGGCGAGCGGGGCGCGCGCGTGAGGGTGCGCGAGGCCGCGCGTGGCGCCCGCGCGCGCCCGCGCCCCGCGCCCCCGCCCGCCCGCCCGCGGCGCCGAGCGCCCCTCCCGGCGGCCGCGGTAGCTGCCGCGCCCGCGGGGCCTGGGGAAGGAGAGAAAGCGGCATGGAAAGGTCAGGGACAGTGGGCGTGCATGCCGCGCCGTAATGCTGACGAAACGAAGGAGTATTCTGCGACGGCGAAAGCCAACGCGTCGGCGAGAGCTGGGCCCGACAACGTGGCGGCGCAGATCGCTGCGTCTCAGCGGCAGAGCGCCCGCGATCCACGCGCGATGGTTGAAGTCTGAACATGGGTGGCAGAAAACGTGGCGCTTCTGATCGGGCCTGCCGCCGTGTTCTCCGACTCCACCCCCGAGTTTCTGAGCCCCGGCCTTGCGGGGGGGGGCGACGCGCGAGGGCGAGGGGGAGACGGGCGAGCGCGATCTCCAATGACCAGCGCGCGGTGCTGGACAGGGCTTCCGCTCGCACAGCGAGCCGTGGCTGCGTCGACCCAGCGTGCTCTCAGCCAGACATTGCCAGGGGAATTGCTTTGTTTACGATCGCATTTGGCGGCCACTTGCCGAGGCCCTTTTGGCGGCCCTTGCCCGCCGATCAAGCTTCCTGCCTGTGAATGGGCGCCCCCTGCATGGATCTTCATCGGCGTTCAGAAGCCCCGCGATTCAGGTCATTATTTCTTGCTCGGACAGCAAGGGGTCATCATGACGGTGAAGACCTTTCTACATTCGTGCTTTGCGTGCGTAGCGCTGCGGGGCACAGTTGCCACCCTCGCATGGTCAGACCATGCGGAGACGAGACGGTCTGAGCCCCGGCCAGTCCTTCGGGACCCTTGCGTGCTCGCGGGGAACTCGGCTCGGGCTGAGGCGAAACTCGTTCCGCTCATGTACTCCCAGGCTGCTTCCGTGAACTCTGATGAATCTTTCCCTTCGGCCTCGGCGGCAGCTGATGCGCCCCGAGCCGCTGCGTCGGCGCGAGCTGGCGACCGTGCGGGTCTCGATGCGCCTGATGGCCGTGATCCTGGCCAGACACTTCCATTCGAGGGCACGGAGGTTGCGTGACGCGGCCTCGCGCGCGGTGCGCACAATCAATCAGTCCGAATTGGGCTGATGCTGCGCTGGGGATTATGCAGCCTCCAGCCAACGCGGCGGTCACTACTCCCGGCCTGAGCTTCTTCCATTCAGTAAGTTGGATTGGTCTCCTTCGAGCGCTAGTAGCGGGCCCGAGCGATGCCCGCCTGCTGTGGCTGCTGGCCAGGATCCGCAGCGTCTCGACACCGTCAGGGACTTCGCGGGAATCCGCGTGCAGTTCCGCGTGCCTGGTGCTATGGACTCGATTGTGTTGTCCAGCCCTCATCTCGGAGACCTGGACATGCTGCGCTCGCTGCTTGCTACCAGGTCTTCCTAGGATTCGGGGGCGGCCGTCCGATATGTGCTCTGCGAGTTGAGAGCATTCATCTTGGAGAGATCAGGTGGGGGATCCGCCAGCCAATGGTGCCTTAGTCGCCCCTCGCACTTAATATGTGCGCCCTTTAGCGGGGGCGTCCTATCGCTGGGATCTCCATTCCATGTTTGAGCAGCTCATGACGGACGACCCCCTTGGGTGACGAAGGCGTCCCGCCTGCGCTAGACTTCCCTGCGCTGGGGCGCGTGGTGAAGCTGATGTTCCTGAGGTGACCGCGCGGCGTCCAGAGGATCAGGGCGCTGCGTGGGATGCTTTCCAGGATGCCGCGTCTGGCCCCCCCGTCGAGAAACGAACTCGTTGCGCGCGCATTTCTTGCGGCGGAACGTGTAGAAGGTGAAGCGACCATAGAGTCGGACGGCGCATCTTACCCGCGCTTGCTACTCAGGTCGCCATCAAAACCGACGTCTCTAGATGCGACGAATTTCCATATCTGGAGCTCGTGGGGGCGCGCCCCGGACGTGAGGAGATGGCGTCGGCGTAGGCGGAAGATGACGCCGTGCTTGCGTCGGCGCAAGGTGGCGCTCTCGAAATCTCTCCTGGGGACGTTGTAAACTTCTTCGGGCGTGCTGGGGCGCTTCCCAGAGCGAAAGAGAAACAGGTCTTCCGGGGCGCGAAGCGAAACATCGGCAAATCGCAACAGCGCGCGCAGAGCCAGGGGCGATTCGAATGCAATAGTTTGGCTTGCGCGCCATCGAAGAGGCGGCGCTGCGTCCCCCGTGCGCAGAGTGCGCGTTACCGACGCCGTCAACAATGGCGATGGCGTTGTTTGTCCCGGGCGTCGCGCCCCCGCGACAGAAGGCGCGGGCGGTCGTGGGTTTCATCGGGTCGCGTCCGCGGGGCCGCGGGTGAACGTCTCGCCCTTCGGGGGGGGTCTCGCGGCGGCGGGGCCCCCGTGTGCTTCGGCAGAACAATTCGTCGCGCCGAATACAAGGGCTGCGCTTCAATGGCTGCCCGGCGGGGCAGGGGCAGCGCGTGGCGGGAGTCGATTCAAGCGGGGGCGTGGTCTAACGGATGCAAAACGTCGGACTGGCCCAGGGGCCGTCAGTAGTGCCCTCTGGTCGATGCATGTGACGCTCAAGCAGTTGATCACGTCGCCCCCCCCCCCCCGTGTCTCGCGGGGCCGCGTGTGTGGCCCATTGCTCTGCGCAGCGAGTCCAGGCAACAGAGCGCTGCTCAGGGGCGCGTTGCGCTAGCCGCCAAGGGCGGGGGCCCGGGGGGAGCAGCGGCGCTGCGACAGGCAGCGCAATTCGCCAAGGGCGGCGAACGCATTAGCGCGCGCCCGCCCAAAGCAGACGCGGCACAGCCGAAACGCATTATCAACCAGCCGCCAATGCCGCCGCCCGTTAAGCAGAGGACGTCGTCGTCCAGCGCGCCTTGGAAGATCGACAATCCGACCGCTAAAGGTATACCGCCGCCCGCGAGGGCTAGTGGACGAGGCCCCGCGGCGGCGAAAGCTAACGCTGCGCTCGCGCCGGCAAGACCTGGCGCCGAGCCTGCGTGGCATTGCCCGAACGTCTCTAGCTACACCTAGGATCGCCAATCGGGACCGCCGGCGCTTCTACTCCGGGGTATGCAGGGGCCACTCCGCCCTCCAAAAGAGTCGGCAGCGGACCGCCAAAGGAGCCATGCTCCTTGTCGGCTTCTCCGAACCAGTGGGCCTGTCCGCGAGGTAAATTGTGGGCAGGACATCACGGGAGGCATGGTCCGCAGGCAGCTGCCGGGTCGCCAGGATCGTGCCGATGCTTGGGCGCAGGCGGCGGCCTCGAGCCCAGGATGTCCCGCAGCCGCGCTCGAACCCGCGGGGCGCGAACACTTATTAGGTGGCCAGCGCCCGTGGGGGCATCGGCCACCTCCCAACGGGGGAAACGGTCGGTGGAACAGCGAGTGGAAAGCAACGTGTAGCTGGGATTGCAGCAGGCGGATTCGCGATGCTGAGAGCCGTCGTTAGGCGTCTGCGAAAGCTGACGCCCGCCCAATGGTAGACTTGTTTATGCATTTATTCCATTATTGCACCCTCGCGCCACCGCGGAGCGATGGCGTTCAAGTCCATTGCCTTCCCGTCTTTCTTGGACTGGGTGTTCCGCGGCAGCAAGAATTTCGTCACTCCCTTCAACGGGAAGTCCTTGCACTTCTTCTATAACTTTGGGGTCGACCACGGCCGCCCCGCCCCGCCACCCTGGGGGGCGGAGCGTTCCCCTCTGCCCCCCCTCATCATGCGCCTATTTTTGTGTCCTGGGCTTTCCTCCGCTCGTGTTTTCGCGGGTGGGGCCCTCATGTGAGCTCGTTCCCAAGAGCCCCCTTCCAGGGCTTCTTGGGCGGTGTTTGTTTGTTTGTTTGTTTATTTGTTTGTTTGTTTGTTTGTTTGTTTGTGTGTGTGTGTGTGTGTGTGCGTTACCTTGCGCTTTCGGTTCGTTTTTATTTTGAGCGGTGCCCACGCTGGGTTTCGGGGACCTCGGATCCCTCCTGGCCCCCCCCTTTTTTCTGCCTCCCCTCTCCAGTCCCCCCGGGGATCGAGGAAGGGGCTTGGGTTTGCGTTTTTTCCCCGTCCGCGTCATTTATGGTTGCCGAGCGGCGCAGAGGAAAAAGGGCCGCTCGCGCGCCCCCCCCCCCTCCTCCGTCGTCTCGTTGGTCGACTGCGTGCGGCTATAGCTATTTATTTTTTCATGAGCAACACGCATGCCTAGGGAAATCGGCCGCCTTCGCAGGCGAACCGGGGCCCATCTACCGAAAACGATGGCTGGCCCAAGCGTCATTTTATCCCCAAATCCATTTGGAGGCCTCTGGGTGGCCTTTTGGGATCTTCTTGGGGCCTCTTTGAGGCCTCTGGGGGTGTCTCGAGGGCCTCTCGCGGGTCTGGTTGCTGCCCCGTGGGCGATGCGGTGGAGGAGGGCCCGGTGTGGCAGTTCGAATTCTTCCTTTTGGGCCCTTCTATGGGTCCACTGTGGTATTGCCCCCTCTGGGTGTCCTTTACGGCTCTCTTGAGTGGGTATGTGGGGCCTCTTGGATCGTCTTGGGCGCTCCGTAAACGAGAATCCCGAGTGCACAGAAATCATGCAGCATCTTCAGGTCTCTGATTTTGGTCGCATGGGCTGGCCCCCCCGACGGCCCAAGAGGGCCCTGAGAGTCCAGGCGCGGTCCTTTGGCGCGACGCCCACGAGGGAAGCGCCGGCAGCGAGAGTGTATCAATGAACGCGTTAGCGGCGACTCACTGGCGCCACATTCGTATGTGGACACGCGCGGCATTTGTGGCCGATCATCCTATATATATATATATATATATATATATATATCATCGCTCCATCTTTCTGCCCTCTTCCTTATTTCACATCCCTTCTCGCCCTCCTCCCCCGCAAAATATCAGACGATGCGTTTTTTGTCCAGTGTGCGGGGCCCGGCGGGCGTCTATATTCGATGGCCACAGAACCGAGATCGGCCCGCCTGATGCCGAAGTCGAGGGTAAACGCCGCAGCCGACACAATCAATCCGCCAGAGGTCTTGGAGCCCCCTCAAAAGATCTACCCCCAGACCTGTTGGGATGCACTCCGGCCAGATCCGAAGAATCCAGCCATGACGACGGGAACTCTCCCAGAGGACCAAAACACCAAGACGGCGAACATACATCGGACAATCTAGCGGCGAAAAGCGCGACCTGGTGCCCCCTCTCCACGCCCAATTTCGTCCAATCGATCCGATTTGATATCGTTTTCCGCTTGATCCGATTCGATTCCGGTATTCCGACGATTGGATTGGGCCTGATGTTTCCATGACGCTGTTGTGCATTTTGGCGCGGCCGTGCCGAGGCCGCCCCATCCGACGCTCATTTCCATTCGATCCGATTTCCATATTCGATGCTGGTTGATCGTGTCTCAGGTAATAACGTCCACCGTGTGAGTTTGTGGACTCCTGGCGCGTCCCCGCCAGCCCATCGAGATGGGAACACAGTCTGCCAGAGTGAAACAGCAAAACGGGATGACGCCAGCCGAACCAAGCTTTACTGGGCGAAATATGAGTATTGAGTCAGTGCACCGTGATTTTGTTGGCTGATCCTGCCCTCGGCGGCAGATCGAACAGAGCGGGTGCGACTTGGTCGTGGAGCTGGGGCCCTTCAGGAACACCGGCAGCGTCGAGGGCTCCACGGTGCAGGCCGCCGCAGCCGCCGACGTCGACGACGACGACGTTGGCGTCTTCGCTTCGGAGGTTCGCAGGCGAGTTCTCGCCCTCCAATCCCCGAGTTCCCCCCCCCGAGCTGGCCGCTCAGAAAAGAGAGAAAATTCGGGGGTGCACATCTGAGGAGCTTTTTGGACACACCTCCATCGAGTGTGGACGCCGCCATCGTACATCTCGAACTTGGCCTTCATATAGAATCCAGCCGAAATCCTTACAAAGTCGGGGATTGGGGTCGCCTCGCCCCCCGTGAGGGGTTTATGGGCGTTTCGTCGTCGTTGTTTTCGTGGCCGTCGTCTTTGACTTTGGTCGTCGATCGTTTTACGGATACCAGCCCAGGTTGTTGAAGGGTCAATTGCGACGTCAACGGTTCCCGCTCGATGATCCCCGGCGCTCTCGCTTGAGACTTCTTCGTAAATCAGGCAAATTGTTGATGGAGGCCTAACTGCGACGACAATGGTTCCCGTTCGATACTTCCCTACACTTCTTCACCCTTGGCGCATCCCCCAATGAGAGCTGACGTGACACGAGGCATAGAGAGACATATAGTACAACAAATCGTGCAACCAGGATGAACAGAGATATCTCTGAAAGCAAGGGTGTGGCCTTGGAGGGCCTCTTCGGGCCATCCCTAGGGCCCGCGGGGTGGCGAGGGGAAGAGGAGGAGGAGGAGGAGGAGGAGGAGGAGGAGGAGAAGTCAGTCAGGAGTGCCAGGACGAAGTCCAGATAACAACCTCACGACCCCTTGTGGGCCTTCTTATCGAGCTCGGCTCTACTGTATGCCTTAGGGAACAAACCTTGCCCGATAAGCTCTCCCTAGACGGCGGTGGCGGCACTACGGCAGACGGAGGGGCTGCAGGAGCAGATGAGAGGGCGGATCCTTCTCCAACGATCTCGGCAGCCACGGGCCCGACAGGGGCCCTACCACCTTTTCCGCCGATGCCTGCGGCGCCTAAACACAGAAGGATCGGTTTCACTCAGAAGCTTTCATCAGCAGCGAGAGAGTCAAAGGATGCTCTCAGGATACGCATGCGAATCCAAAACTACTGATGCTCAAGAGCGAGGATGGGGGTGCGGATGCTATGGGGACACGAAGCGTGTGAGGGGTATGCCGAAACGGGTGTGGGGCACGCATGTGGACGGTGGCACTGGGGCCGTCGGTGGAGCTCCCTATTGGGCCACGAAACGTGTGAGGGGTGAGCCGACATGGGTGCGGGGGACGCATGTGGACGGTGGCACTGGGGCCTTCGGTGGAGCTCCTTATTTGGCCACGAAGCGTGTGAGGGGTGTGCCGACATGGGTGCGGGGGACGCATGTGGACGGTGGCACTGGGGCCTTTGGTGGAGCTGCCCATGGGGTCTCGAAACGTGTGAGGGGAGTGTCGAAATGGGTGGGGGGGGACGCATGTGGACGGTGGCACTGGGGCCTTCGGTGGAGCTCCCTATGGGGCCACGAAACGTGTGAGGGGTGTGCCGACATGGGTGCGGGGGACGCATGTGGACGGTGGCACTGGGGCCTTCGGTGGAGCTCCCTACGCGGCCACGACGCGTGTGAGGGGTGTGCCGACACGGGTGCGGGGGGCGCATGTGGACGGTGGCACTGGGGCCTTTGGAGGAGCTCCCTATGGGGCCACGAAACGTGTGAGGGGTGTGCTGAAGTGGGCGTGCGGGGGACGCATGTGGACGGTGGCACTGGGGCCTTCGGTGGAGCTCCTTATTTGGCCACGAAGCGTGTGAGGGGTGTGCCGACATGGGTGCGGGGGAGATGCATGTGGACGGTGGCACTGGGGCCTTTGGTGGAGCTGCCCATGGGGTCTCGAAACGTGTGAGGGGTGTGCCGACACGGGTGCGGGGGACGCATGTGGACGGTGGCACTGGGGCCTTCGGTGGAGCTCCCTATGGGGCCACGAAGCGTGTGAGGGGTGTGCCGACATGGGTACGGGGGACGCATGTGGACGGTGGCACTGGGGCCTTCGGTGGAGCTCCCTACGCGGCCACGACGCGTGTGAGGGGTGTGCCGACACGGGTGCGGGGGACGCATGTGGACGGTGGCACTGGGGCCTTTGGAGGAGCTCCCTATGGGGCACGAAACGTGTGAGGGGTGTGCTGAAGTGGGCGTGTGGGGGACGCATGTGGACGGTGGCACTGCGACCTCTTGAGGAGCTCCCTTTGGGGCCACGAAACGTGTGAGGGGTGTGCCGAATTGAGTGTGGGGCACGCATGTGGACGGTGGTACTCGGGCCTTCGGTGGAGCTCCCTATGGGGCCACGAAACGTGTGATGGGTGTGTCAACATGGGCGCGGGGGACGCATGTGGACGGTGGCACTGTGGCCTTCGGTGGAGCTCCCTATGGGGCCACGAAGCGTGTGAGGGGTATGCCGAAATGGGTGTGGGGCACGCATGTGGACGGTGGCACTGGGGCCGTCGGTGGAGCTCCCTATTGGGCCACGCAACGTGTGAGGGGTGTGCTGAAATGAGTGTGGGGGGACGCATGTGGACGGTGGCACTGGGGCCTTTGGTGGATCCTCTATGGGGCTACGAAGCGTGTGAGAGGGGTGCCGGCAGGAGTGTGGGTGACGCATGTGGACGGTGGCATTGGGGCCTTCGGTGGAGCTCCCTATGGGGCCACGAAACGTGTGAGGGGTGTGCCGACATGGGTGCGGGGACGCATGTGGACGGTGGCACTGGGGTTTCCGGTGGAGCTCCCTATGGGGTCACGAAACGTGTGAGGGGAGTGTCGAAATGGGTGCGGGGGACGCATGTGGACGGTGGCACTGGGGCCTTCGGTGGAGCTCCCTATGGGGCTACGAAGCGTGTGAGAGGTGTGCCGACATAGGCGTGGGTGATGCATGTGGACGGTGGCACTGGGGCCTTCGGTGGAGCTCCCTACGCGGCCACGAAGCGTGTGAGGGGTGTGCCGACACGGGTGGGGGGGACGCATGTGGACGGTGGCATTGGGGCGTTTGCTGGAGCTCCCTATGGGGTCTGGAAACGTGTGAGGGGAGTGTCGAAATGGGTGGGGGGGGACGCATGTGGACGGTGGCACTGGGGCCTTCGGTGGAGCTACCAAGCGTGTGAGAGGTGTGCCGAAATGGGCGTGGGTGATGCATGTGGACGGTGGCACTGGGGCCTTCGGTGGAGCCTCCCTATGCGGCCACGAAACGTGCGTGTGAGGGGTGTGCCGACATGGGTGCGGGGGACGCATGTGGACGGTGGCATTGGGGCCTTCGGTGGAGCTCCCTATGGGGCCACGAAGCGCGTGAGGGGTGTGCCGACATGGGCGTGTGGGGGACGCATGTGGACGGTGGCACTGGGGCCTTTGGTGGAGCTCCTTATGGGGCCGCGAAGCGTGTGAAAAGGGTGCTGAAATGGGCGTGGGGGACGCATGTGGACGGTAGCACTGGGGCCTTCGGCGGTGTATTTCCCTATGGGGCCGCGAAGCGTGTGAGGGATGTGCCGAGGTGAGGGGGGTGACGGGAGGAGCGATGATGATGATGATGATGATGATGATGATGATGATGATGATGATGATGATGATGATGATGATGATGATGATGATGATGATGATGATGATGATGCTGATGATGCTGATGCTGATGCTGATGATGATGATGATGATGATGATGCTGATGCTGATGCTGATGCTGATGCTGATGCTGATGATGATGCTGATGCTGATGCTGATGCTGATGCTGATGCTGATGCTGATGCTGATGCTGATGCTGATGCTGCTGATGATGATGATGAGGATGAGGATGAGGATGAGGACGAGGAGGAGGAGGAGGAGGAGGAGGAGGAAGAGCAGGAGGAGGAGGAGGAGGAGTAGGAGGAGGAGGAGGAGAGGAAGGAGGAGAGGAAGGAGAGGAAGGAACGCGTGGACCGTCTCTTCAAAATCAGGACCCAACACCACAGGATGGTTTGGGGAAAACGTGAGATGTTCAATACCAGAGAAGGGTTCACGTTGGTCCGAGGCCTGCGGAGGTCTACGGAAGGGCATCAAAGCAAAAATGAACCCAGCGCCCCCAATTGGGGGGAACGTCTTTGAGGATGAAAGTCAGCATGCCTGGCGTTGCTGCTTGGTGTTGCTTGGCGTTGCTTGGTGTTGCTACGCATTGCTTGTCGTTGCTTGGCGTAACTGGGTGTTGCTTTGCGTTGCTTGGCATTTTCTCGCTTTGCTTGGCGTCGCGTTGCGCTTCTCGGCGTTGTGCTGCGTTGCTGTGCGCTGCCTCATTGCTGTACGAGAGCAAGACCCAGCAATCCCGGGGGAAAGCCGGCCTGCGCAGGCCCGGCACCCATCGTTGTGGTCCAACCTCGACCGTCGAGAGGCGGTGAACCTTGTAGGGGAACCCTGCTTGGTGAAGAACCTCGCACCTCGACCGTCGAGAGGCGTTGGCGGCCCCCCCTGGTCGATCCTCGGGCGCCGATCCTCGATCCTCGAACGAGTAGCCTCGAAGGGTCGTCGATCTTCGGCCTTCGAACGTGGATCCTCGACCGTCGATCCTCGCACGTCTATCCTCGATCTTGGAGCCTCGAAGGAGCCTCGATGCGCTAGCGTCCATCTCCGACCGTCAAGAGGCGGCTGCGGCCCGGCCAGGCGCAGAAACTCGAGCTCGAGAGCGGGCGACGACGGACGACGACCGACGACGACGCCGCCGACGGCGGCGGCGGCGGCGGCGGAGGCCCGCGGCGGCGGCGGCCCCTCGAGGTGCAGACGTTCGAGGGCACGGGCGCGGTGAAGGAAAACGGTGACATCGAGTTCTCGGACGGGGGCTACTGGCAGCGCCAGGCCTCTTCGTCTTCCTGCGCCCTCTCGTCCTCCTGCCTCCCCTCCTCGTCGTTCTCCTCCTCACTTCCTTCCTCTTCCGTCGCTCCTCCCCGTCATACCACCAGACGTGTCGGCAGGGTGGGCCCGGCGTCTCGCCTGAGGCCCTCTTGCCACGCAAGATCCTGAATTTTGATATCTCAAGCAGCGTTCTGGATGGAGCTCTCCCATCATATTTTATCGCCGCGCAAGAGAGTGCAGGGCGCCTCGTTTTCAACATGTTTTTTTTTTTTTTGCCTTAGCTCCGCGCACGTTCTTTGTTATTGTTGTTGTTGTTGCTGTTGCTGTTGCTGTTGCTGCTGCTGCTACTGCTGCTGCTGCTGCTGCTGTTGTTGTTGTTGATGTTGTTGTTGTTGTTGTTGTTGAACTCTCATTTCTGAGGAAGAATTCTAGTCGATCCCCCCCGTCCGGTGCACATGCTTTTTTTGATGAAAGTGCCCTTGCCGGGGCTCGCACTTGGTTTTATCAGAGAAGGTCTTGAGGGTCAAATTGCATTGTTGGCCCCCGGTTTACAACAACAGCGGCTCCCGCCTGATATTTCTTCACAATTTATTGAAGAATCGCGCTCTCGCTTGGGACTTCCTTTCAATTCTTTACGCTTCGCGTATCCCCACCAGCCCATCTCACAGCAGCAACTCTCGCGAAGCATGCCGACAGTCGTGTTTTTCAGGCGTGTGTCCGCTTGGCCCCGCATATCTCCCCTGTTCCTCCTTCCTCCCGCCTCCTTGTACATCCTCCTTGTGGGGGGAGCGGGAGAAGGACGAGGCGGAGGAGGAGGGAGAGAAAGCGCTCCTCGTGGTTTGAGTCGTTTGGGGTTTCTCGTCCTGGTGTGAGTCGTTCGGGCCCTTCTTCCTGGTGTGAGTCGTTCGGGCTCTTCGTGGTGTGAGTCGTTCGGGCTCTTCGTCCTGGTGTGAGTCGTTCGGGCTTCTCGTGGTGTGAGTTGTTCGGGCCCCTCGTCCTGGTGTGAGTCGTTCGGGCCCCTCCTCCTGGTGTGACTCGTTCGGGCTCCTCGTGGTGTGAGTCGTTCGGGGCCCTCGTCGTGGTGTGAGTCGTTCGGGCTCCTCGTGGTGTGAGTCGTTCGGGCGCCTCGTCCTGGTGTGAGTCGTTCGGGCCCCTCCTTCTGGTGTGAGTCGTTCGGGCTCTTCGTGGTGTGAGTCGTTCGGGCCCCTCGTCCTGGTGTGAGTCGTTCGGGCTCCTCGTGGCGTGAGGCGTTCGGGCACCTCGTCCCCTTTTGGGGCGTCTTGGGGGCCTCTTGGCGGCCCCAGGGGCTTCTAGGAGCGTCTTGGGTGCCTTGGGGGAGCCTCTTCGGGCCTCTTGGGAGCCTCTTGGAGGCCGTTTGGGGCGTCTTGGGGGCCTCTTGGCGGCCCCAGGGGCTTCCAGGAGTGTCTTGGGTGCCTCGGGGGAGCCTCTTGAAGCCTCTTGGGGGTCTCTTGGGGGCATCTTGGGGGCCTCTTGGAGGCCTCTTGGGGGTCTCCTGGGGGCTTCTTGGGGCCATCATGGGGCCTCTTGGTGTCTCCTGGGCGCTTCTTGGGGCCATCTTGGAGGAGATCGATTAAAGAAGAGGGGAGCTTTAATGAGCGCGGACCCCTCAGAAGGGCAAAATGAGCCCCAAACCTTAGTAAAATCAATGATTTTGCCTTGCAGGAAAAGGGGAGCTTTCATGAGCGCTGCCTCCTCAGAAGTCCAAAATGGGGCCAAAACCCTAGTAAAATCAATGTTTGTGGCTTCGCAGAACAGGAGAGGGACTTATCTCCGGCCCCCCGTCGGGGCGAGAATCTTCGTGAGGGTCGTAGTTTTTTAGCCCTCCCAGGAGTCGAAATTGACCCCCCTGACGACCCGCCGGACCCCCTCTCCAGGCCCAGGGGGAGGGGGTAGGGGGAGGAGTAAACCCCTCCCCGAAGGGGAAGAAGGGGGGTTGAGGACAGAGCGGGCTCTCTAAAGCACTCACGCCCAAAGGGCTGGTGGGATTTACCACCGAACCGCGGCTCCCGCTTGATATTTCCTTACAATTTATCGAAGAATCGCGCCCTCGCTTGGGACTTCCTCGTAACCACCGAATCGCGGCTCCCGCCTGATATTTCCTTACGATTTATTGAAGAATCGCGCTCTCTCTTGGGACTTCCTCGCAACTTACCACCGGATCGCGGTTCCCGCCATATACTTCATCACAATTTATTCAGATGCCGCTCTTCGACACTCAGGAATCGCGCTCCAGCTGCATATTGCCTGGCGGTTCAAGCAGAATTTACGCTTCAACGACCCGCCCGCTCGACCCGCCCGTTTGGGCCTGCCCGCCCGACCAGCCCGTTAGGGACTCCAGTCGCCGCTCGCTGCCCTTCGCCCGCCTTCGATGCCCCTCGCTGCCCGTGCAGGTTCCGCGGTCGCCTTCGCTCGCTGCCCTTCGTGGCCCCGTTGCTGCCTTCAGTGGCCCCGTCGCTGCCCACTGTGGCCCCACATTAAAAACCCTTCGTGGCCTCCGCTCGCAGTCACCCGTCGTGGTCCCATACGCATGTCCTTCGTAGCCCCGCTGTCGCCCTTCGTGGCCCTCTCGCTGCCCTTCGTGGCCCCTCTGCTGTCCTCAGTGGCCCCGCTGTCGCCCTTTGTGGCCCCATATCCGAATGCCCTTCGTGGCCCCCGCTCGTTCGCGCCCGTTGTGGCCCCATATGCATGCCCTTTGTGGCCCCGATGTCGCCCTTCGTGGCCCCCTCTGTGCCCTTCGTGGCCCCGTTTCTGCCCTCAGCGGCCCCGTCGCTGCCCTCTGTGGCCTCCGATGAATTGCCCTTCGTGGCCCCCGCTCGCGCTCCTCTCAACACGGTTGAAGTTCTCACGGTCCTGCCGCCCCACTCTCCCAACATCTCGCTTCTTTTCAGGGTTGTACGAAATTTGTTTCTGACACCAGTTCGCAGCTGTACGTCCCCCCGTGGGGGTATCATTTTTTGTTTTTGTATATATATGTATATATATATATATATTATATATATATATATATATAAAAAGGGGTGCTACGTGGCGCTGTTTATGGCGCGGCCCATGGCGAAACTTCTTGTTAACCTGTGTTGGAGTGGCTGGCGCAAGCCATGGCGCAATCTGATTCGCCACTCGCAGCGCAAATCATCGTCCGCCCTCTTTATTGCCCCTCCCCTCCCTTCCTCCGATCCCATCGTCCTCATTCTCCCCCGTTATCTGCTACCCTTCGTTTTCAAGGGCTTCACCAATTCGCGCCTGTCGCGGTCCCATATGCATGCGCGTCGTGGCCCTGCTGCCGCCTTTCGCGGCCCCCTTGCTGCCCTTCGTGGCCCCGTTGCTGCCCTCAGCGGCCCCGTCCTTGCCATCCGCGGCCCAATATACGTATGCCCTTTGTTGCCCCCGTTCGTTCGCGCCCTGCGTGGCCCCATGTGCATGCCCTTCGTGGCCCCGCTGTCGCCCTTTGTGGCTCCCTTGCTGTCCTACGTGGCCCCGTTGCTAACCTTAATGGCCCCATCCTCGCCCTCTGCGGCCCCGCATTATCGTTCGCGCCCGCCGTGGCCCCATACGCATGCCCTTCGTGGTCCCGCTGTTGACCCTCGTGGCCCCGCTCTCGCTGTCGCTCTCGTTTTCGCTTTCGCTCGTCGTCGTCGTCGTCGTCGTCGTCGCCGTCGTCGTCGTCGTCGTTGTCGTGGTCGGTCCCATGTTCGCCCCTCTTGGGGTCGGGTTGCCGCCGGTCAGCGCTGCCGCTGGCCAGGCCGACTGTCCGCGGCCGCCCCGGGCTTGCCGCCTAACGTCCGCATCCGGTATGTGCGAGATCATTGAATGTGGCACGCCGTAAATCTTTCGGAGACACTGGGCCTGGAAGGCGTCGATCTTCTGCTTGTCAGCTTGGCGGAGGCAAAGCGTCTCCAAACTGTACAACAACCTCGACACCACGCACGCATTGAACATCTCAGTCTTCCTGTCACGCGAAGTGTTCGCGTGTTTCCATACACCTTGCAATTGTTTGAAAGCAGCTGTGGCTTCGCCGAGCCTGCGCGCGATGGACGCCCCTGGAGCCCCATCTGCCTTCAGTAGACTGCCAAGATAGATGGCGCTGTTCACCGGGTTGATCAGCGCGCCCTGTTGCGTGACCACATCCACGTTGTGGCGGATTTGCAGGTGGACCGTTTTGGACCAGTTCGGTTCCAGTCCATACATGCCGGCTCGATGCAACAATCTCTCCAAGACGTATTGCCGACGTGGGATGTTGTCTGATATAAAAGCAGTGTCGTCCGCGTACTCAATGTCGGCGTTGATGTCAGACGGCGACGCCGGTCCGAGGGCCGCCTGAACATCCTCGTCTACATCAGCCATTATCACAGTGAGAACGATGATGAACAGATATGGGCTTAGCGGGCACCCTTGCGCAATGCCCGTGCCTTGCGAGTAGACCGCGGACGAGCCCTGTCGATCCCGCACCTCGAACGTTCGGTTGTTGTATATTGCAGAAATCATCGCTAAGTAGTGGTCTGGCAACCCAAAGCGCGCCAGAGCAACGTGCATCGCTGCGGGGTCGACTCGATCGAATGCCTTTGACCAGTCCAAGAGGATCGCGGACAGCGACCCGTCCCTGGTCGACCATGCCCTTTCGATGTACCGCTGCATGAGGAAGACGGCGTCCGTTGAGCTATGCTTGGCCCTGAAGCCGAACTGCGTGTTTCGGAGGCGGCTCTCAGCTCCACTACTTACGATGCGGCCCAGAATGAGCGATGCTAGGACTTTGTAGCCGACTGAGAGCAGTGAGATAGGTCCATAGTTTTTCTGGGAGAGATCGCCGTTACGACAGAATGCCGCCAACTTTGAGGAATGGCTGTTTGCCGCCAGCAACTGTTGCACATGTCCAGTATAACTTCGCATGCGTCTGGCTGATCTCGGAGAGATTTCCAGACATCCGGGGGCACGTCGTCGGTGCCTGCCGCTTTTCCAATCTTCAATCTCCCCAAGACGGCGTCCAGCTCAGCAGCCTAGAAGTTGGCAGACGAGGCATGCAGCGGTTCGTGCAGCCTTGGCCCACTGGGGAGAGGGTTGCCCATAGGTCTCGGCATCCACTGCACTTCGGCGTAGTAGGCAGCCAGGGTGTCCGGCCGATCTGTGCTCTCCACCAGTTTTCCTTGGGCGTTCCTTAGACGGCCCTGCGGTTGCACGCCCAAGCGCTTGAACTTCCGTAAATTACTCCATTCGCCACTGCCGAGCATGTCCGCGAGCCAAGCCTTCCGATCCCGCTGCGATGATTGACGGACCTGTCTGGTCAACGCTTTCTCCAACTCGTACTGGTTGTGGACGCGCGCCTGGTTCTGGAGCGCAATCAAATCCAGCGTGGCCGTACGAATCCACGGTCGTTGCGCCTGCACGGGCTGTTGTCCGAGACGCTCTCCCGCTGCTGTCTTGAAAGTGGTTGCGAGCCCTCCGGCCTGGTCGTCCAACCCGGTGTCGCCATCAATGTGTTGAGCGGCGGCGTTTACAAAGGCGGCGGCGAATTCACATTGCACCCAGGGCCGTTTGAGCGAATCCAAATCGCTCGTCGTCTTCCGTTGCTTTGCCGGGGTCTTCGGGATATCTATGCTCAGAGCGGCTGTCACCAGGAAGTGGTGGGAAGCAAATCCAATACTGCGGTCAGATCGGACGTCAGTAACTGTATCATGCCACTGCCTGTGCACTAAGATGTGGTCTATCTCTGCAAACTTGGCTGGGGTCGGAGCGTTCATTGGAGAAGCGCTCAAGTCGAAGTACGTTACCTTCTCTTGCATGGGTCTGTCGAAGAACGTGTACGCGATTATGTAATTCAGGGACGTGCAATGTTCAATCAACATGTGCTGGTTGCTCGTGGCGCCAATTCGATTCCTGGTGGCTCCCGTTCGGGAGTCGCGCGTTGAGGTCGCCGAACGTGTAGATGGGGCCGTGCACGCTGATGCTCGTAGTCAGCGAATGTAAATCACCGAAGAAGTCGTGCCGTTCTTCGAATGCAATTCCAGACTGGGGGGCATACGCCGAGATTATTGCCATGGAGCCGCCGGGAACTCTGGTTTTCACGCTGGCCAGTCTGTTGCTGTGCTGTATGAATCCCATGATGGCATGCCGGACCCAGGCGATATGAGAAATCCCACTCCGGCATGTTCTCGCTCCCCCTCTGGCCCTCCAGATAAGATCAGCAGGAATCCGTCGAGGACGAAGTATGGAGCGGCTGGGACGTGCGTCTCCTGCAGGCACATGACAGCAATGTTACGATCTTTCATTCTACTTATGATCTGCTCCAGTTTTGCGCTGTTGCTAGATATGCCGAGCCCTTCCACATTCCAGGATGTAATTCTGCATAACTTTGCCGGAACTCGCAGACGAGGGTCTCGAGAGTGTCCTGGGCGCCCTCGCTGCAGACGAAAACCGTCTGGTACATGACAGGCTGGAGAGGGAGAATAAGACGAAGAAGAGCAGTGCATGGATGGTGAAACACATGGCCATGAAGAAGAATAACGGTGGCCATTTTGACCTCCATTGCCTTCTGCCTGATGGCCGTCATGCTGAAAACCGAAATGTCGTGCAAGACCCTATCGGCGCAGAGCGCCTTTAGCGACTTTTCCCTTGCCCTTGCCCTTGTCCGTGCCGGCGCGCTGCAGCTTGTCCTTCACAGGTTATCAGCCCTTAAAGCTCACTGTTCACCGAACCCAGCGTCGCGATCTCGCACGCGGCTTCGATGGAACCCAAGCGGCGCATGCGCCGTAAGGGATCCGTCGGGGCCTCGCGTCCGAGCTCTCCGACGGCGCGACGGCTCGGTGATGAGTTGGAGAGCCTTAGAGGTGACCGTGTGGGTGTCCCAGATACCCCCCCCCCAGCTCAGACGGACCCGAGGCGCGGCTAGCTGCTGAACTTCAGAGCAGGCACTGGAGGA
This sequence comes from Prorocentrum cordatum, assembly GCA_963575745.1. Lineage (NCBI taxonomy): Eukaryota > Dinophyceae > Prorocentrales > Prorocentraceae > Prorocentrum > Prorocentrum cordatum. The sequence continues at coordinate 67,091 of CAUYUJ010015460.1, forward strand.
TTTCACACGCCTACCTTCGGCCCTCCATTTCCTTTTCCGTCGGGAGCAATCCCAACTGCGTCGGGCGCAAGCCCCACTGGTCCCGATACTCCAGGGCGCTTCCGCGCTAACCGCCGATGGAACACCAGGGTCCGCACTAGCTCCTTCCACTCCTTGTCCTCCTTCACATAGTCCTCCCACCCGGTCCCAAAACTGAGCTTCATGATGCCCTCCTCCACCGCCACCTCGAAAACCTTTTCCGCGCCCAGGGTGAGGGTGTTGGTGTTTTCGTCAGCCCACAGGCTGTTTCTACTGAGCCCCCGTTGCGCGAGCAGCTTCATAGCTCCAAGCAGCGCCGACCTCGGGGCCCGGACTTGGATTGGCTGGTCACTCTTTGCCCAGACGGTGGGTGGGTGGGTGAAAATGCCAAATATTGGATTCTGGGATGCATGCGGACGGGGGCACTGGGGCCTTCGGTGGAGCTCCCTATGGGGCCACGAAGCGTTGCGCTGGGTGGGTGAACCGCAGGGAGGAGGGGGAGGAGGGCCACGAAACGTTGTACTGGGTGTGCGGGACACATGCGGACGGTAGCGCTGGGACCTTCGGTGGGGCTCCCTATGGGGCCACGAAACGCTGTACTGGGTGCGCGGGATGCATGCGGACGGGGGCATTGGGGCCTTCGGTGGAGCTCCCTATGGGGCTACGAAGCGCTGTGGGGAACTCGTCTATACACCCCACGGGCCCAGGGGTCTGTCCCGATGCACCGCTATCGAAAACGGGCGCCGCCCCGACGTATATCCAATAGCTGGGCCTCAAGAGGCTGAACGGGACCCTCGCGCAGGCGGGCTGCTTTTGCGGAACGAGCTCCTCGAACTCGCCCGCCGCTCCCCGCGGGAGGGGCGGGCTCCAGACCCGCCTCCCCCTCCGCCCGCGCGCCCGGCCGCCGCCGCCGCAGGGGCCGCTCGCCGAGGCGTAGCCCCGCGCCCGTGGCGGCGGAGGCGGCGCCGCGGGGGCGGCCACCGCAGGCCGCCCGCCGCCGGCCGCCGCGTCGTGGAGGGGGCGGCCTCCGGGCGCCCATGGGCCCGTCGCCGCCGCCGCCGCTCGTCGCCCCGCTCTTGTGGCCTTCTGGCGGCCTCGGGCGGCCTCGGGCGGCCCTTGGGCGGTGCTCGCTCTCGAAGGGGGACCTCCTGTCTTCTCCCTCCTCGTTCCTCCGCCCTCCTCTCCTCCCTCCGCCCTCCTCTCCTGTAGCTCCTCCCTCTCTCTTCTCCCCTCCGCGCTTTTCCTCCCTCCCCCTCTTTCCCTCCTCTCCTTCCTGGCTTGTCATGCGTCTCGTGTGCTCTGTGCGTACTTCCCCATGCTTAGTAGCTAGCATTTCAGAGAGGCCTGGCCTCACCCTTTTGGTCTTATCCAGTCCCAGTCGATTGCCCGTGTTTGTTCGTCTTCGCCTGGTCCTGTTCTGTTTTCTTCTCAGTATCTCTCCCATATCCCTTACCTATGGCAATGGCCGTTAGTATGATGCCTTTCGCTCGCGCCTCCTTCTCCCAATCATTCTCAGGCTCACTCACACCCGTACGTACTCGATTTGTTGGGTGCAGTTGTTTAAAGAACGTTCGTGAACCAAGGGCTCTTCCCACCCTACCCCTGCCGATACGAGCGAAGGGGAGGAAGAAGAGGCGGATGAAAGAAGGTGGTCAACGGCTTGCCTTCGCCGATCGCCTCACACGATAGGCTCACAGCCGCGCGCTCATAATATTGCTCGTCCCAGTCCGAGTCCAGGATGACATCCGGGCTGCTCCCCACTGTGCTGCCAGACTTCGTGCGTTGTTCCGCCGTCGTCCGTCGTGCTGCTCGCAGTCGTGCCGGTCGCCGCACAGCTCGTCCTTCTTCCGGATGCCAGGGGAGCGAGGGCTCATTATCTGTGTGGAACACCACTTCGATTGACTTTCCAGGGGGCCCGCGCCGCAGTTGGCACCAGGGATGGCGAGGTTTCATGTTGATCTGCGTAGGACACCACTCCGCTGGACCTCTACAGGGCCCATACTCACTAGTTTCGAGAATGGCGCGGTTGGCAGCACCCAGGGAGGGAGAGGTCTCATTCTTATCTGCGTGAGGCTTCACTCCGCTGAACCTCCCGGGTGCCCACGAACGTGGTGACAGTCGCGCAGTTGGCGTCACCGAGGGAGGGCGATGTCTCCGTTTGTCACCACCCACCAAACCACCCCAACCCAACCCGAAGGCTTCAATCTGCTCTCCATTTCCAGTGGGGGGGGGGGTCGGGGAACATCGTAAAAGCACATGGAACCCGTACGCCCCCCAACCCGAAATTCGGGTCAGTTTCGGGTCTTTGGGTTGGGCCGGGGTGGTCCGGTAGGTCGTCAGTTTGATCCGCGTAAGGCGCCACTTCATCTGACCTCCCAGGGGCCCACTGCAGTGGCGACAGTTGCGTAGTTGGCAGCACCGAGGGTTGATAAGGTCCCATCTTGAGTTGCGTAAGACACCACTCCGCTCGTGCTCCCATGGGGCCCACAAACATGACTATACCAGCGCAATTGGCAGCACCCAGGGAGGGCGAAGGTTCATTCTGATCCGAGTAAGGCCACGCCGCTGGACCTCCCACGGGCCCACGAAAGTCGCGACAGTTGCGCAGTTGGCAGCCCACTAAGGGAGGCGATATTGGCGATATAGAGAGCATCCAAAAAGGCAGGTCGGAGGCAGGAGGCGGGAGGCGGGAGGCGAGAGGAGGTTTCAGGGCCCCACGAAGATGCCCAAGTGGCAGCACCCAGGTAGGAGGTAGGAGATAGGGGGCAGGTAGGAGGCGGGAGGAGAGGATTCAAGCGAGGGATTCATTCTGACGTCACCACGTGCCTCGACGAGGGAGGCGATCTCAGCAGATATCACCAGGCGGCGACACCTGAAAGCATCACCTGTTACCTCACATGCAATTAGTAGTCATTGTCAAACGGCAGATCTGGATGCTGGGCCAGACGCGAGCTATCCTCCGCAGTTCTCGCCCCTTCACTTGGTTGAGATTCCCTGCAGCAGCGCCCCAGGATCTCAACACCTTCGGAGGTACTCTCGGCGACGTCTCGGCCGCAGGAGCGGTCGCAGCAGAGCTAGACGGGGGACCCCCCGATCGGATCCTCAAGCCGGGCAGCGGTACGTGCACAAACCTTCTTTGATGTGGGACAGGTTTTCCCGTCTTTTGCGGGTCTCACCCCGGCACCGTTCTCGAGAATCCTAGACATCGGTGGTGAAAGTAAGCCCGCAGCACGTGCAACGGTGCTTGTGGTGTTTGGCCCAAGAGCTCATCCCGTGGGTGCGGTGCATATCCGCGCCAAGACCACGCATGGGCCCCACACGATCTACAAAAGGTCCTGACGAGGCCAGCGGCGCACAGAGTCGCACCATCATCTTGCAATCCGTTGCACGACAATCGCTCACAAGCACTCATTGTGCCCCAGTTGCTTCAATCCTGACGCTGCCACTTGCACCCCACTGGAGGCGGGGAGGGGAGGCGCGAAGGATGAAGGAGAAGGCAGCCGAGCCCCTTTCAGAACGAGAACTCAACGCACCATTGTTGGAAATAACAGATAGAAGTCTCCCAGATAGGGTATGCTCATGAACAAAGGAGGCTGGAGTCTCGAGGGTTTGGGCACACATCTTTAACGACACGCAGGCACTGCAGAGCGGGCAGTCTCAGCATTCTTGGATTCTCAAGTCTGGGGATTAATCCGTAAGGGCTTCGCCCCCTTCCGCCGGCCCCTCTCTCGGATAATGGGCAATGCAAGAGCGAAAGCATGAGGCCTTGGCGCCGGTGTGAAGCATCGTCGGGATTTCACGCGAAGATTGTGAGTAATCGGCAAGACAAGTTGAGATTCTCGTGATATTAGTGAATTTGGTGTTGTATTTCAAGTATGGCTTCGGATGCGCGAATAGCGTGTAATTTACAAGGGTGTATGGGCTCGCATATATAGTGTAATTTGCAAAGGTTTATGGCTTCGGAGACGCGAATGTTGTCTAATTTATGAGGGTGTATGGCTTTGGACACGCGACCATTGTGTAATTTACAAGGGTTTATGGACTCGGGGTCGCAAGTATTGCGTCATTTACGCAGGTTTATGGCTTCGGGGACGCGCGTTTGTGGCCTCGGGGACGCACGTATTGCATACTTTACGAAGGGTTCTGGCTTCGGGGGCACGAACATGGAGTATTTTGCGAGGGCTTATGGTTTCGGGGACGCGAATATTGCGTAACTCACGAGCGGTCTATGGCCTCGGGGACGCGAATATGGTGTAATTGACGAGGTTTTATGGCCTTGGGGGCGCGAATGCCATGTATTTTTACGTGTCCCACGCTCCCCCACAGGAATTCAGAGCATCCGATTCGGGCGTGGTAACTAGGTTTTTTCTCGGCTCACCCCCTCGCGCGGTCCATCAACAAGAAACAGTAAGCCGCAATAATCATAATTGTAACAGTGGAAACTGGAAAGTGGAACTGGCGCAGGGAACAGCAAGCCTTGGTCCTACAGCCTGGTGGCCCCACAAGGGGGCCGGCGGATTGCAGCTGATCCCCCTACTGGTGCCCACTGAATGGTCTACCATATCATACGTCGATTCCTCCATCTCCTACCTTCCTCCTTCCCGCCTCCTTCCTCTTCGCCCACGCTCAGACTCACTCACACTCAGACTCGCTTACACTCTGACTCACTTGCTTTCTCGCTGTCTCTCTCCCTCTCCCTCGCCCTCTCTCTCTCTCTCTGCTCTCGCCTTCCCCGCGTGCGCCTCCTTGCCCCATGGCTCATCTTGTGACTCCCCGCTCCTCGCCGCCCGCGCGAGTGCTGGTGGAGCGGAGGCGGTGAGCCGTTCCTTTCCTTGTTCCCTTCCAGCAGCCTGGGTGGCGCCGACAGCACACCTGGCTGTGCGCCGACCCTGGCTCCGCCGACCTTGGGCCCAGGAATCGGGGATCGAGATCTCTGGGCGCCTCCGCTCTTCTGCTGGGCCTCCAGGGGCCTCTGGGGACTCTTGCTCGCTGGGCCTCCGTCTCGCTTTCTCCTGGACCTTCCTTCTTCTTCCTGCGGGGCCCACCAGAGCCTCGAGGATCGGGGTCAAACGTTCCAGGTGTTTTGACGCTCCTGAACCTCGGCGGGGCCTCCGTGAAGACCTCCCATGGAGGCCTCTGGCGTCGGGAGGCCCGCGGCAGGCTCGCGCCGCCTCGGCGCGGCGGGCGACGCCGGCGCTGGGCGCTCGGGGCTGCCGCCGAGTTGGGGAAAGAGGGCCCTGCACGTGCACGAAGCCTGGCCAGGCCAATCCTGGGCTCCCAGGTCGGTGCATGTCCCTTCGGCCAAGCCGAGGAGGGCGTGTGCACAGCTGGTGGTCTCCGGATGGGCCCGGCCAGGCTCGGTGAGGGTGCACGGTGCTTAGTTCTCTTTCTCTCCTCAGGCAGTGCTTGCACTTTGGGGTTCTTGCTTCTCTTCTTGAGGAGCTGGGCCTGTCTGCCGGTCTGGCGGCTATGCTGCGGCCGTCGCCGCCTCGTCGCCGCCCGTCGTCTGGGTCTGTCTGCCAGTCTGGCAGCTATGTTGCCGCCGTCACCGGCCCGTCGCCGCACACAATGCACCGCATATATTGCACAACACATATTTTCTCTTCCAAAAGAGTAAACGGATCTACCTCCCTTCCCAGGACTTAACCGCTCACCTTTTCGTATTGCAATTTGCGTCTGATTCTGCGCCATCGTCCATCCGAAATAGATATTCATACCATCCCAGCCAGGCTGGTATCCCCCCGCCTCATCCTCTGCAACATATACCGTGCGCGCACGTTCGTTTTTCATGAATCAGCAGTTTTCAAAAACCCCTTGCGAACATTGAGACGAACTGCGCGCGTGCTTCGTCGCGCGCACAAGCCGAAATCCTTCAAACAAACTATGGTTTCGTCAGGGGTTCAAAGTCGAGTGTCCCGAACACATCGGGAAAACATTTGGTTTCGCAGCACGAGTCTTCAAACAAAACCTGGGTTCGCTCTCTTGCGACTTCTTCGCTTCGTGAATTCTTAAGAAACTCCATGCTACCACATGGTCCTCGCGCGCGCGTGCCGAAATCGTTTGAAGCCCGTTGCGCGCGTGCTGCCGCAAGAACCCCAGGCAACAAATGGGAAGAAAGGGCCTCTCGCGCCGCATGTCGAAATCATTCGAACGCCCTTGCGCGCTTGCTGGGGCTGGGGGCACGATCTGTGCCAACTATACCATGCGGGCTTCTTTCGCGCGTCGGCCGCGCGCGCATGTCGAACTCTTTCCACATCGTTCATCACCGACGCAAACACGCCGTCATCGTCGTCGGTGTGATAAGCATCGGCGCCATCACTGGCCGTGCCGTCGTCGTTGTCATCATCGTCACCAGCATCGCTACTACTATCATCGTGTCTGCCGTTGTCGACGATGCCATGATACCGCGCCCGCCAAAGTCGCCGACTCGCACTGAGGTGCCCGCTTGGAAGTGCCCAGCGGTCAGCGCCACCTCGGCCGCGTCGGTCTCGCCAAATTGGCTGGCCGCTGCGCGCGCGAGCATGTGCGGGCAAGCGCAGCCGCAGAGATGCGCCAGCCAACCCCAAGCACTCAGCGCAATCGCCGCCGCATGGGTTTAGCAAACCAAGTTGCGGGTGGATGGATGGGATGATTGCGCGAGAAGTGGTGTTGGCAATTCATTGCGAGCGTTGGTGAATTCTCCTTTCTAAAAGATTAATGGATTCTCCCCCCCTCCCCCCCCGGACTTATCGGCTCCCCCTGGGATAGTATGATTTCATATATATATATATATACTGCACACTCGTCCATCCTAAATATGAAATCATACCATCCCAGCCTAACCGGGTTCCCCCCCTGAGGTTCCCTGGTTTCAAAAAACACTATGCGGTGACATTTTTTGTTCTAGCATGCGTTTTTTCCACGAATCCTTTTGCAAAACATGAGACGAAGTGCACACGCGCGCGTCGTCGCGCGCGCATGCCGGAATCCTTCAAAAAGCTTCGGTGCGGGAAGGATTTCGCAATCGAGTTTCCAAAACGCATACAAAAACATTGGGTTTTGCAACACAGAGTTGCTAAACCAGCTTCCGCGAAAGCTCTTGCGAAATCTTCAGAAAACCATTTGTTTTTCAATATTCCACAACATGCTACCAGACGGGCTTCGCGCGCGCTCATGTCAAAATCTGTCGAACGCCTTTGCGCGTGTGCCGTCGCGAGAATCCCCTGCAACAAATGGGACGAAGTGCAGGCGCGCGCGTCGTCGCGCGCGTATGCCGAAAACCTTCAAAACCCATCGGTTTCGGAAGGATTTCAAAATCGTGTGTCCAAAAAACCTACAAAAACACAAGGTTTCGCAACACGGATGTTCAACAAAAGCGTGCGCGCGCGCTCTTGCGTCGTCGTCGTCGTCGTCGCCGTCCTCCCTCCTCCCGCGTCGTCGTCGTCGTCGTCGCCTACGTCGTCCTCTGTCTTTCCTCGTGTTCGTCGTCGTCGTCCTCTTTGGCGTCGTGGTCGTTTCCGTCGTCGTTGTCGCCGTGGTCGTCCTTCCTCCTCCTCCCTCGTCGTCGTCGTCGTCCGTCGTCGGCGTCTCGTCGTCGTCCCTCCTATTTCGTCGTCGTCGTCGTCGTCGTCGTTGTCGTCGTCGTCGTCTTCCCTCCTCCCTCGTCGTTGCCGTCGTCGGCGTCGCCGTCCTTCCTCCTTCTTCGTCGTTCGCGTCGTCGCCGTCCTCCCTCCTCCCTCGTCGTTGTGTCGTTGTCGCCGTCGTCGTCCTCCCTCCTTCCTCGTTGTCTTCGTTGGCGACGTCGTCGTCGTCTTCGTCGTCGTCGTCGGCGTCGGCGTCGTTGTCGTTTTCGTCGTCGTCGACGTCGGCGTCGTCGTCGTCGTCGTCGTCGTCGTCGTCGTCGTCGTCGGCGTCGTTGACGTCGTCGTCGTCGTCGGTGTCGTTGTTATCGTCGTCGTCGGCGTCGTCATCGTCGTCGTCGTTGTCATCGTCGTCGTCGTCGGCGTCGTCGTCGTCGTCGTCGTCGTCGTCGTCGGTGTCGTCGTCGTCGTCGTCGTTGTCGGCGTCGTCGAAGTCGTTGGAGACGTCGTCGGTGTCGTCGTAGTCGTTGTCGGCGGCGTCGTCATCGTCGTTGTCGCTGTCGTCGTCGGCGTCGCTGTTGTTGCCAAGTGCCATGTGGTACCCACCGTCACGGTCTTCAGAGATTTTGCAAACCAAGTTGTGAGTGGGTGGGTGGGATGTTTGCGCGAGCAGTGGAGTGGACAACTCACAGCGAACATAAATTAATTGCACCACGAAGATTGCACCACATACGTTGTCATACTCACAGCGTTTGGGGTCCACGCTGGCCAAAATCTGCCGAGGGCCGTCTCGGGCCATGGGGCCACAGAAAACATCTCGTGGCATTCGGCCCATCCCGCCACCGTGCTGGGGTCGTGGACAGGAGGCCCCTTACGACGCCTCCCGGGAGGCGTTTTGGAAGCCTTTTGGACGCCCCTCTCGGGGCATTTTGGCGGCCCTCGAAGGCCGTCTCGAGCCGTGGAGCCCACAGAACACGTAACGGACAGCGCGGAATCCGCACGAGAGCGGATAGTTGTTTCAATGTTGCAGGGTTCGTGGTGTGTGTGTGTGTGTGCGCGAAAGACCAGGATCCACGTCGTCAACGAAGGACTTTGTCGCATGCAGGCCGATCCTGGGCCCAGAATCGGTGCTGGGGCTTTCCTTGCCGAGGCCTTGAGTGCGTAGACGGAGGAGGTGTACAGTTGGCGCCTTCCTGCGTAGTTTTTATGTCGGCTCCGCCTGTGAACTTTTTGTTGTCAGAGGCCCGAGGCGTCGTGCGACGCACGGGTCGACCAGAAGCAGCAGCGAGGTGGGGTCTCTGGGATCGGGCGAAGTGCAATATTACTCCGACGGTAGGACCCCGCATGATAATCTCCTTGGTGCACACGTACGTGGCCATTGATGGCGAACGATACAATGGTGATGATGCTAGGATGCCAGAGTGCCGAGATGCCAGCACTTCAGGATGCCAGGACACCAGAGTTCCAGGACGCCAGGATGCCAGGACGCCAGGATGCCAGGACGCCAGGATGCCAGGATGCCAGGACACCAAGATGCCATGATGCCAGGGATGCCATGACGCCATGCAGCCACGAGGCCAAGATGCCAGGATGCCAGCATGGCAATATTCCAGGATGCCAGGGGTTCCAGGATGCCAGGATGCCATAGTGCCAGGGATGCCAAAATGCCTGATACACCAAACATACAAGTGATGCTAGGACGCCAGTAGTCTTTCCTCTTTCCTCCCCCTCCTGTTTCTGCTTGCTTGTGTGTGTGTTCGCTCCTTTCCTCTCCTCTCCACCTCCTTGTCCCTCATCATGTCGGCTTAGTCTCACATTCAGTAGCAGTGCGATTGGATTGTCGATGCGAGTTTGTGGATGACATGTGAGAAGCTTGTTGGAAGGTGCCATCGTGGGGAACAAGCTAGGATGCCAGGGATGTTCGGATGCCAGGGGTGTCAGGATGCGAGCGCAACATCAATCCCGGGAGTCGAAAGTTTGAAGCGGTTTCCAACCCAGGAAAGGAGTTCTCGGCGCACGAAGAGACCGAAGTTGCCTACAGTTGCTTCAGGACATGCACCGTCAGCCTTGGGAATGGAGTCCTGGGAGCTCGCAGAGCACGATGTGGAATCCAGTTGGCTCGGAGCTCTAGCACTCAGGACTGCGAGACTGGCGACTCGATGATAACACCGCGTGATTTACAAGTATTCCGACTGCAGCCTCGGGTTAGAGGCATGAATCGCCGATCACATAAGGGGGGGTGGGCTCCCGCCTCAGACTTCCTTGCAATTCAGCCACAGAGGACCCCCCTGCTCGGGACTTCCGCAATACGAGCGTATGAGTGTGTGACTGCGTGAGTGCGTACGTGTGTGAGTGTACGCGGGGCATCGATGCTGATGATGCCCATGATGACGACGATGATGATGCTGATGATGATGACCGCGGTGGTGGTGGCGATGTTGATGATGATGCTGATGATGATGCTGATGATGATGCTGCTGCTGATGCTGATGCTGATGCTGATGCTGATGATGATGATGCTGCTGATGTTGTAAGTGTGTGAGTGTGTGATTGCGTGACTGCGATCGCGATGGTGAGCGTGATGTTGATGATGATGGTGGTGAGGATGACGATGCCGATGCCTACAACGACGATTCTGATAATGATGATGATGACGATGGATGTGATGCTGATGCTGATGGTGATGATGAATTCGATGATGGCGATGATGACAATGACGATGACGATGCTGTCGATGCTGATGATGATACTGATGCTGATGCTGCTGATGATGACGTTGCTCGTGCTGAATATGATGACGCTGCTGTCGATGCTGGTAATGACGTTGATGGTGGTGCTGCTGATGATGCTGCTGACGATGCTGAATATGTTGTTGATGATGCTGACGATTTTGATGATGCTGATGATGGTGATGATGCTGCTTTTGCTGTTGCTGTTGTTGTGGTTGTTATGGTGGTGCTTGTTGTTGCTGTTGTTGGTGTCGTTGTCGATGCTGCTGCGGCTGTTTCTTCTTCTGATGCTGATGAAGCCGACGATGATGATGGTACTGTTGCTGATGATGATGATGATGATGATGATGGTCATGAAGACGATGATGCTTATGATGATGATCATAATGACGATGCTGATACTGATGATGGTGATACTGATGATGGTGATGATGAACCTGACGATGCTGCTGCTGATGATGATGATGACGGCGATGATGATGAAGCAGATGGCGATGATGTGATGTTATGATGCAGATGATGATGAGGATGATGATAACGATGATGATGTTGATGATGATGATGATGCTGATGATGATGATGATGCCGCTGATGATGATAATGATGACGATGTTGATGATTATGATGATGATTATGATTATTATGATGATGATGATGATGATGATGCTGATGATGATGATGCTGATGATGATGATGATGATGGTGATGATGATGATGATGCTGATGATGATGATGATGATGATGATGATGATGATGATGATGATGATGATGATGATGATGATGATGATGATTTCTGCCCACTTCTTTCACTGCGCAAGGTGCTTCAGTTTGCAGTGCTTTGCATGGCTCACGCGAGACCAGACCTTACGCGGTTGAGCGCCTGTGCCGCGCAGCATCCTGAGCCCACAGGAAACTATAGAGATGATGGCCTTCCAGGGAGCTGCACAAGACGGTGGGCAGCAAACATCCGGAGAGGCGACTCTCTCTTCACACGCGCCCGAGTGCCAGAGCGGCTCACGATCCATATCCGATGGCCTGCAACACGCGGCATCCTGATCCTTCGGTCCAGGATTCTCAAAAGTTATTGGCTGCTGCCATGCCCACTGCTCCAACAGACACTGCCCCTCCAGTGAAGTAAGAAACCAACATGAGCCTACATTCTCCATGACAAGTCGTGTGCCGTGATGTCAAGCTTCCACTTTGCAGCCCAATGCCCGTAGCGATACCCAGGATAGAGCATACTGTCACGAGCAACCACACAGTAGAGCACATCCGCGATGAACATGACAGTGCGGACTGCGTACTCGATTGCGGCGAAGGCGATTCAGGCCATGCTCTTGACGACCTCGAAGAGCGTGTCGATCCTTTTCTCCTTGGGCCTCGGGGGGGCTACGCCTTGGCCCACGTCCTTGATGATGCGGTCCACGCATTTGTAGACCTTGACGTTCGACCACTTCTTGTTGATCTTCTCCTTGAGCACCTCCATCGTGCCACTCTCTAGCTTGAGCACGTGGCCACACTCCGCGACGATCTAGACACGCATGGTAGCCGTCAGCGCAGTGGGCACCATGGCGACTGTCGGCGGCGAAAACGGGAAAGGATGCGGTAAGTTCGGCGGGGCCGCCGCTGCTGGCACCATGGCAGCACTCCCCTCGGCCGCTAGGGTGACAGCTTGCACCGCGTTGGTGGCGATGGCGGAAAACAGCTGCGGGGCGATCGCGTTTGCGACGATCTTGCCCTGCCGCTCATACTCACTTCTTGGTTCGTGCAGCCTCCTCCTCGGACTTCACGATCTATTTGTCGCGCTTGCTGTGCTTCAGGAGAAGCCGCTTGGCGTCCTTGACCTTGTCCTTGGTATTTGAACTGCTCGAGCTGCTCTAACGATGTGTTTTCCTTGTTCGTCTTCTTCTGGGTACTGCCTCCATCACGATCTTGATTGCGGTCGTTCTGCTCTGGCTGCCACGTCGGTGGCCAAGCACCGTATCTACGATATTGCTGCTGACCAAGGCCATCATTAGATGTGGTAATATCCATCTGCTTTTGGCTGTTATACAATACTTTTACGGACCTTCGAGCCTGCACAGCTGCAGGGGAAGGGGGGCTAGCATGGACCAACGAGTGAATCTATGAGATGGGATACTGTTGCCTAAACAAGTCCAATATGGATTCCATAGCAGCAACTAACTGCAGTCCACGAGCCAACTCCAATCATAAACATCCAGAAAGTCCCCTCATCAGCTGACTGCGAAGTCTCGCGAAGGGCGTGGGCGACTGATCAGGCCATGGGATCTGGTTGCTTTTCTGCTGCGGCCCACGGCCGAACGTCCAAACACGATTCGGGTTCTTGATCATCTGTGTTGAGTCCCATAGCATGATCTGTGTAACTATAGGTGGAGGCGGTACGTAGCAGCAGGGAGTAGGTAGCAGTTGCAGTAGCAGTAGCAGAGAGCATCAGAAGCATGTTGCATTGCACTGCAGCCCTTTCGGTCCCGAGCGCAGGGAAAGGGACCCCTCTCCTCTCCTCATCCTCCGCGCGCGCGCCGCCGCGACATGTCAGCGGGCCGTGGTTGCTGAGAACGGCCCGCCAGGCCGTTCTCAACAGTGGGCGTTGAGCCCGCCCCCGGTGCGGGGGCAGCACCGCCTGGACCTGGGCCGCCGCTTGGGCCACCACCTCGGCGGACCGTCCGCCCCTCCCGCCCCCCCGGGGCCGCCCGGGGGGCACCCGGCCCGCGGGCGCAGGGCCGGCCGTCCGGAGGGCACGAGAGCCTTTCATCACATCCAGTCGCACTTCGACCTGCACGGAGCCAGGGCAAGCCCGCCAACAAGCGAGTGAGGAACATGGAAGCTCACGGACTGCGAACGAGCCGGCGGAAGCTTAGACTTCGACTCAAGCGTGAGGACCCTGCACTCAGGGAGGGCCTGTGCAACCCGCTGGGCGCCAGACCGACAGGGTCTCTAGGGCTGACTTTTGGCGCGCTTCGGACAGCGACAGACCGCCGCGAACACTTGGAGGCTCCCTGAGGGCCCTACAGGCGGAGGGTCGCAGGCGAGGCGCCGAAGCTGGTCACCGACAGCTCGGGGCAGACTCGCGGAGTCGATCCCTGGCCCGGCCGCCAGTGGAAGCTGCGTGCAAGTATCTGCACGAACGAAATGGGTACGGAAAGAATGGGTACAATGCCCAACAGCAGTTCCTGTTCATTTTGAACAGGACTCGCTGTCCGCGCCGCCACGGTTTGTGTCCATTTGAGACAGAGGGCAGCCTGCCCAACAGTGGCCGCTGTTGGTTTGGGACAACGTTGGTTGTTGGGCATTGTGCCGATTCTTTCCGCGCCCATCTCGGGCGTCCAAAAAGTATGCGCGAGTGGTTCGACAACGGCCACTGTCGCGCCATCCAGCTGCTGCAGTTGGACGGGGCGCTGGAGAAGCCACTGGCCGCGAACGGCGCGAACTCAGCCGGGTGCTCGAGGAGCTAGACGTGCACGCCCCCGCGCTTGCTGACCTTGAGGACAGCAAGGCTTGGCACGAGCAGCGCCTTCAGGGCGCCGACGAGGCGCCGCCGAGCCGCTCGCAGCGCGGAGCTGCGGGCTCAGCGGCTGCTCCAAGCCGCCCCGGGCCGTCCGTCGCGCCCCGGCGTCAGCGCGAGGCGGCGCAGCGAGGGCTTTCCCGAGCGCCGGAGTGCCGGGGCGGCTGACGCAAGCCGTCGTGCACCGTATGCGGCCCCGCAGGGGCCGCGACCCTCGGCAGCGCCAGAGCGCGCTGCGCGGCGTCGTTCCCGCTCGAGGAGCAGGCCGTCGCGTGTGAATCCACGCGGGTGGCAGGGCGCGGCGCCATGGCGACTGTCGAAGAGCAGATGCGGGGGCAGCTGCGTCAGCAAGACCAGCAGGTACGGGAGCTCGTAGGTGCTGTTCAACTGCTGAGGGCCGCGCTGGCGCCGCAGCTGCAGCCAGGCGCAGCCTCTTGTCCAATTTCAGCTTGCTGTGGGCGCGCGCCTCATCGGCAAACCAGAACTGTTCTACGGTGAGCGAGATACATGGAGCGACTGGGCTTATATCTTTCGAGCTTACTAGGCTGCGATAGATGCAAAGTGCCCGGCGTTGCTGGGCGACGCAGAAGCTTCGGGGGTGGGGATCTGGAACGTAGACCTAGACCCACCGTGGAAGGCGTCACTCAGTTCGCAGCTTTACTACTTGATGGTAATGCTGTTCCAGTCAGCAGTCCAGGACCAAATGTCCACTGTGTCTTCAGGACAGAGACTGGAGGCGTGGAGACAGTCGGTCCGTGACTGGGACCTCCAGATTCGCACGAGGCGGGTCGGGTTGCCGATCAAGATACTCACTGCGAAGTTCAGCGGGGCCCCGCAGAACTTTGATCAGTTTGAACATCTGATCCGTGAGCGCGAGCAGCGGCCGACGAAGGTCTTTTGCGAAGATCTTAAGGTCGATTTAGTAGTGGTCAATATGCGTGGCGCCGACGTCCAGCAACGCCTCGTGAAGAACGCAAGCAGGTTGGAAACCTGGAGTGCCATGAAGGAGGAGCTGCTCGACATGGCGCGAACCGCGCGGAGCCTGAACTCCCGGCCCACCTATGGAGCTAGGCGCCGTGCCGCAGAGGGGAAAGGACAAGAAGGAAGAAGGGGGGAGGCAAGGGTAAAGGTGAAGGAAAAGGAAAGAAGGGGGGCGGGGAAGGAGCCGATCCACGGACGGGGAAAGGAAAGGACATCAGGGGGGGCCCCGAGGCCAAGGCGAAGGCGGAAGCCAACATGGAGAAGGAGTGCTTCTACTGCCACGAGAAGGGGCACATCGCCGCGGAATGCCGCAAGAAGGCGAGGGGCAACCAGGCAAGGCTGGCAGCGGCCCCTGAGGCCGCGCAGCAGGGCGGTGCAGGGCCCCCGCCTACGGTGCAACTGGTGGCCGGTCTCGTGCAGGTCGGGCAGGGGGAAGTGCAACATGGGTACGTGATGCCATTATGTTCGCCGTGCGATTCCAGCGACGTGCTGGCTTCCATGCCCCAGAGGGTCATGGTCGACACGGGTGCTGGCAGGTCGGTGTGTCTTGCTGGCTTGACCCCCCGGGCAGAGCCGGACAGCTCGGTGAAACCAGCCACGCTGACGACGGCGACGGGGGAAGAAGTGAACCTTTCGGACGGGAAGAGGTTTCATTTCCAGGCAAACGACGGCAGTGGCGTTGTACTGCGGTGCAGTGACAGCGACAAAGTCTCGGTTCCTGTCGTCTCGGCGTCAGAGTCGACCGAGCAAGGCAACTGGTTGGCATTTGGTCGGGGGGTGCAACGTATCATAGGGCCAGACCACGCCGAGCAGCTCAAGGAAGCTGTGCGCCAATCGAGCGGATTGGACATGGTAAAGGAAGGGGGGGTGCACTGGCTGGAAGTGCGGGTGGCGACAGGGCAGGAAGAGGCGAGTCCGCTCTGCCCAGCGAAGGCAGCAAGGACACCGTTCACGCGGGCTGAACAACAACCAGCGGCACCTCAGGCCGCGCAACCAGCAGCGCGAGGGGGGGCCCCGAGGCCGAACGTCCAACAAGGAGGGTCGTCCTCGAGTGCGTCCGGCGCTATGCGTCCAGACCCGGCGCTGCCTGACCAACGGCCGCCTACTCTGCCGGACTCGGAGGAGCCGCGGGCGCCGCCAGCAAAAGCCATGCCACCAACTGTGAGCAAGGCGGGGTGGGGCGCGCACCAGCTAACCCATCTGCCTTTCAAGTCGCGGTGTGAAAGCTGCGTCGTCGGCAAGGCCGCCGAAAACCCGCCGGCAGCTTGGGCAGGCCCCCGACGGAGCAACGCCGAAAGCTTGCATGGATTACTTTTTTTCCTCGCGCAAAGGGCGGTGGAGAAGGAGATGTACGCTGTGCTGAGCGCGCAGGGCGCGAAGTCTGGCGCCCCGTTTTCAGGTATGGTCGACCAAAAGCGTGGCGACGACTACGATTTAGCAATTGCCCGCGAAGGAGTGCGCTTCGCAGGCAGGGCAAATTTGATTGCATGATGTGATGGCGAGAACGCTGTCAACAAGCTGTGCGACAAACCCCTGGAAACCCGGCCTTCGGGACACACTGTCGCGAAGCGCCGAAGGGCAGTTGTCAGGGCGCAGGGCTGATTGAGCGCAGCAACTACGAGGTTGAGGAGCAGTGCAGGGCCGTGAAGCACAGGCTGGAGTCCGTCTACAACCAGGCGTTCCCGCACAGCCACAAGGGGCAGCCCTGGCATGTGAGACACTCGAGTTGGCTCATCGTCCGTATTCTCGCCAAGGCAGACGGCAAGACGCCGTGCGAACGCCTGCGTGGCAAGCCGTGCAACGGCGAGATTGTCGAGTTTGGGATGTGCGTCTACCACGAGAGTCCTCTTGGCGAAGTGGGCAAAGCGGACGACCGCTGGCGCCTTGCTGTCTGGCTTGGGAAATCCATGCGATCAGACGAGCACCTGGTCGGCACTGCCAAGGGAGTGTTGTTGCGCAGGTCGATGTGGGTGAGGCCAGAGTAGGACGCGTGGGGCGCGCAGCTGCTTGGCCGATTCGCCCGCTCTCCTCGGGCCCCGGTGCCCCCGGGAGTCAAAGAGGTCAAGCCCCGTGAGGTGTGCGTCGCCCTCGACCGGATCACCCGCCATGGCGCGACTCCTGGTTGCCCTGGTTGTCGCGCGCCAGGAGAGGCAAGGCGCGCAGCTGAGGGCCGGGGGGGGGTTTGGCAAACTCGCAGGAGCTGAAAGAGAGGGCGCCGCCAGGCGGAAGCAGGAGCGCGAAGGGGCGCATCCAGCGGCGTCTGATGCCGCGCATCGCGTAGCGGCACCTGGTGCCGCGCGGCCAGCAGCGCGCTGCTGCAGCGCGCCCGCCTGGAGCTGCGCCGCCTGGCGGTGCGCAAGTTGGCCGCCAACAGCGGCAGCGGCAGCTAGCTGTGGGGGGGCAGCGGCAGGCTGCGCCACCGGACGCCCAGATGGGCGAAGCACGAGTAGGCCAGGATTCTCGCGACGTCGAGATGGAGGGGGGGCCGCGGGAAGACTCCCAGGCGAAGAGGTCCCGGCTAATCGCCGGCCTGCCGACTCTCCGCGAGCCGGCTGTCGTGGCAGTGCTTTCTGGGCGTGCGTGTCCTTCCTGGCGTCGGCGCCTGATGCCGACAGCGGCGACCCGCAGGCATGTCCTGCGCAGATGGAGTGGGGCAGGGACTACTTCTTCGTAAAAGCTGGCATCAAGCTAGAACCCCAGAAGGTTCTAGAAGGGAAATTCTTGAGATGACCCAAATAGACACCGATGGCGCGAAGGAAGACATCCCATGGTCCACAGCCAGGGAAAGGCAATTGAAGGTTGAAAACTCGAAGTGGGTACTTGAACCCAAACCAGCCGCTGAAGACCCGGGGGCGGCGCGGGCCAGGCTAGCGGCGACAGAGATCAACGCGTGCGCGCGCGAGGGCGTGACGCAAAGCACACCTCGGGCGAAGGTCTTTCGGGCCATTGCGTCGTTGGCCGCGTCCAAGCAGAGGGCGGACGGGTCATGGTCTAGGCTCGTGGCTGGGCACGATGTCTCGGTTGCTTTCTCCCGCGCAGACAGCGTCGGCGCGGCGGCAGTCATCCCGCCGCGGGGCGTGCGCAGAGAAGGATACGTGCGGTGTTGTTGGAGGCCATGTATGGCACGCGTGAGGCTTCGAAACGCTTTGGTCAGTGCGTGATGCACGCTCTAACTTCGGAAGATTTCGAACTTGTTGTCGTTGTTCCCATGGCATTCTTTCGCAGAGCACTGGGCGTGTCCATGGGTTGTCACGGCGGCGATTTTCTTGCAGAGGGCGAGAGCGATTCGTTGGACCAGGTGGGCGGCATCATGCGCAAGCACTTCGACGTGGAGATCCTGCCTCGAATCGGCCCCCTGGAGTTCGGCGGACAGGCGGCGACCAGAAGCCACCTGGAGAGGGCGATCCGCTGGGCCACATCCGGTTTAAAGGGGGGGTGCCATCCGCCGCGCATCCATGATCTCGTCGAGCTCCAGGGCCTCGCGCCGGGAGTGTCCAAAGGCGCGAACGCGCCGGCGTCCAGAGACGCCGGGGAGGGCGACAGAGACGTGCGCGCCCTTGCGGGGGGGCGACGCTGTGCTCTCCAGGACGGGGGCGGGGGCGCTACAGTACCTCGCAGAGGACGTGCCCGCGGTTGAATTTGCAGCCTCTGCGATCGTGGAGGGGATGACGGAGCCTCTCAAGATTCGCCAAATGAAGCTGGCACGCTGCAGCCGGTCCCTGTTGGACCACCCAGGAGAAGTGTGGCTCTTCGACCGCCAGAAGATGCCGTCATCGCTCACGGAGTACTGCGACTCCGACTGGGCAGCAGACCGGGAGACGAGGAAGAGCGTAAGTTGCGTCGCCGAGAGTTTCGGGAAGCAGCTGCATGAAATAAGCGTGTCGAGACAGAGTGTCCTAGCTCTCTCGAGTGGGTGGTGGCGGCGGGGGGTGGGTGGGGTGGGGGTGGTGGTGGTGGGGGGGGGGGGGGGGCGGAGTTGCGCGCTTTAAAGGGCGCAGCGCGGGGCGCGCGGACGAGCCAGGTGATTTCATGTTTCGCTGGCGGCGAGTGCAGCATGGAGGTTTTAGGAGACTCGTCAGCGGCGCGGGGGATCTGCAACCGGCAAGGAAGCGGGAAGGTGAGGCACCTGTCCGCGAGGGACCTTTGGGTTAAATCATTCCTCCGGGACAAACGCGGTAAGTGATGGAGAAGTCAACTGGGCGGACCTTGGTACGCAGGCGCATGCGCAGGCTTGGCTACAGCAGCTAGTAGACATGATGCCGCTGAGGAGGAACGAGCCCTTGAGGGGCGAAAGGAGGAAGGGCTTGAGCTCAAGCAGGGCTGCGTCGTTTCTAGCGATGTTGAATCCTTGCAAGTAGTAGTGGGCCCTGAGCCCGCGACGAACGCCAGGTGGTGCCCCTGCGTCCGCAGACAACAGCGGGGCTTGACTCCGCACAAGAGAACGCCGCGCACGCCTAGCCAGCAGCGCGGCGACCGGGAAGGCAGCAGAAGCTTGCCACAATCCCCATGCACGCGGTGCGCCAGCTGGTGCTGGCAAGCCTGGCTGCTAGGAGCCGCTAGGTGGGGTGTGCCGCGAGCGCGCCGTATGTCTGTGCGAAGGGTACGGGTCTATATAGTAGGCATGTAAGCAGTATGAGATGTGTACACATTAACTGAAGCAAAGCCCCGTCTATGGATTTAGCGGGCCATCTGCTCATGGATTTGACAGGTGAGGAGGTGTCTACAGGAGGCTTGAGTCCGATCAACTCTCCCTTGACACTGAGCGAGCCAGAAGGGCAAGCAAGGGCTGGCGCTGAGCGGATCGTGCATCCGCCACCTTGACAGTGAAGCGCGGCTCTGGGAGCCGCCCTGCGCTGGCCGACCACCCCAGCGGAGCCTGACTCCGCAGAGAGTCCGGGGGCGCTCTTAGGAAGCTCCTTGCCTAGGTCATGCTCGGTGCAGGCTCTGACCAGACAGCGAGGTCTCGGCAGAGTGGAGGGGGCGTTGAGCCCCATATCATGATCTGTGTAACTATAGGGGGAGGTGGTAGGTAGCAGCAGGGAGTAGGTAGCAGTAGCAGTAGCATAGTGCATCGGAAGCATGTTGCGTTGCACTGCAGCCTTTTCGGTCCCGAGCGCAGGGAAAGGGGCCCCTCTCCTTTCCTCATCCTCTGCGCGCGCGCCGCCGCGATAATCTGGCCGATTACCTGGTGAACGCGTGCAACTCTAGGTCAAGCCGCCCGCGTGCACGAGGCTCTTTGGGTCCGCTGCAACTGGTTTAGAACGCGAGCGTTATCTTCGAGCGTTATTTTAAAGTAAACCGAGGCGAACGGGAACTTGACACAGCGCAGTAACTGTTTTGAAAATCCAATGGCGTCATCGTCGCTTCGAAGCCAGAAGTGCTGCCCGAGAAACTGCACGTGGGAGTGATTGGCGGGAAAACCTGGGACCCCTATTGCACGTCGAGAGAATCGCGCTTCCTCATCGCCAAGGACTACGGACACCGGTGCAGCGGATATCACGCCACCAATCGACGATCCAATTCGCTCAATGACTCGGAAGCCAAGTGCGGCAAAGTTTAAAACCGCGGCTGCCGTTAAAGCTAGGGATTTGCGCCCCAGTGGTAGGCAGTGGTAAGCAGAGGCAGCTGCGTGACCATGCGCTCTCCGAGGGCAGGGGATATTAAACTTCTAGACGCTTCGGGCTGGCTTGCCCCCCCGCGCCGTCGCGTCCGCCCGGCTGAGTGCCGACGCCCTGGCCTGGGGTCGCCGCTCTTTCCAGGGTGCGCCGCTTGACCGCTGGGCTGCCTCGCCGGCGGGGCGCGCATGGGTTGGTGGGCGCCGCCCGCGCGCTCAGCGAGATCGGGCCCCGCGTCCCCACAGCGCCTGACGTGCTCCCTTCCCGCGTGCGTGGTGGCTCTTGGCACTGCGCTCTGCCGCCTCGCCGTCGACTTGCTGGCCCGGCCGTCGACCCTCCGCCGCGGCTATCGCTTTGCCTTTTCCACTCGCTTCTTCGTGGTCGACGAGCGCTTGCGCGCTGCCGGGCTTGTCTCGGCCCTCTTCGCGCGCGTGGCCACGGGCTGCAATTGCTTCGCAATTTTGGTCTGCATCGCGGCCTACATCTTGGCCTTCGTCGGCTTCGGCGTGTCCTACCTGTTCTTCAGCGTCGGTCTCGCCCTCTGAGCTGCAGCGTAGCTCGCTCCTGCGCGCTTAGTGCTTAATTTTTGTCCGCTGCTCGTTAGCTGCGCTTCGATTTGACGCCGAGCGATTTGTTGCTACGGTCGCGATCAAACAAGTATCCCCACCGGCCTATCAAGAAACGGTGCCCAGGCGAGTTGAGATGATCATGGGGGTGCGGGGGCAAAGAGGGGGACGGTCGAACCGTGCGAAAGAGGGGAGAGGAGAAGGAGGAGGCTCGATGGATGGACGTGGGAGCGGGGGGGAAGGAGGGCGATGGGGGAGGAGGGGCAGGAAGAGGAGGGCAAGCGAAAGTTTCAGAGGTCTCTTGGATACCTCTCGGAGCCTCTTGGGGCTCTCTTGGGCGCTTCTTCGTGGCCTCTCGGGGCGTCTTGGGGGTCTTGGCAGTCCTGGGGGGCCCATGGGCGTCTCGGGGGCCTCGGGGGGAGGGGGGGCTCCTAGGGGCCGCCTGGGGGCCTCTTGGGGGCTTCTCGGGGGCCCCTCGGGGCTACCTGGGGCCATTTTGGGACCGCGTGGGGCTTCCTGGGCGCCCTGGGGCCGTCTAGGGGGAAATCGATCACGGAGAAGAGGGGGGCTTCTTTTAGCCCTGCCCCCCAAAGCGGCCCAAATGGGGCCGACGCCCCAGTGGAACGCATGATTTGGGGCTCCATCGCCGAGGCCGTTTTGGGCGCTCCAATGGGTCGCGCCGCCGCCCGTCCATGTCCAGGGGGGGGCGCCCCTCCCCGACGGGGAAGTAGGGGGTGGAAGAGGAAACTTCCTAAACCACCTTCGCCCGGGGGCCTTGCGGGATTTCCGACCACGCTGGTTGGCGACGTCTTGGGGCTGGGCGGCGGCCGAGCATCTCCTGGAGAGACGGGCCCGCGCAGGCCCAGCCCGCGATGCCTGGCAGGCCTCGAAGGCCTGGTCAATATCAGCGCTGACAACCGTCAAGGGCCCCGTGGGGCAGCGTTCAGAAGCGTTAGAATCCAGACTTCTCAGCCCATCTTTCAACGACGGCGCGGCATCTTTCGTGCCGGACATCTCGTGCGTGCATGTAGATGCCTCGACGACTGCACGCGCTCCTTTGGCTACTTTCCTCCACGCTGCAGGGGGTGGCATCGCTGACAAGTTCCAGAGCCTCCGGGTACATGAGCGGCCAAATTTCTAACGCTTGTTTCCCGCCCTCGTCGGCGTGGCATCTCCGCGTGACGGACGCGCGGCCCCGCCCCTCCTTGCGCGTTGCCGCGGAGCCAGACGGGTAAGGTAGCGCGCGTTCGACTTGGCGCGAGGGGTGTCGCCGGCGACGGGGGGCAATCCGATCCGATCTTCCCATTCGGGTCTGCGGCGCTTGCGCGCGCCACGTTCGCGCGCACTTGCCGTGGGCCCGCGGGCCAGACCGCTGCGGCGTCGCGACCGCCGGGCAACGACGTCATCCTCGCCGAACCACTGCCCGAGATGTCCCGACAGCTCTGCTCCTGAACTTGCCGCGCTGGGGGGGGGGGGGGGGGCGCGGGCGGCGGGGGGGGGGCGGGGGGTGCAGTGGGCTTGCCGAAGGCGCGCGGCTGCAGCGCGCGACGGGCGCGTCGATGAAACCGCGGCCGTTGAAACCGCTCGGACCAGCCGGCGCGGATGGCCGATCGAGCGCGCCTCGGGGTCGGCCGGAATTTCTGTCTCCAAGCATCAGCGAGCGCTTGCAATTGTTCCACCTCTGCATGCAGTCCAAGAACATCAGGCGGCGCATCTCGACATGTAAAGTTGAAACGGCGACGACGACGTTTAGAGTTTGGGGCTGACGTATCCTGCTGTAGCCATTTGCGAGCTGAGTGCGCTCGCGCTGACTGCGACGCACCCCAGACCAGACGCCGCATCGGGGGAAGGCGCGCGCTCCAGTGCCATTCTGGCTCGTGCCTGGCTCGGCCCCCCTGGCGGGCCGGGCGGCGCGGGCGTGGTTGCTGCGGGGGGCGCCCTTGGAGGGCGCCGCCCTTTGGCTGGCGATCGCGGCGCTGCGCGGCGCGCGGCGCGGGGGGCCGCAGGTCGTCTGGTTCAGCGCCTGTCCGCGGAGCTGCTCTCTGCGCAGGGGCGCTCAGCGATCGCGAGGGTGGCATTAGGCTCGCTCGCCGATGGCCGCGAGGCCGCGCGGCGCCCCCGCGCGCGTTGCGCTCCGCGCAGGCGCCAGGCGTCGACATCTCGACCGCCAGCGCCTCCGTCATGCACAGGGCGCAGCATTGGCCGCGGCTCGAGGCGCGCCGCGGGGTGGCGCGGAGCGGTCTGCTCGCGGGCGCCGCCGCCCGAGGCCCCTCCAAGAAGCCGGGCGTCGCCCAGGCAGCGCGGCGCGCGGCTCATTGCGCAGCATTGTTGCATTCGTGTGCGGAGTCGGGCCGGGCCGAGGCGGGCGCGGTGGAGGTGCCGGGGGGCCGGCGTGCAGCTTGCGAGCAGGCGGCGGCTGCCGCGGCGGCGCCCTGATCCGCCGGCGCCGAGTGCGACGGGGGCGCTCGCGCAGCAGCTGCTGCTGGAGGCCTGTCTGCTGCAAGCGAGGCCCCTGGCGTTTGGCCAGCTGCCGCTCCTCGCGCGGGCGCCCGCTGGGCTGGGCTCGCTGGGCCCCGGTGAAGGTCGCCTTTTCGGCGCCTCGGCTGCGTCCTGTTCGTCGACGTTCCCTCGCCGTATGGTGGGCGCCTCTGGCGACGACGCGTCTCCGTGGACTTGCTGCCCGGCGCCTTTCTCGACCTCGGAGGCTGGGGATGCGATGCTTTGTCCGAAGTCGGGGTGCTATCTTTTCGAGTCGCGCCGCGCGTGTTCGACGGCTCGGCGTCCCTGTTCATCTCGGTGAACTGTGGGCGCTCTGGCGTTTTTTCTTTTATGCAAAAGGGCCGCGGTGTGTGTCGCGGTGCGCGGGTGAAGTTTAATTGCTCGGTTATCTCGCCGCGTGCATGATGTTATGTTGGGTCGTTGGGCTGGGGGCGCAGGGTCAAGTCGATGGAGGTTTTGTGCGTGCCTGGCAGGTTTGTCGTCGCAACGGCCTCCGACGCGCTCCTCGTCGCCTTCTGCTTTCCTGGCGCCCCCTGCCGCCGTCAGACATGGCGCGCTTGGCGGGGGCGGGCGTCTCTGCTACTACATGAGGAAAGGACAGTGGGGTTGGGGGGGGGGGGGGGGGGCAAGGATGAATTGCGATTGGTGGGCGACGAAGCCGACGCGTATCCCTGTCGAGAAATGGCGAGCTTCGGCCTTCGGCGCGGTTCCGGGTAATGTGGATTCGAGATCGCCTGCAACGCGACGCAAGACGTCCCAGCGTCGTCGCGTGACCAGAAACAGGGGAAACATCAAGTGACGGTCGTGAGCTTGCACTGCGAACGCGAGCGGTCCAGATGGGCGGGATGAAGCATCGACAACGGACCGATAATTCCCAACATCGCAACGCAGGTAGTCTGGAGCCAACGATCAACGTCGCATAGAATCATTTTGTTGAAACCTTGAAGTGATGGACTGAGGGCATTTTGGCATTACGTTTTGATGGATTTTCCTGAAATGCCTGAGCTGCCAATAAGGAATGTAGTTGCTGTGCGCGATGCCGCGGTAGAGGTCGATGTGCGGTGTTCAGCGCGCTCGGGTCGCAAAGCTTGCGCGGCTCGCTTCTCGGGCCGCTGAAGAATTTAAGCTGCGCGATTACAGACCACTTTCGCGGACTTGATGATGGTCGCCACCACAGCGAATGCTCGAGCTTCTGACTGCGGCGACAGGACTGTCAAGTGCTCCAATGCTCGAGCTGCTAGGGCTGTCAAGTGCTCCGATGCTCCGTGCGCCAGAGGATCGCGCGGGGTTGGCCGTGCCGACCTCGCGCCCCGTGTGGGAACCAATGAGAGAGATGGCGACCTCCGACCTGTCGGCGGTCAGCGTCCACTGCGAGATCCGCTGCGATGCCAATGGTGGAAGCAAGGCGATGGCATCCTGGTTATCCGAAGGGGAATGCGCGCCACTGTTACCGGCGCCATATTGGATGACGGGCGCCGCTGTGAGCGCGCCGAAGTCGGCGTCGCCCAGGCGCAGCCAATCTCAAACATGATGTATGCTTTCGCTTCTGCACGCGCGCCGCCTCTTTTGAGCGGCGGGGGCATCGCGTCAACGGGCGCTGCCAAAGCTGCCGCGGGGCTCAGAAGACCATCTGCTTGAATGCGCGGATCACGCCATGACGCTGATGGTTCTTCCAAGACCATGCCCATCCGCTCAGGTTCGGGACGACGACGGAGTGCTCGAGAGGCGGCCGTCGGCGACGCATGGGCAACGGTCTGAGGTCTGATATTTGCGCGCTGCCGCGGCACCGGAAGACAGGCAGGGCGGCCTGGAGCTCACCGCGGGCCGCTGCCTCGGGGCTGGGCCACCGAGGGTTTGCGCTCATTCCTAGTCGCTTCTCCCATTCTGCGCCGTGCTTTAGTTTGCGGCGCTTTGCGTGGCTCGCGCGAGACCGAACCTTGCGCGTCTGAGCGTCTGTGCCGGTGCAAGCTCCAGAGCCCCGATGGTGATGATGACGATGGTGGTGGTGATCTCGATGTCGATGATGATGATGGTGATGATGATGATGATGATGATGATGATGATGATGATGATGATGATGATGATGATGCTCTGCGACGGGGCCGCTTGGTGGCGGGTTGACCACCCGTGCCCCGCTGGGGGTCCAGCGCCAAAGCGCCTGCGGCACAGCGCGAACAAGATGACCAACCAATCGATGCTCGGGAGCTGGCCGTCCAAGGGGTCAGACAGGATGAGGCGCGACCGCTCGCGTCGCCAATCGTCGCGACCAAGAGGGCACTCCGCCAGGTGATCTCACCCGCGGATCGCGCGGAGACCGCCTCGAGATGCCTGCAACGCAAGCGAATGCGTGTAAGTCATGGTCCACGTGACATCGGCGGGGGGGGGGGGCATCCAGCCTGCGGCGCGGCCGCCGTCTCGGGGGCGCCCGAAGGATATCCGAGGCCCAACCTACAAATCTGACGAACTTTCTGCCGCCAGAAAGCCTCCGATCCCACGGCGGAAGCCTCGAGGAAGTAACTGTGGGAATGTGACAAGAGAAGCAGGGCGTTGAAGGATCGACGCGAGCGGGCGCATGGAGACCGCCGCGAGGTAGCGATAATAGCAACTGAGTGCGAGCGTTGCCGTCTGAGTCGCAACTGGGCGTCGCTCATTCCATCCAGATGCTGGGGCGCCCCCGCAACGTTGGGCGCGCCTCTTTTTGCTTTGGGGGGGCCCTGGTCGTAGTTGGCTTTCGGGAACTCGTTGAGCTGCCTGACCATCGGCGGGTTCGGAGTCCGAGACTTCGCCAGGGAGCTTTTGGTTTTGTCGAGCGCGCCCTGCTCGAGCCTCCACTCCGAGACCGGCGCGCGCTTCGATGCGCTTCTGGGCCAGGGGGGGGCGCGTGATCGTCGCTGGGCCCGGGCGCGTTCTTCTTCGGCGTCTCGAGGGCCCGCGTCGTCGGCGGCGGCGTCGGGGGCGGCGGGCGCGGTGGCAGCGGCGCCCAAGAACCGCCGCCGCCCGATGCCAGAGCGCCCGTCGCGCAGGAAGCCGCCGCCGTCGTCGCGAGCGTCGACGGCGCGCGGCTATGCCGGGGCCCAACGACGCTGGCCAGGATGTCGCCTTGGCTTTGAAATCCGAGTCCTGGGCTTGCTTCTGCCGCCGTTCCTGGAAACGGTCGGGGGCTCTCCCTGGCCGCGGCCCGCTCTGCGCGGCGAGCCCCCCCCCGAAACCGAGGTCGTCGCGACGGCGAGAGCGGTCGCGTCGCGGTCGCGGCCCCGTCGACCGCGGTCGTCGCGCCGGCCGCGATCGCCGCGGTCGCCGCGGTCGCAGCGACCCCCGCGGCGGTCGGAATCGCGATCGCGACCGCGGCCGCGAGGTGGGATGCCCTCGCCGCCGCAGCGCCTCAGTGCTCGGGCGAGTCGGCGCTCGGCGCGTGAGGCAGCGACATTTTGGGGCAGCCGCAATCGGCGAGCGCTGAACACAGACGGCGACGGCGGAAGGAAACGCGCGAACCTAGCGACGAGAGGCCTCGGGCATCCAAGTCTGAAAAAAGCATCAGCGCACATTTAGGAGCAACCACTGCTGTCACGGCCCTCGTCTAACCATTGGCCCGAGACGGAGCCGGCTTTCTCTTGCAGAGGCGATCGAAATTGCAGGAAGGAATGGAGTCGCCGCGCGCGCCAAAGGATGAGCTCGCTATGATGGTCCTCAGAGGCACCGTCTAATCAAAGACGCTTCTCGGTCATCAGTATCCAGCCCATCGACCAGGAATGAGACGGAATGCTTCGTCGGCCCATTCAGAGGCCTCGTCGCCTGGACAGAGGTAACCAGGACCATGCGTCGTTGGCTCCCCGACATTTGGAACGAAGCCGACGCTGATTCCGGAAACGTGGGCTCGACGTGCACGCCCGCGCGCCCGCGGCAAGGGTGGCGCCTCAACGACCGAGCGCCACCGTAGAGGGCTCTCCAGAGGGTTTCCAGAAGGGAAGCCCGAGCCTTCGAACTTCTGCACGTCCCGAGCCGAGCCGAGACCGCGGCGCTGCTAGTGGACCGGGCAACGCGCGGCCCCAGGATTTGAAATGCGAGGTTTCCCGCGACCGCAGAATTTCCCGTTAGGCCCGCGACGGGGGGCCGCCCCGGGACTTCCGGAGACAGGGCCCGCTGGGCGCGGCTTCAGGAACGCGTCGCCGTAGACGCTTTATATTGGAACCCCTTGGCAAGCATGATCATCCTGACGCCTGTGATTGACCCAGTCTGCGATTCCGACCGCGTCCAAGTCGGCGCTGCATTCTGATTGCGGCGATTCTCGAACGTTTGACCACGTCGAAAGTTGCAAGTAGAAGGCGGCGCCGAATCTAGCGGCCGCCGCGCAGGGGGCAGCCGCGAGGTGGGGGGTCTGCCATTTCTTCCAACGCACCCCGCACAACGCAGTTAACATCATTGATATTCAAGATCTCATACCCACCGCCTAAAACATTTTTCCCTACATCGGCTCTGCCTAGAAGGGTTCTTACTCTCTTAGCTAAAAGGGCCGGGCAGTGCTATGCGCCCCGGGCGGTGCCCCCAGCCCCCTGGGAGCGGTTCCCCCAGTCCCCTGAGAACTTTAGCTTTAGCTTTAGCCCAGCTTTAGCTTAGCTGTAGCTTAGCTTCAGCTTAGCTTTCGCTTAGCTTTAGCTTAGCTTTAGCTTAGCTTCAGCTTAGCTTTAGCTTGGCTTTAGCTTAGCTTTAGCTTGGCTTTAGCTTAGCGGCACCTTAGCTTTAGCTTAGCTTTAGCTTAGCTTTAGCTTTAGCTTTAGCTTTAGCTTTAGCTTTAGCTTTAGCTTTAGCTTTAGCTTTAGCTTTAGCTTAGCTTTAGCTTAGCTTCAGCTTAGCTTTGGCTTAGCTTCAGCTTAGCTTCAGCTTAGCTTTAGCTTCAGCTTAGCTGTACCTTAGCTTCACCTTAGCTTCAGCTTAGCTTTAGCTTAGCTTTAGCTTGGCTTTATCTTAGCTGCACCTTAGCTGTAGCTTAGCTTTAGCTTAGCTTGAGATTAGTTTTTGCTTAGCTTTAGCTTAGCCTTTACCGTAGCTTTAGCTTAGCTTTAGCTTAGCCTTTACCGTAGCTTTAGCTTAGCTTTAGCTTAGCTTTAGCTTATCTGCACCTTAGCTTTAGCTCAGGTTTAGCTTAGCGGTAGCTTCAGTGTTAGCTTAGCCTTAGCTTAGCTTTAGCTTAGCTTTCGCTTAGCTTCATCTTAGCTTTAGCTTACCTTGAGCTTCGCTTTGCTTAGCTTAGCTTAGCTTAGCTTATCTTAGCTTAGCTTTAGCTTAGCTTCAGCTTAGTTTTAGTTTTAGTTTTAATTTAGCTTTAGCTTAGCTTTAGCTTTAGTGTTCGTACTAATGCTGCTTTCCTAGGGGCTCCAACTCCTATGTAGGGTTTCACTGGGATAATCTTAGAAGGAATGTATCATGCCATCCCAAGATCTCATTGGACCCCAAGATCTCTATTGAAGATCCACGGAACAGCGCGCAAAGCACCTCCGGGCGAGCGAACAGGTTGAAGTAAACGTTGGAGACACAACGGATGGCCACGCCAGCAGCTTCCACGGACCTGAGCGAGCGGACAGAGACGGAGACAGAGCATTTTGACAAAGGACTTTAACAGGAAATTCGTAGGACATCTTCATGGCACGAGCTGCGAAGAACTCGCTTGACATTGCATCATCAGTCCACATTGACGTTTTGGCAGGGCAAGCGCTAGGGCGAGCAGGCGCCCTCTTCCAAACTGGCTCGCCTCGGACTTTTGCAGGGCAATTTGGCAGAGATGACGTGGCATATGCAATTTGCGAATCAAATCACGAGGTATCACTGCACGGGATGCAGGCACAGGTGGAACACCCTGGCGGGCACTAGGGCGGTTTCTGTATTTGCTCCCGCTGCAAAATGAGTTCGTCAGCCTCCCAGTTTTGTGTGTATATATATGTAGATGTATATATGCATACATCAACCAGCAACTATAAAGACAACAAATCGAATCATCGGCGCGTTCATAGATATACCCTGCTTTCTCCTACAGGAACCACGAAGGCGGCCACGCGGTGTCAGCTTTTATAAGACGCGCACCAGGCTTGTCGCATATTGAAATGCAGGTGATCAAGAGCAAAAAGGTTCGACGGGCCAAGGATTTCAGTATAAGTGGCCGCGCAGCGCAAGTGGAACAGACAGAGTTTCGAGAAACTGCCGCGCGCCAGCAAAGGATCCGACGTTTTTTTCGCGAGTTGCTCGCAGAGACTAGCGCGAAGCACTCTCGAAGCCCGCGCGGTAATTTTCCATGGGGCACGGGGGCGGGGGGCGGGTCAAGGCCGAGGTTCGGCGCGATCAGGTTGGCGTTGAAAGCCGCGGGGCTCGATGTTCTGGAGACGTCTGCGCTCGTCGCCTTTGCGGGCGGGGCGCGGCATCCGGGTCGACGCGCGCTCGACGGTGGGCGCCTTCAACTCAGTTGGGCACCAGGCCAATGAAAGATCATCGGCGCTGCAAACAGGCTTGCAGAGAGAGAGAGAGAGAGAGAGAGAGAGAGGGAGAGAGAGACGCTTCGCGGCGATTCAGGCCCGCGAGGACAATGAAATCTTAGCAACGTCTTGTAGTGCTCATCGCATCTTTCGGGGCAGCCAGGGCGACCGCGAGCGCGAGCAACGTTCGCCCTGGTAATCTACTGCGGTCAGGGAGAGGATGGGCAGCGGCGCCAGAGCCCGTTGATAATCGGAGATTGCCTGGATTTAACTGGGGCCACTCCGCGGCCCCATGCTTATGTGCAGCGTCATATCACTAGGAATTTCAACCAGCGCTCGACGCGCCTTCTCGCGAGCCCACCGAGCACGCATGGCGATGCGGATCAGGGTGGGGGCCGAGCCCTGAGCGAGGGGGGCCGACGCCAAGTGGCCAGCAGCACAGCGCCGTGCCGCCCGACGCGAAGGCGGCCAGTTACGATCGACTGCAAGACCAAGAGCATCGCTTCGCACATACCAGCAGCATCATACTGCGAACTGCGCGGGCGAACGCAGCCAGCAATCATATCGCCAGACAACGGGGCCAGGATGACCGAGGTGAGCACGAACGGGCTGGGTGACCTCCCGTGCCCACCAATTTGACGATGTAGGCCGGGGCCATTTGACCGCGGCCCGCATTCGGCGACTTCCAAGACGAACAAAAGGACATGCATAGGTATGAGTGAGGACGCAGAACATGGGGACGGACGCCGATCCTGCCAGGAGAGTCCCTGGCGCACCATCGCCAGGGAGCCCGATCGCGCCGCTCAGTGCGGTCACGCCGCCGCTGCGGCGCGCTTCAAGAGGATGGTGTACGCGTGGCCATTGGAGAAGGTAGCGATACACTCCGCGACTAGAAGGCCGCGAGGCAGAGCTTCATGATGGAAGGGAGTGTATAAGTGATAAGCAAACAGTCAGCCGCTGCAAGTTGGAATGCTTGTCAGTCCTGAGATGCATTATTCCTTGCGATGCACAGTGTGGTGCCGCTCGTCAATATCTGCTTCGGTTGCTCTGAGATGGGGGGGGCACTTGCCAACGGGTTGGGCACCCATGCCCCAGAACAAGTCCATAACCACACCGCACATGATGATGGTGGTGGTGATGCTGATGCTGATGACGAACGTGATGCTGATGATGGCGGCGGTGACGACGTCGACGAAGATGATAATGTTGATGGTTATGCTGGTGCTGATGAGGTTGCTGATGGTGGTGGTGATGAGGGTGGCGCTGCTAGCGATGTTGATTAGGATGCTTATGCTGGTGATGCTGGTGATGGCGACGGCGGGACTGATCATGCTGATGCTGTTGCTGATGATTCTGGCGACGATGTTGATGATGAGGCTGCTGATGATGATGGTGTTTATGGTGATGCTGATGGCTGGCGGTGGTCATGATGCTGCTGCTGATGATGGTGCGGATGATGAGGAGGCTGGTGAGCATGATTTTGACCAGGGTCCTGATCATGATCCTGTTGTGCGCGTGTGTGTTTATGCGTGCGTGCGTGCGTGTGTGTGCGTGCGTGCGTGCGTACGTGCGTGCATGCGTGTGTGTGTGTATGTGTGTGTGTGTGTGTGTGAGAGTGTGTGTGTGTGCTTGTGTGTGTGTGCGCGCGCGTGTGTGTGTGTGTGTGTGTGTGCGAATGTGTGTGTGTGTGTGTGTGCGTGGATGTGTGTGTGGTCTTCCTGCGCAGGGGTGTGCTGAAAACAAACGCGCGCTTGGGATGTTGGGTATATCGACGTCGCGAAATGGAAAGCATGGAAAAAAGGAGGGGACCAGGAAACGAGGAAAGGGGCGAGGGGCGGGCAGGCGACGAGGGTCAACCCTCCAAAGTTTGGGGGAGCCCAGGGCCCGAAGGCGCACAGGCGCCGCTGCGGGCACACACCGCGCGCGCTCAGTGTTCACGCTCGCGGCCCGCTCGCCGGCGGGGGGGGGAGGCGGCGGCAAGGGGGGGAGGGGGCGGAGGGGGAGGGGGCGCATGGGAGGGGTCGGGACTGGGGGCGGGGGGGCGAGCGGCGGATGAGGTGGGGGGTTGTGGCGGACGGGCGGCGGAGGGGGACGGAGGGTGAGGGGACGGGGGGGTGGGGGCGGATGGGGAGGGGACGGGTGGGAGGGGGGGATGGGGACGGGGCGGGGCAGGAGGGTGGCAGGAAGGGGCAGGAGGTGGCCGGGGGGCAGAGGGGAGAGGGCAGGACCCTGTCCCTCCTGCTCAGCCATGCTATGCCCCTGGGCGCGCAAAGAGCGGGTGATCTCACACCGCAGGTCGCGGCCGTGGCGGCAGGCGCAGAAAAAGAAAGGCACGGCCACACGCACGGGCCCCTTCTTCCTATCTCCTCCTCCTCACTCATCCCTCCTCCACTTCCTCCTCCTGCCTTTTTCCTCTGCCCCGCCCCATCTCCTCTCTTCACCCCTCCTCTTCCTCCTCTTCCTCCTCCTCCTCCGCTTCTCCCTCCCATCTTCCATCCACACCTCTTCTGCCTCCTCCTCCTCCTCCTCCTCCTCCACCTGTTAGTCCACCTTCCCCTCTCCTCTTTTTCCTCCCCCTCCCTCCACCCCTCTCTTGCTCCACCTCCTCCCTCCCTTGGCTTCGTCCCTCAATTATTCTCTCCCTCCAGTTCCGTTCCTCGCTCAGTTCTTCATCCGTTTCGTCCTCACTTCTATTGTTTCGCCATGTTATTGTATTCTAGACGCTTCGCGTAACCACGCCAGTCTCTTCTGGCAGGGTACCGGTCCGGCTTCCCACCTGCGGGTCCGGCCTGTGTTCGTTGGTTGCCCAATTGTGGCCGCCTCCCTCACAATTTGTTTTGCAGGTGCATTCCGCGCGTTCTCGCGCTAATTATCTTGCGCTGTGCCCCAGCCTCGGTCATACCGCCCTTTGGACTTTTCCTTGCGGGCCGCTAATCAAAAAGTAACCACGTCAGCCCATCCAGAAACGATGCCCAGACGAGTTGCCTTGATCAGGGATGTGGAGGAGCATGCAGTGGAACGTAGGGCTGGGCAAGACGGGGGGAGGATGGATGAGGAATAGGAGGATGAGGAGGATGAGGAAGAGGAGGACGAGGAGGAGGAGGAGGAGGACTAGGAGGAGGAGGGAGGGGGAGGGGTCGTTCGGTCGGTCGGTCGGATTCGGCATTGCAGCAGTCTGCGCGCCGTCAGGCTAGAGGCTCTTACCCCGAAAACCTGGGAGGGTACACTTGCAGCCACCGCCACACTCCCCAACGAACTGAAGCCCAGCCCTCCGCCCCAGGCAGCCCAACGCAAATAACCAGGAGTGCGGCGGACGGCGCGAAGCGCTAGAAACGACGATGCAGAAAACACGACATGTGCAGCCGGCCTGGGGAGGAGGTGGAAGAGAAGCGCAGGCATCAAAATGCAGTGCCGCCAGGGCGCCTCGCAATCTGGAGAGTCACCAACGATAGAGGATCACCACTTGTTCTTTGGAGACAGTCGGTGAAATAGGAACATCAGCGGATGGGCCGGTATGCCCAATTGATCATCAGCAAGGGCGGCAGGACAGCGAAGCATATAGTAGATCACCAGTGCCAGCTCGTCTCATCGCTGCTCCGCTCCACCTTCGTTGATTCCTGTGGTGCGCGCTTTCGTCTGCAACGTGTAACGCCAGGACTACGGGCAAGCCAAGCAAAGCAGTCAAGAGAAAGACGCCACAGGGAGCGACGTACAGTGGGCAGCGTGGTTGCCAACATTCGCCTTTGGACTGGGCTCAAAGAGTGCCATGGCAAGAGTCAAGAAGGTGGTGTGCCACACAGACCAAGAGTCGGCACATGTGGTGCGGCCTAGTTTCTCCGAGCACAAAAATTCTACACGACCTGTCACGAAACCGTGTGCCGTACAAGAAAGAAGCTTGGTCATGATCGCTCTTGGATGTGGGGAACAGCAGCAACAGAGCGATGTCACGGAATATCCTCATGGAGTGTTTTCAGTTCGCACATCAATGAGAGTGCATGTCCTGGAGGCTGTTTTGGCAGATTGGCCAGTACAACCAAAACGTCAAATTTTGCAAGCCGCTGCCCACGGAGTTGGTACTCACAGCGATGAAGTCATAACTGCGGCGCCCGATGCCTGGAGTCGTCACTGTGGAGCCCGATGCCTCGCGCGAGGAACTGCCAGAACACGACCCGCAAGCAGTGTGCCGCCCAGGGGTGCGACGGTGCGGTGCCGGGCGGTTCTCGCCGCTTGCAGGCGCGAAGCCCTCCGTATTCTGGCCGCCTCCCTGTGGGCAGCACTGCGTGTCAACTGGTCTGGGGTGAGAGCAGGGGGCGGGGGCCAAGTGGTGGAGGTTGGTCGGGCGGAGGTCCACCTTGGTCGAAATAATGCTTCGACCAGGGGCTGCTCGTGGGAGCTTCTGGAAGTGGGTCGCCAGCGGCAGCGCGGACAATGCGAGCACCGCGCGTGCGTTGCCGATGCTTCTCAGGGTCGCAGCGGCATTGGTTACCCAGGCTGCCAGAGCCCACAGCATCGGGGGCCCAATCCTGATCAGCAGTCTCTCCATAGTGATCCCAGTCCACACAGAAAGAAACAAAAACGGTGGAACATTTTCTTGCTGGCTGTTCTAAAGTCCGTGGCCTCAGAGCCCCGCCCTGCTGCCCCCGATGGGCATTCCTGCCGTGTGAGCTTTTCCCACGACCAGGCGTGTCAGTAAGGCTTTCCAAAAAATAACCGTCCACACTCCATCCAAGGAAACGCGTGGGAGCGCGGGCAGCCTAGCCGAACTCGCACTGGTCCACATTGGCGGCGTGCGTGATGGGCGCCAGCAGGAACGCCTGGAGCGGAGCCCAAGAGAAGCATTTGGAGCGCGCGCTTCCTATTCGCTAGGCTAGGGGTGCTCCATCCATGCGCTGGTGCCAACCTTGACATGCTGGGCAAGTAAAGTGGCCAACGCGGTCTGGAGAGTGTTCCCAGTGGTCAACTGCTGAGCCTCCCGCACGGTGGCCGTGCAAACGCCCCAGTAATCCTCATGCGTGCGGATTGTGGGCGGGCCAAGCCTCGCTGGAGGGCCACAACCAGTGGACGCAATGCGGCGGGCAAGTGCACGGTTGGGTCATACGGCAAGGCAATCGGCATTGCTCAGGTCGCATTTCTCGGTGTCCACGGCGAGATCCACACTGAGTGCCTCAATGGAGATATCTGGTGAGTGATGCGCCCATTCTAATTGAGCCTGGTAGTTCCATTGCGTCTGGCCCAAAGTGCAAGTGTGCGATAAGTAATTCAACCCGGAGAAGGGAGGGGATAGGGCAGAGAGGCATAAGGATGAGGGAAGAGAGGAGGGAGAGAGAAGGGAGGAGAGGAGGGAGGAGGGAGGAGGGAGAAGGAAGAGGAGCAGGAAGGTAGGAGCGTGAACGTGCGAGGAAGTCTTGGGCGAAAGCGCCGCTTCAGGAAGTCTCGGGCGGGAGCCCACGACGGGCGGGCGATCTCCTGACGGGCGGGTCGGGCGGGTGGGACATTCAAGCGGGATGTCTGAGTATGGCGAGAGCGCGATTCCTAAGTAAATTGTGACGGCGTCCTTGGCGCAGCGTGTTCCCTGAGCGTCGAAAGCGCGATTTTTGAATACATTGCATGGAAGTCACAGGCGAGAGCGCAATTCCTGAATAAAACGTGAGAGGTTCTCTGGCGGGAGCGGGGGTCTTGAGTAAATTGTAAAGAAATTTTGATTCAATTGCAAGGAAGTCTCAAGCGGGAGCGCCGTTCCTGAGTAAATTGTGAACACGTCTCAGATGGGAACGGGGTCCTGACTGAATTGCAAGGAAGTCGCAGGTGGGAGCACCAATCTTCAGTACATTGGAAGGAAGTCTCAGGCGGGAGCGGGGGTCCTGAGTAAATTGGAAGGAAGCCTTAGGCCGGAGCCGTTGTTGTTGTTGTTGTTGTTGTTGTTGTTGTTGTTGTTGTTGTTGTTGTTGTAATCCGGGGGGCCAGGGGCACAGTTTGAGCATCCAGATTTTCCCTTTCAAAAAACAGGGTGCGACCGTCTAGGGGCATACTTTGATTGAGAAAAACAGTATGCACTGGTGAGGGGGGACCAACAACAATTATTTTCGCAGACATGAGAGTTCAACAACAACAACGACGACGACGACGACAACACAACAAACATAATCCTCATCACGGATTCTCACTTCAGCCACGCACCCACGGACAATGAATGACCGTTCGGCCTCCTCACTCTGACAACGAGCCCGCCGTAGGCGCTGATTTTTTCTTCAAACCAATGTTGATCGGTCGCGGGTGGGTTGCCGGTCGCGGGGTGGGTCGCGGGTGGGTCGCGGGTGGGTCGCGGGTGGATCGCGGGTGGGTCGCGGGGTGGGTCGCGGGGTGGGTCGCGGGGGGGTCGCGGGTTGGGTCGCGGGGTGGGTCGTGGGGTGGGTCGCGGGGTGGGTCGCGGGTGGGTCGCGGGTTGGACGACGAAAACAAACAACAACGACAATAACAACAACGACAACAGCAGCAGCAACAACAACAACCACAACAAGCACAACAACAACATCAACAACAACAACAGCAGTAACAACAGCAACCAAGACACCACCAACAACAACAACACCACCAACAACAACATCGCAACAAGCATAATCCTCACCACGGATTCTTACTTCAGCCACGCACCCAGGGACAATGAATGACAGTTCGGCCCCCGCAGTCTGATGCTGACACCCCCGCCGTCCTTGTCAAAAACAATTACAACATGCTCGCGGGCCTCACGAACATGACTCAAGAATTTGCCCCAACATGTACTTCGCATTTTTTTGATAAGGATGGTGGGGGGGGCGCATCGGGTTGGCCGCGCATGCTCCAAATGTGGAGGCAAAGTGCGGTTTCTATTTTTTTTTGACAGGGATGGTGGGGGGCGGGTCGGCATGGGGTCGGCATGGTGCCTGGTTGGCCCCCGGTCGCCGGGGGAAGGGGGTATATATCTATATCTATATCTTTATATATATACTCCTGAGGAACAGTGATAACCCCTCCCCCAAGGGGAAGGAGGGGGGCGGAAGAGGAAGCGCCCTAAACCACCTACGCCCAAAGGGCTGGTGGGATTCTACGCAACGCCGCATAGGGAGTGTTCCTCTAATTGGGTTCGCGCCGGGCTCATGGTGCAAAACAAACTTTGTTTTTTTGGCCAGGGATGGCGGGGAAGGGTTGTCATGGTGTCGCCGGTCGGGTGGGGTGAAAGTCGCAAGCCGTCTTGTTCATTCCCGCCCGCCCTGCGAACACATCTGTAGCACGCGAGCCTCCGCATGGGCAGGGGCCGCCATCAACACCCATCGGGAACCACCGCAAAAATCCGTCAGGTGCGCGACGCCCGCAAGGTGCGCCGCGCGTGCACCGGCACACCCCATCATCTCTGTCAAAGAACAGGGCACAGGGGTGCCCCCCCTTCCCGACTAGGGGCAAAAGAGGTCTTGTAAGAGGAAGGACACACCGTTATGCCACCTGCGGCCAGAGGGCTGGTGGGATTGATGCTCCCGGCGATGCCCGCCCGGTGGCTCCCCGGTGCCGCGCGGGAGCTGCCCCCGAGAGGCCCCCAGGGCGGGTCCGCGACCGCAGGCGCCGCCTCCCGCGGGCGGGGTGTGCTCTCCGCGCCCGCGGGCCCTCCGCGCCGTTCGCGCGCCGACCCCTCGGGAAGCCACGCCCCCCCGCGCGCCTCCTCGGCGCCGCCCACCTGCGCGCGCCCGGGCAGCAGATAAGACCCCGCCGCGGCAGAGGCACGACGGGCGGCGCGGGGGCAGCGGCGGGGCAGGGGCCCGGGTGGAGAGAGGAGAGGGAGAGGGGGCGAGGAGGAGGAGGGTGATTGGAGGGGCGAGGAGGCAGGGAGCGAGGAGGGGCGAGGAGGAGGAGGAGGACGAGGAGGACCAGTGGAAACCCAGGAATCATCAACGATGTTGGAATAAACCGTCCCTCCAACTCCCTCTTCACATACCCCTAAAACGGTTCATTTCCACTGAGGGAATTGCGTCGTTGGCAGACAACCGTTTCAAGACCCTGAAGCATGCCAAAGCAATGTTCTCGGATCAACCTGACTGTTGCGTCTTGGCGATCCTGATTCTTGCTTTCAGCACAGCGATGCAACGTAACCGTTGCGACCTCATAATCTTGAATCTTTCCATAAACACCATCCTTGGTACGCTGATCATGGGAATCCGTGAATGTCTTGCATTTTTTTGTAAAATGAATGTGCGCGGCACTAAGGCGAGAGCCACATTTTGAACGCGATCAGCTCTCAATCCGTGAGGCTCTTGCAAGTGTTTGAAACGAATGTGCGCGGCGCTAAAACGAGAGCCACATTTTGAAAACGACCCGCCCTTTTTCAGCGACGATCTTGCATGTTTTTGAAACGAACGTGCGCGGCGCTAAGGCGAGAGCCACATTTTGAGAACGACTCGCCATCAATCCGTGAAGCTGTGGCAACTTTTTGAAACGAATGTGCGCGGCGCTGAGGCGAGAGCCACATTTTGAAAATGACCCGCCCTCAATCCATGAAGCTTTTGCAAATCTTTGAGACGAGCGTGCGCGGCGCTAAGGCGAGAACCACATTTTGAAAACCACCCGCCCTCAATCCGTGAAACTCCTCCAAATGTTTGAAACGAGTGTGCTCGGCGCTAAGGCGAGAGCCACATTTTGAATTTTACCAGCCTTTACTCGACGAAATCTTGCAAGCTTTTGAAACAAATGTGCGCGGCGCTATGGCGAGAGCCACATTTTGAAAATGACCCGCCCTCAATCCATGAAGCTTTTGCAAATCTTTGAGACGAGTGCGTTCGGCGCTAAGGCGAGAACCACATTTTGAGAACCACCTGTCCTCAATCCGTGAAGCTTTGCCAAATGTTTGAAACTAATGTGCGCGGCGCTGAGGCGAGAGCCACATTTTGAGAACGACCCGCCCTTGGTCCGTAAAGATCTTGCAAGCATTTGAAACGTATGTGCGCGGCGCTGAGGCGAGAACTACATTGTGAAAACGACCTGCCCTCAATCCGTGAAACTTTTGCAAATGTTTAAGACGAGTGTGCTCGGCGCTAAGGCTAGAGCCACAGTTTGAAAATTACCCGCCCTTCATCATTTTTCAAACCTCAGGGTCATAGACGGTGAGGAAATCTCAGGCGAAACGGCTGGCCCGCCCTAAAAACTATTTTCGTGGTGCGATGGGGGGAATTATTTAGAAAGAGAAGGAATGGAGGAGGCGGACGGAGGAGGAGAAGGAGGAGGAGGAGGAGGAGGAGGACGACGAGGACGAAGAGGAGGAGGAGGAGGAGGACCAGTGTAAACCCAGGAGTCATCAACGATGCTGTACTTCATCTTCCCTCCAAGCTTCCTCTTCATAGGCCCCTACAACGGTTTATTTCCATCGAGGGAACTGCCTCGTTGGAAGACAACCGTTTGAAGATCCTGAAGCATGGCAAAACTTTGTTCTCGGGATTTCAACGCCACGGATCAACCTGGCGTCTTGACGATCTGGAATCGTACGAGAAAGCCTTCTTCGGAACTTAAACACCGCGCATTAACCTGAATCTTTCCAAAACGCCATTTCTGGTACGTTGATCCCGGGAACCAGCGAAACTCTTGCAAACATTTAATTCGAATGTACGCGGCGCTAAGGCCAGAGCCACACTTTGAAAACCACCCGCCTTCCATCTGTGAAGCTGTTGCCACTTTTCAAGCCTCGGGGTCATAGATGGTGAGGAAGTCTCAGACGAAACGCCCGGCCCGCCCGAAAAACTGGCTTCGGGGTGCGACCGGGAAAAGCTACTCATAAGAAAAAGGAATGGAGGAGGAGGAGGAGGAGGGGGGGGAGGGGGGGTCGTCCTCGCACGTCGGAAGCATCGTCTCGCTGTTCTCGCACATTGAGGGGCGGACTGGGTGGCGCGGGTAGCACTTCCGCCACCAGCCGCCCCGACCCTGAAAGGGTGACCCGGAAAACGAGACGAGGGCAGGTAAGCCTAGGCGAGCAGGTCGCTCCAAACCCGCCTGGCCCACGCCTCTTCGCGAGCGGCCCGCTTCCTGGGTTCTTGCTCGTTGAAAGCGGCGATGGGCGGGGGCTTGGCCCCCCAGGCGGGCGGGGCGGCGGGCCTCCCGAGGGCCTGTCGCTCCGCTGGCAGCTGCCGCGCCCGCCCCGCTCGCCGTTGGCCGCGCTGCGATCTTTCTGGGCGTCGGTGAGCGGGAGCGGCGGGGCGGGGCGGGGCGGGGGGGGGGAGGGGACGGGAAGAGAGGGTGAAGGAGGGGAACCGAACGTCAAGTGGGCAACCTGCCCGTCCTGGCAGCCCACGAGCTGTGCCCAAACGGCTTGCTCTCCTCAGCCTCCAACTCATCTGGCTCGGACTGAAATATTTGGAATTTCAAAATATGTCACGATCCGGATCGCTTGCCTTCGTCTGACGCCGAGTCCGAAATCCTGCAACGTCAGGCTGCAGGGCAGTGTTAGTATGTTTGACTTCTAGAGACCAGGATTCGAAGAACTCTGGAAGGCTGGATCTGATCTCCTCTCATTCTGAGGGCGACCGCAGCGTATAGGCCAGGCTGTACGTCTTCTCAGAGGCCGTGTGAGACGCTCCTTTCTCGTCCTTGCCGAGCAAACATCTGTTGGCTTTGGGGCCGTGAGAGCATTTCACAGCCCCTGGTGTGGCCGTCAAACGATGACGATGGAGGGGGAGAGGGGGGATGCGGGAGGAGGAGGAGGAGGAGGAGGAGGAGGAGGAGGAGGAGGAGGAGGAGGAGGAGGAGGAGGAGGAGGAGGAGCAGGAGCAGGAGCAGGAGCAGGAGCAGGAGGAGGAGCCTCCTCGGGCTGGGGGCTGAGGGGTAGTCGCCCCCCCCCCCGCCGCCAACCGGCTCTCCCCCAGCGAGGGCCTGTGCGCCTGCTACCGCGGCCGCCACCGCGGCCGCCGCCGAGCCCGCCGCTGCGCCGCGGCCCTGGTCGCCGCTGCCGGCCGTCGCGGTCGACCGCCGTGGACGCCGCTGTGGACGCCGCCGCCGGCCGCCGCCGAGCTTTCCTGCCCTCGGGAGGCCATGGTCGCGCGACGCCGTGCGCTGCCCTTGGTCCCCCTCGCGTGCTGCGCGGCTTTCCTCTCCGGGAGGTGCCCTCGCCCGCCCGCGCTGTCGGCGGCGACCAGCAGCGGCGCTCGGAGGCCCTCGGCGGCCTCGTGTGGCGGCCATCGGGGGTCACCGCCGGCTCGCCAGCAGCCATCGGAGGCCACCGACAGCCGCTGGAGGCCGCTAGCGGTCTTGGGCAGCCCCCATCGGCTTTCGGAGGCCTTCGTCGGCGACTGCGTCGGCGAGGGACGGCGGGTGGAGGGCGCGCGCAGCGGACGCCCGCTGCCCGAGGCCGCGGAAGGCCGCTGGCGGACATCGGCGGCGGTGGCCCAGGTGGCGGATTTCGGTGGCCTGGGGCGGCCTTCGGTGGCTGCGGGCGGTCTCGGCAGAGTCGTCGTTGTCGTCGCTGTGTCCCTTCTCTGAGAATCGGGTCCCGGGGGAGGGGGCGATACTTCGAGGACGACCAGCGACGAGCGACGGTGACGTCGGTCGTCAACGTCGGCGTTGTTAGTCGACCGCGTCGGCGCTGGCGAAAACGATGACGACGTCGTTGGTTGTCCCCGCGGGTCGTCCTCGTCGACGGTGGCGGTCGACGCCACAGCCCCCCGAAGGCCACGGCTACGATGATGACTGCGGTGACGTCGCTGACAAGTTGAAGTCGACGAGGACGACCGCGACGACGCCTTGGTCGACGACAGTGACGACGATGATGCGTCGACTGCCCTCTGCCGACAGCCCTGGCGGTGGCGGACATTCGCTGCTTTGCCCACCCGCCTTCTGCCCCGCCCTCCGCCGCTGGTTTCTCTCACGCCTTCCGCCCTGCTAAGTCCCCCGCAAGCAGTTCACGCGGACCCTGACCCCTCCATACCGTGCCATTTTTTGCTCCCTGCCGTCGTCGCTGCTCCTGCACAGACATGTTGTTCCATTTTGAATTCTTGGGCCCGAGAGAGTTCGACCCTTTCCCCAGTACAGATTTCTGTCATGGATTCTTTTTTGATGGGTTCTGGGGCCCGAAACAGCCAAACCAACCCCCAAACGACCGAAGACCTCCAACCTCGAACCCTCGATCCCCGATCGAGTTGGTCGCCCTTCTCTGCGCTGGCAGCTCGACGGATGGACTGCGGCGGCGACGGCGATCATGGCGGCGACCACAGCGGCGGCGACCACGGCGACTTCGCGACGGCGGCGACGACGGCGATGGCGGCGACGGCGGCGACGGCGGCGACGACGACGGCGACGGCGACGGCGGCGACGGCGGCGGCGACACCATCGGCGCCGACGGCGCGGGGACGGCGCCCTCGCGCCAGGAGTTTTGCCGGCGTTCCGCGCGAGACAGCGAGGCGGCCGCGAGCCGCCGCGGCCGCGCTCCCGGAGCCGAAGCCGGGCCAGCGGAACTTCCACGTGGAGCGCCCCGGTCCCCCCCTCCTCCAGCATGGCTCCTGCTCGGTTCGGTTCGGGCTGGTTCGGCGGCGGGCCGCTTCGGCTGCAGCGGTTCGGTTTCGGCGCTGGTCGTCGTTGTCGTCGTCGTCGTCGTCGTCGTGCCGCGGGGTCCTCCTTTGGAGGCCCCCTTGGAGTTTGACCCCGGAGCGTGGATGGGGAGTCCTCCACGCCCTCCACGCCCTCCACGCTTCGAGCTTCGGGGTGCGGGCAGGTTTCACCATTGACCGAATTACCCCACGCCCCTTCTGAAAGACCCCCGAAGGCCACGCCAACAACTAGAATTTCGGGCGGGGGCTTGGGCGGCCACCACGAGGCCAATAACAATCTACTGGCGGCCCCCAGGAGATTCCGAGGCGGCCTCCAAGAGGTTCCCTCGAACCCCCTGGAACAGCTCCCAGGAGACCTCAATATCTGCTGTATGAACGTTTTGTTTGACGAAACAATACAAGGAGGATCGGGATAGGGAGGAGGAGGAGAAGAAGGAGGAGGAGGAGAAAGATAATGTGGGGGAATAAGCGTACGGCGACCACGGCGAAGCCACAATTCAACCATGAATGTATTTCGTGGAGCTCATTCTAGGATACTCTTCCGTGCTTCGGCGCGTATCTTTTTGAACGTAGTCATGTG
The DNA here is from genome assembly GCA_963575745.1 of Prorocentrum cordatum. Lineage (NCBI taxonomy): Eukaryota > Dinophyceae > Prorocentrales > Prorocentraceae > Prorocentrum > Prorocentrum cordatum. The sequence continues at coordinate 110,173 of CAUYUJ010015460.1, forward strand.
TTTCATCTGGCATATCCACACGGACGCAGTCGTGCCTTTGCTTTGGACCGTGTTTCGGCACGTATCTACTGGCACGCATTCGTGCGATTCCTTTGCTTCGTGCCTCGGCGCGTATCCAGTAAAACGCATTCATTCGATTCCTCTGGTTCGCGCGGCAGCACGCGTCCACTGGGACGCATTCGTTCGATTTCTCTGGGTCGTTCGCTGGCGAGTATCCACTGGGACGATCGCAGATCGGGGATTGAGCATTGCGTATCCAGGTTTTTCCCCCTTCCCTCATCCTCCTACTGCTAGTGATGTAGGCCGCCTCGCTCACTGGTGGGCAGAGGCCGTGTGGACCTCCTCTATCCTCGATCCCCTTCTCTGCTCCCTTCTCTGTCCCTCCTCTTCGTCCCTCCTCTTCGTCCTCCTCCCTCCTTCTCCTCCTCCCTGTTCGTCATCCTCGTCCACCGTCCTCCTCCGCCTCCTCCTGCTTCTGTTCGTCCTCGTCCTGTTCCTCCTTTTGCCTCCTACCCCTCCTCCCTCCTCCTCCCCCCCCCCAGTCGAAGGGGATTTAGCAACAGTCCCCACATGTTCTGCCGTGCGTTCTGCGGCGTCTGGCTCTAGCCTGGAAGTCACAGCGACTGCAAAGCAAACTGCACGACTCTCATTGGACACCATGATACTGTTATAGGTTATATCACATGTATTCCACATGTCGATTCCCATTCTCATTGGTTGTTTTTCTCTGGAGCGCCCTCCGGCGCTCGCATTTCGATCGCGGAACTGGGATAGAAAAGCTCCTGTTCAGCTGCCGGGTAGGGCATTGAAGAGTGCCTCGCGCGTCAACGCAAATATCCACGGAAAGTACCCCCTTCTGGGCCTTGCATGGGCAAAAAGAATTGGTCAGGGCAAAAAATCACCTCCGCAGTCATTCCGAGGAGAAAACTTGGGAACGAGCGCGCCAATGCTCGAAGTGGAGCACAAACGGGCCGCACCGACCTGCAGGTGCTTATCTTGGGATTCTCACTCGGAGATTTGCCTCCGGCAGGTAAGACTGACTACGGGACTCGTGTTCAAAGAAGAGCCCGAGCCTTCACCTTCACCAGCAAGGTCGGCGATACCAGACAGGTCACGCTCTCCGGTTTCGCCGCCATTGGCTTTATCCACAGCCGACAGGATCGATGTCAACTCCAGGCGCAGTCAACGTGAAGACCAGGCAGCCTTACTTGCACGGCACCCCATGCGCTACAGGCAATGAACGACAGTGGCTACTGCGGAGACTCCTCCGTTGTGGTCTCCACAGCTGGAGGCGGGCACAACCTATCCGCGCAGCGTGGTATATTGGACGACGGCGTGAGGAAGTGGCGTGCAACCGCGAAGCTCATAGCAGAGCGACAAGGGCCGCTCCTTTCTCTGGCGCTGGCAAGCGCCGCGCGCGCCGTGGCAGACGAGATCCCCATCTTCTCCGGCACGGAACGAAGGTGGACGTTGGGGGCGGCGCCGGCGTAGAAAGCTCAAGCTTCGCGTTCTCTCTTTGTGTGAGGTGTTCGCGACAGGAGGCCTCCGCAGGGTCAATGGGATGACGCCCGCGACGTGCTCGCAGACGGGCTGACCAAGGGGTCCGTGCCGCGAAATCAACTCGTAGCTTGCGGTGGTAGAGGGGTAGAGGGGCGCACCGCGCGGTGCACCCTGGAGCGCGCGCCACGTGCGCCCACGGCGGGAAGCAGACCACAGGAAACACCGCGATAAGAGACTGAACCAACAACACCACACTGACCGGCGCCAAGCATTGAACCGAAGGCGCAGATATGTGCCCGCGGCTGCAAACCCGGAGGTAGGTGCGTTGTAAAGTGCCCGCGGCAGCTGCAGAGGCATTTCGACACGTTTATCCTTTCCCCAACTAGGCTTGCCTAAGGGTTTCTTGCTGTGTTGAATTTTGATGTTTCTGGGGGTGCTACTTTGCCCGTTGCTCGGAGGTTCCCCGGGTTCCTCGGGTTCCGAAGTCTCCTCGCCCTGTGTGACCTGGGGGGCTATTTTGCCCGTTGCTCGGAGGTTCACCTGGTTCTTCTTGCTCCCCAGGTTCCGCGCCCTCGGTGCCCCCGATCCTTGCGTTGCCCGTTCTGCGGAGGTTCCCCGGCTTCCTCGAGTTCCCCGGGCCCGTCGCCCCCGGCGCCTCGCATTGTTGCGTTGCCCGTTCAACGGAGGTTTCACGGTTTCCCCGGGTATCTCGTGTTTCCCGCCGCCGCGGCGCAAGATTCGACCGTGTCGCGCTTGGTTCGTTAAATGCTTGCGGCCGTGTGGCAGCGCTGCAAAGCGAGTGGGTCGACTGAGAGCTTGTTGATGTAGCTCGTTGGCGGCCTCTTTGGCCTAATATGCGATGGCTTCCGCGTGTGTTCTCGCTTGTAGCTAGCGCGACCTGTGTCCGGCAGACTGCATTTGGAACTGACGTTGCGCTTTCTCCACCAGTGGAGGCATGTTGAATCTTTGCCCAAATCACGGTCGTATGATATCATCGTCGTCCTCATCGTCATCATCGCTGCCGTCGCCGTCTTCCTCCAGGCGCTGGTTTGCGTCCGCTCGCGCGTGCGTTGGTATCGCGTCTTCGCCGATGCTCGCAATGGAACTTCGGTTGGCGCGTGGGCCTCCGCCGTGCTGCGCTTGCGCTGGCGCTCGCCCGTGGCCCGAGGGGTCTTCGTATCTCGCGTGCGAAGATGCAGAACGTGAGCTCATGCCGCAACGTCGCACTCGGACGTCTCGCGCTTTCGCTTGCGCTCGAGTATGAGTTGCAGGGTGCTGGTGTTTCGCATGCGCTAGTGCATTAACGTGGCCTCATGCCGCCGTGTTGAATTCGGCCGCGTCGCGCAGACTGATGTGCGCTTTCGCTGATGCGCGACCGCAAACCCGCGAGTCGGAGTCGGCCGTGGGTGTGTGTGTGTGGGGGGTGCGCGAGGCCCGCCCGCATCTATCTTTTCCCTCCTCTCACCCCGCGCCTCGTCTCCTTCTCGCCCTTGCCCTTCGAGCGCCGCCGACGCCATGTCCGCGGGCGCCCGCCCGCGGCCGTTTCCGACTCGAGCGATCGGAGCAGACATTCTCAGCCGCGCGCGCGCCGAATTTGCGGCGCCTTTCGACGCCGCGAGTGGTGCGCAGCCTCTCGGGGAGGGCAGTGCTGCAGAGCCTGCGGGCCGCGCAGTGTGTCGAGTGACTCATCTGATTTGTCGAAGCGCCAATTTGGAGCTTGGGGCGCTTTGGTTTGCGACCCGGATGGATGGGGGGGGGGCTATTGGTCTCTTCACCGGCCAAGTGGGGCCCTTCACTGGCCAGATGGGACCCTTCACCGGCTGATCCGTTCACCGGCTGATTGGGTGTGTCACCGGCTACGTCTTTGAATTGAAAGTTGATTGTAGTGTTCGCATGTACGCCAGCCAGAACGAGTGTGGAGTGCTAAGGGTTGTCACAACCGCTTCTGCAATTAATTGTTCTTTGTTGTTGTTTTTTGGAGGCCGGTGAAGAGACCAAGTCTGGTCGTGTACCAACGTGGCATGCATGGTGGGAAGAGGATGATGATAATGTCGATGATGATGGCGATGATGACGATGAGGATGTTGATTATGATGTTGATGATGCTAATGTCGATGATGATGTTGATGATGCTGATGACGATCATGACGACGATGATGATGAGGATGAGGATGATGATGGTGATGGTGGTGATGATGCTGCTGATGATGATGATGATGTTGGCGATGATAATGATGATGACGATGATGATGGCGATCATGACTTTGATGATGATGATGATGATGAGGATGAGGATGAGGATGAGGATGATTATGATGACGATGATGACAATGATGATGATGAGGATGAGGATGAGGATGAGGATGAGGATGAGGATGAGGATGATGATGAGGATGGATGGTGATGGTGATGCTGATGATGATGATGATGGTGATGATGGTGATGATGATGATGATGATGATGATGATGATGATGATGATGATGATGATGATGATGATGATGATGATGATGATGATGATGATGATGATGATGATGATGATGATGATGATGATGATGATGATGATGATGATGATGATGATGATGATGATGATGATGATGATGATGATGATGATGATGATGATGATGATGATGATGATGATGTCGAGCCCCCTTGGGGCTTCCACGTTTCCCCAGAGGTTGGGGCGTTTCTCGAATTTCCATGGGGCTCCCTCTTCTTCCCATGGATCGCTAGGATTCGCTAGTAATCCAAAGGTTTCGGTAGGATTCGCTAGTAATCCGAAGGTTTCGGTAGGATTCGCTCGTAATCCACAGGTTCCGGTAGGACTCCTTGCCGGCGTGCGCAGAGTTCTGCGCCCAACAAGCATGTGCATACCGGCGAGGCGAGGTCAGACGGTGAAGCCAGGCAGCCGACCAGCCGGTCAGCCGGTCAGCCTGTGAAGGCTCCCATCTGGCCGGTGAAGGGTCCCATCTGGCCGGTGAAGACATTTTTCTCGGCGCGCCAGTGCGCGTGCGTCGGCAAAGTCTGCGCCCCCTTCAGTTTCGGTGTTCGCTGGTCTCCGCGCAGGATCCGACGCCTCGCGTCGTTGCAGACGAGCGCGGGCGAGGTGCCAGCAGGAAGGGCTCGGGGAATCTCGCCGCCGGCTGCGAGCATGGTTTCCTGTTTGTGACTGGGGGGCCCAGATCACAACGAACGTCGCGCAGCAGTGCAGCGGTGCTCCTGAGATTGCGGTCGCGATCGCGCTGCGCGCGCAATTTCACCCGTTTTTGAACTGCGCCGCGGTTTCCCGCGCGCAGGGGCCCAGCGTGCCGCTGGGCACTTCGATGGCGATCGACCGCGGGCAACTCTTCGATGCAATTTGGCATTGCGCGCGAACTTTCAGGCGCGGCGTCAGGAGGCGCGACCCCCTGGCGGCGTGCAACGGCCGCGGTGCGCGCGCGCCATTGTTGATGTCTCTGACATGAAGGGCAGGGCGCTGTGGGCCACGAGCGTCGTTGTCTTCGCGGATACGAGCGGCGCTGAAAAGGTTGCCGTGCCCTGATTGCTTGAGAACGCGCGCGACAAGAGGCGGCGAATGCATGCGCGAGTGCCGTTGCGTTGTGGATTAAGCAGAAGCGCAAGAGGCAAGGAGAGGCAAAGCGGCAGCAAAGGCGAACGACGCCGGCCAGGGCGCGGAGGGGCACGGCGGCGCTGGAAAGCCTTCGCGCGTGAGCCCGAGGCAGAAGGCGCACTGGCTCAGGAAGCAATCCTTGCATTTTTCCGGGTCAAAATGACCGGCAGTGAGCAGCTCTGCGTGGCTCGTGCGGGGGCCATCTTTCCTGGCGCCCGGCGGCGCCCGTGGGCCCTTGGAGAAGTTGCGGGGGGTCAAGATGCCCCAGGGGCGCGAACAGGCTTCGCGGCTTTCCAAGAGAGGAGGAGCGCCGAGGAGGCAGCCAATGCGCAGCGCGCGCGGCGGCAAGTTTACCGCGCCGAGCAGCGCGCAGAGTCGCGCGATGTCCTCGAGACATCGCTTCCGCGATGCGCTTGACGCTCTCCAACGGGCAAAACTGCGGAGGCCTGCGAACGCGCCGACCGTTCATCTCGCCACCGACATGGTCTTTCTTTTCGCGGTGTAGACGGGGGCGCGCAGACATGGGGCGTCGCAGGACCTCTGGCCAGAATGCAGAGCCAGAAGCAAAGGAGAGCGCACCGCCAAAACCTGTGGCCGTAGTGCTGGTGTAGATGAATCTTTAGGAGCTCAGCTGGTCTCAGCTGGCTGGGAACGCCTTCGTGTAATCGAGCTGCGCGCGAACTTTCCCGCGTCGCCCTAGTCCCCCCTCTTCCTTGCGCCCTCGTAGGTGCGCTGGTACTCGCACTTCATATTGGATTTCAGCTGCGCGGGCGAGCTGGGTTAATTTCGTCGATTTGCTCCAGCTTCATTCCCCAATTCGGCTTGCGTGAGGGGGGGGTACTCGGTTGAAGGTTGGTGCCGCGGGGGGCTCATTTGCCCGTTCGTCGGAGGTCCCCCCGGTTCCTCGGGTTTCCCTGGCTTCTCGGGTTCCTCGGGTTCCCTGGGTTCCTCGGGTTCTTCGGTTTCCTAGGTTGCTTCGGACTTTTCTGATTCCTCTGGTTCCTCGGGTTCTTCAGTTTCTCCATGCAGGATTCCCTGGGTTCCTCGGGCTCCTCCGGCTCCCCCGGTTCCTCCGGTTCCCTGCCCCCTGTGCTCCGTATTCTGATACTACCCGTTCACAAAGCCGAACATGCCGAGCAATGCCAAGCAATGCCGAGCAATGTCAAGCAACACCAGGCTATGCCAAACGGTGCGCCCATGCAACAGAAAGGTTTCCACTACTAGGGGCACTCGTTTTTGAAATCCGGACGTAGGTTACAGGTTGGTGCCTCGGGAGCTTGTATGCCCGTTCACCGGAGTTTCCTCGGGTTTCCCGGGTTCCTCGGGTTCCCCGCTCCCAGCGCGTCGCATTTTTATCGTGCCCGTTCCATGGGGGTTCGTCGGGTTTTCTGGATTCGTCGGTATCCCCGCCCCAGGTGTTTCTTATTGTTACGTTGCCCGTTCTTCGAAGGTTCCTCGGTTTCCCTGGGTTCCTCGGGTTCCGCTCTGGTTGTTCGTTTTGTTTCCCAGCAGTGCCAGGCAACGCCAGGCAACGTCATTCAACGCCAAGCCACGCCAAGCATATCAAAACAACGCAGAGCAACGGCAAACAAGTCTCAGCAACGCCGAACAACGCCAAACAATGCCAAACAACGCCAAGCAATGCCAAACAATGCCAAGTAATGCCAAGCATTGGCAAGCAACGCCAAGCAGTGCCAAGCCGTGCAAAACGACGCCAACCAACGCCAAGCAGAACCAAGCAACGCCAAACAATGCAAAACAATGCTAAGTAATACCACGCAACGCCAAGCAGCGCCAAGCAATGCCAGACGATGCGGAGCAATGTCAAACAACGCCAATCATGCAAAACAACCCCGAACAATGGCAAGCAATGCCAAGCACTGTCAAACAATGCCAAGCAGCACCAAACAGTGCAAAACACTGCCCGATAATGCAATACAATGCAAAACGAAACAATGCATTGCCAAGCAATTCTAAGCAACGCCGCTTACGAACCGTTCTCCTGATTGGTTTAGCGTCGGCTTCATTTATCTTGCAGGCGCGTGTGGGTGGCCGCCAATATATCTATACATATGCAGGCTGTGTTCCTGAATGTCAGCTTGTGCGTGTGCGCGCTGTGTCACGACGTTGGTGTTCACGTGCGCGCCTGCGTAGATTACGTTTGGTGATGCGCGGGCGAGTAGATACGACACGTGCTTCCCGGATGCTATTTGCGTAAAGTTTCTTTTTGTGAGAGAGCGGGTAGCGAGCCAGAGCAACGGCACGGGAGGAGAGTCGAAGGGGATATTTGCAGAAGCCCCCATCTCTTCTGTTGTGCGTTCAGCCGCCTCTGGCCCAATCCTCGAAGTCACAGCGGTTGCAAAGCAAACTGCAAAACTCCCATTGCAACGTATTTTCCCCGGACATCTAATCTACAATTCGTTCCACATTCTGATTCAAACCTTCGTTGGCTGCTCTTCTCTGGAGCGCCCTCTGGCGCTTGAACTCCTCCCCCTAGGAGTACTGCGAGATCTGAGAGTACCTCCCCCACTTCTCGAAGCTGATGGTGACGGCCACCGAGCGGTTCGGAGACAAGGCTCCTTGCGCCGCCTGCCCCCGGACCCCTGACGAGGATCGAGGGAGCAGGAAGGAGGGAGGAGGAGGAGGATCATGAGGAGGAGGAGGAGAAGGATCATGAGGAGGAGGAGGAGGCGGAGGAGGAGAAGGAGGAGGTTGTTCATGCGATCCGCGCGGCATCGCCAGATGCTTGCTCGAATGTTCCACGTCGGCCGTGCTGTAGCGGCCAAGAGGCACCGTAGGAGACCCAGAAACGGACAAAAACGAAGAGAGGTCAGACAAAACGATTGCGAGAAACTGTTCAGAGGCATAATCACAGACACACATATCCTAAGCGGGTAGGTGCCGACGCGCAGACATGCCACGGAAGTGTTGGAGTTGAGTAGGCGGCCAGCACCAACAAAGGTCAGCACTGCTGCGAAAGCCATGCGGAATCATGTTCGTGCGTCCAGGGTCCGGGCCCGAATAATGAGGCAGCAGACGCCAGGGAGCGCGTCCGGGGACGACCCACGAGGAGGAAGCCCGAGTAGAGCGCAGCCGCGCTCGCATTGCTCTGGACCGCACTCCCAGGGCAGGGATGAGGACCGACAAATTCTTCACGCTTCGCGTATCCCCACCAGCCCATCTCAAAACAGCAACTCTTGCGAAGCATGCCGACAGTCGTGTTTTTCAGGCGTGTTTCCGCCTGCCCCCGCATATCTCCCCTGTTCCTCCTTCCTCCCGCCTCCTTGTACATCCTCCTTGTGGTGGGAGCGGGAGAAGGACGAGGCGGAGGAGGAGGGAGAGAAAGCGCTCCTCGTGGTTTGAGTCGTTTGGGGTTTCTCGTCCTGGTGTGAGTCGTTCGGGCCCTTCTTCCTGGTGTGAGTCGTTCGGGCTCTTCGTGGTGTGAGTCGTTCGGGCTCTTCGTCCTGGTGTGAGTCGTTCGGGCTTCTCGTGGTGTGAGTTGTTCGGGCCCCTCATCCTGGTGTGAGTCGTTCGGGCCCCTCCTCCTGGTGTGACTCGTTCGGGCTCCTCGTGGTGTGAGTCGTTCGGGCCCTCGTCGTGGTGTGAGTCGTTCGGGCTCCTCGTGGTGTGAGTCGTTCGGGCGCCTCGTCCTGGTGTGAGTCGTTCGGGCCCCTCCTTCTGGTGTGAGTCGTTCGGGCTCTTCGTGGTGTGAGTCGTTCGGGCCCCTCGTCCTGGTGTGAGTCGTTCGGGCTCCTCGTGGGGCCTCTTGGGGGACTCTTGGAGCCTCTTGGGGCCTTGGGGGCCTCTTGGGGGCCTCTTGGGGGCCTCTTGGGGGCCTCTTGGGGGCCTCTTGGGGCCTCTTGGGGGCCTCTTGGGGGCCTCTTGGGGGCCTCTTGGGGGCCTCTTGGGACCGCTGGGGGGCCTCTGGGGGGCCTCTGGGAGGCCTCTTGGGAGCCTCCTGGGAGCCTCTGGAGGCCATCTTGGGGCCTCTTGCGACCTCCTCAGAAGCGCCAATGAGAGCTGCCCCCTGAAAAGAACAAAATGAGCCCAACACCTTTTCGTAAAAGCAATGATTTTGCTATGAAGGAAGATGAGCGCGGACCCATCAGAACGCCAAAATGGGGCCAAAACCCTAGTCAAATCAATGATTTTGGCTTTAAAGAAGAGCAGAGGGGCCAAACTGTGCCCCCCCGTCGGGGCCAGAATCCTCGTGAGGGTCGTCGTTTTTTGGCCCTCCCAGGAGTCAAAAAAGACCCCTCCAACGACCCGCGGGGCGCCCTCTCCAGGCCCAGGGGGAGGGGGTAGGGGGAGGGGTAAACCCCTCCCCGAAGGGGAAGAAGGGGGGTTGAGAACAGAGAGAGCTCGCTAAACCACTCACGCCCAAAGGGCTGGTGGGATTGAGAAGGCAGAGCGGGGGCGACCCACGACAAGGAAGCATGACTGCAGGCGGAACAAAAGCGGGCAGCGGGGCCGATCCGCGGAGAAAGACCAAGCATATCAATCATAATGAACCCACTGCATGGGCGCAGTGCTTGGGCGCAGTGCTTGGCATTGCTTAGCATTGCTAGAGGAGCCCGGGGAATCCGATGAACCCGAGGAGCCCGAGGAACCCGGGAAACCCGAGGAACCCGAGGAACCTGAGGAACCTCGCGAGGAACTCGAGGAAGAATCAGAGGAATCCGAGGAACCAGGGGAACCCGGGGAACCTGAGGAACCCGAGGAACCCGAGGAACCCGTGGAACCCGGGGATGCTGAGGAACCAAGCGAACCCGAGGAACCCGATGAACCCGGGGAACCCGAGGAACTTGGGGAACCTCCGAGGAACGCGCAAAGTAGCTTCCCGAGGCACCAATTGCTAACCAAGAAAGAGCTCCGTAGGGAAGCCTAATTGGGGAACGGACGAACCATCATATTATTATCAATGCAATGAACAATGATGACACGCACATGATGATCAAGTAAGAACAAGACTATCCATTCCAACGCGACGACGACTACTAAACATTCGTATAATAATGTAAGCTACTATTCAGAATGCAACGTGCCACCTAGAGAGATGCGCATCGAATGCTAGTGCGACTTGGCCCGAAGGGTATCTGGACAGGAATTAGCCCGACGCTTCTACCACTCCGATCATTTTTTCCTGGCAGGGAGTACGGAGGTAGGAGAGGAGGGAAGAGGGCCGAGGAGGATAGTAGGGGGGGGGATAAGAAGGTGGAGGAGGAGGAGGAGGAGGAGGACGACGAGGTCGAGAAGGAGGAGGAGAAGGAGGAGGAGAAAGAGGAAATGGAGGACGAGGATGAGGAGGATGATGAGGAAAGGATGAGGAAATGGAGGAGGAGGAGAAGAGGAGGAGGATGAGGAGGAGGAGGGGAAGGAGTAGGAGGAGCGGGGGCTTGTCATCTCCTCCTCCTCCTCCTCCTCCTCGTCCCACTCGAGTGTTGAACAGGTTCTCCTTTCTGGGCGCGCACTGCGCGATGGAGAAGCATGTTGGGGTCAAGGTCCTCTAGGACGTCGCAGTCGGGGGATAAAATTGAATTGAACGCAGTCGGCAGGGGTGGGAGGGATGGGTCGGATGTCAGATATGGTGCTAGCGCGCCTAGCTTGCCCTCCCCCACTCCGCGTTTCCAGCGGCCCGATTTCCCACAGCGGTGTAGTATTGGAGGAGGGAGCAAGGAAGATGATGAGAATGACGACGGTCTCGGCCCACCAACGAATGAAACGATCTACAACGACAGCGATGGGAACAGGAAAGGGAAGGGAGAATGGGGATCACAGGGGCGAAGCCAAGGTCTTTGGACATTTCTAGCCCTCTTTAGGCCCTCTGGGGTCCCCAGAACATGAACGTCTGAGGTCGTGATGTGTTCAGAGCTCCCGGCCCACTTCCTGGGGGCTGTTCTTCATTGCGCCCCGTTTCATGAGGGCAGCCCTACCCGAGGCCGAGAAAGGGGATACACGGCACGTCGCGATTCTCTCTCAAGGCAATGGATGTTGCCCAGGAGCGTCGCGCTGATGATGTGGGACGCTCACTGGTTGACGGAATACACGGTTCACACCAGCCTTCCGTCGTTTGGTTGGAAATTGTGCCCGGCTGTCCTAGACCTCAGACTTCGTGTTGGTGGCAACACGTGGCCTCAGCATCTCTTGACCCTTTGCCTGGGACCTTTTTTGAAAGTTCCTGCGCCAGAAATGGGTTGTCAGAACAGAAACGAAAGAACAACGTGATGAGTGTGATGGTGTACAATTCTCCAGTAAGTCTCTGCTAAAGGGGTCTCTGACTTGATCGTGAAGAGAATCGGTGGTTGGGAGTCCTGGCCAGAAGAGTCAATGCACTCCTTCCGCACCGCTGGCCTTTCGCCCTGCCTGCTTACTCTCCTTGCGCGCACTGCCTGTCGTACTGACTGACTACTTCTGCTTCTGCAGCTATACTACTTTGGCTCAGGGAAACGGAAAAGGAACGAGCCTGCGGCGCGCGCGCGTGCGTCGGCCGGCGGGCCGGCCTCCTCCCTTCAGTGTTACCTTAGTGTATGCTTGACAGCATTCTCCTTTCTTCCCCATGTCATCTGCGGAGCCTACTGACCATGATATATTGCTGGAACATCTTGCAGGGATTATGAATGTCCAGGCAAAAGATTGGGTATCAGCCGAAACGACGGCACACCCGTTAGTTTCGCAGAGCATGGGGTCGCAAGAAGGATCGGTCGGACGAACAGAAGACCGATGCCCTTCCGAGCGTAACGAAAGTATAGGCGCCTCAATGAGGCGATAATCTCATCTCAACCTTCCCACAAGGAAAGCATCAGAGACTGTGCTTGATTTGACAGAAGGGGATTCACCTGTTGATTCGGTGACAAGATCCAGAGAGCAATGCGCAGGCGGAAGGTATTGCGCAGCCACAACTTCCGCCCAGGGGCCATCTGGGCTGGTGTCGGTACACCCTGGCTTTCAGCCGTCGATCGACATAGATATTGATATGGCGAAGTTGTTGAATCACATCCCCGTTGACGTGTCGGGCGCCGACCGTCTAGGCGCGGGACATGCGGTGCAGTGCGCGTTGCATGGGCAGAGCGAGGATATGAGCGATTTGCAGTCTGAAGGGGGTAGTTCTCACTCGATAGAGAAGAACGAAGAATATGCCCGATTCCACACCTCGCCTGGTCCATCGCATCATCTCGATCCTCTCCCCGACCAGTGTGTCGGGCTCGCCTCGGGCTCAGACCCGTTCGTGAGTGCGACGATTGACCGTGTAACGGTTGAGGCCAGCCAGAAGGCCATTCTTGATTTGGGCGATGATCTCGAAGACGGAGGAGGCTCCGACCAAGGTGGATGCCCGTCGGCACAGCCGATGTCGATCTACCCCGACGTAATGTGTGCACGGAGGAATACGCCAGAAACTTCAGGCATGACTCCCCATCCATTGACGAAGAGACCGAAGGGTGATAACGATGACCTGAATACCTCGCCCTTACTGCAGGGCTTCTACAGACCAGATTTCTCATTGCCCAGGACTAACAAGGACAGGGTGCCAGAACTTGATGAGCTCGTAATGCCGGACAAGAGAGACGATTTAGCACAGTGCATGGGCGTTGATATCATCGAGAAGAGTGTGAGAACGAGAGAACAACGCACGCTTGCCCCCAGCAGTGAAAGGGGGCGTTCCGGTAAGGCCCCCAGGGCCGGACGTTCCAGTTCCAGGGGGTTTAATGCCTTTGAATCGCCGCGGATGTCATCGAACAGAACCGCCGGCAGCTTCTCGGCGCGGGGGGGGCGCTGGAACGCCGGGCAAGCATGCCCCGCTCGGGCGGAGAATCGATGCCCGGGGAGAGCGCGCAAACCGGGGGTTCATGTAGGAGGCCAGTGTGTTCCCAATGTTCGAATGTTTGTCCCAAGTGTAGTCTGGCGCGGCTCTGTGAGGAGTGTGTCACGATGGATTATCAGAATTGCCATCGTATCGCGATTCAAGAGCGGGCGGAAAGAAATGGACAGGATTGGGAACAGCGCAGGGCTGCGAGCGCACGCATGCAACATATCATCTCTGAGGCGCAGGAAAATAAGAAGACCGCCGAAGAGGCTCAACGAATGCTTGCAGTTTCCGAGGCTGAGAGACAAGATATTGCACAACATACGGAGCATGAGAAAACCATCGTTGTCGAAAATGCGCAGAAACTGATACAGCATGCTGAGGCCAACGTGGCAGGGGTTACAGACGAAGCATGCCGGCGCCTTGCTCAAGAGGAGATTGAAATATTGAGAGTCCAGAGCATAGCTGAACAACTGGTGTCAGCTCCCAGCAGAAGGCTGAGAAAGAGAAAGCTGAACGCGGAGAAAAGGCTGATGCAGCGAGGTGGGCAGGAGAAAAAGAAGCCCGAGATCAAGCAGCGCGAGAGAATCAGGAGCTCCGAAATCAACTTGAAGCTGCTTGACTCGAGGCCGCAAGAGTAACATTGGAAGCCCTGCGAGCCCTTCGAGAACAAGAACAGAAGGCCCAGGTAACCAGAGATGAGGACCAAAAAAGAAAGGCCGTTGCCTGGGGCCGTCTGAAGGGGCACGCAGATAGACAGATAAGAAACAACGTTCCTGCCACTCGGGCCGCGAGTGAGGAATAGGGAGGTTAAGGTCTGACCTTGAGCAACGTTGGATGGACAAAGAACCGCGGGGTAGGGTTCGGTTAACCGGGCAAGCCGCGACATAATGTTTGCCACAAGTAGGGTCCATGACTACGGCTTCGCCAGTGGAAGTTGGCCCCAGGGAAGAGGTCGAATCAACGCCGGCACAGCCGGCGCGTGTTGTGCCGCCTCCTCGCCCGCTCACTGCCCGCCCCGCGAGGAAGCCCAGCGCTTCGCAAGCTCAAACGCGAACGGGCGCTCCGATACAGATCTGTCGCATATGCACAGCGCCTTCGACCGAAGTATGCAGGGGTTGTTTGAAGCGCGGGTGTAGGGGTCATTTGGATATGGGCACCAAGCGTTGTGATGAATGAGCTTGGAAGCAAACGCTAGGGCAATTGGGTGATCGCGAGGGGAGGGGGGAAACCCGAGGCATGCCTGATACTCAGATCACAAATGTTGGCCCCGACGAAAAGGCGCTGAGTCATTTGGCTTCGCCGAAGGATGTTCAAACCAAGCGCCAGGTGAGCAATCTTGCCGATGTTATGGGCATGCCAGCATTCAAATCAGAAGCGTCGGATCCTCATAAGATGCCGACGTTGGCCGCTCCGTCTCTACCAGCGCTTCCTCTCGCAAAATCGCATTTCATTCCTGGGCCGGCTGTCGAGGGGTCTTTTGGAGCGAGTGGGGGGTCGATGCGGGGGGGCGCCCAGGGGGCCGAATCCTGGGAATGTCCCTTTCAGTGCTAAGATATCGGAGCCTCCTAACAATCTCGACTTGCCTGGGCGCCTTACTTTCGCCATCGGCCCAGCCGTTGCTTGTGGGGGAGGTGGGGGCTCGGGGGGGCGCGGCGAAGATCCGAGAGACGATCAGAGCGCAGCCCCTTGCACAGGCATGATCGCGGCGCTACAGTTCGATGAAACGGATGAGCCCAGGCCGCCTGGGGGCTTTCCAGGGGGGCCAGGTGGCGACGGCGATCCAGACGGAGACGGCGGTGGGGGGCCGAATGGCCGCGATGATTCGCCCTGGCGGCCGCCCAGAGCTAATCAAATTGATATGAATTGGAGGAGTTTTGGAAACAACAAAGATCTAAACTTGTTAGACATACCGAGCGTCCAGACACTTAGAGAATTGAAGCAACATTGCATGAGAGCGGTAGCTGGATTATGGCGTGATGCGCGCGCGGCGCAGACGTGGGTCACTGAAGCCACGGGGCCGAATGTGCCCAAGGAAACCTTAGAGACTCCAGGGCATCGCTGCGCTTTGACATGATGATTGCTACAAATCTGCATGAACAGTTTGTAAAGATGAGCGTAACCAGCGCCTGTCGGAGCAGCAGGCCCATTTCTTTTCGCAAACCAATCGCATGGAGCACTCGTGCCAGATAGAGGGGCGTCTCCTAACGGACCGAGCAGTGATGCGAGCAATGTGCGTTTGGTGTTCTGTTTGATCGGGGAGTGGACAACGCTGGATATGCCGCGACCTTTTCAAACTGACCATAGATCGACAGAAGCCCAACCAAGACTTGCGCCACTTCTATCGCGAATGGATGAGCGGCACCAGATATTGTACGCTGCCACGGAAACGTCGGATGAAATGAAGACTTTCATACATAGACATTTCTACGAACGGATGCGACAGGTCCCGAGGCTTGAGTGCGCCATGCAGCGGTGCGAACCGTCGACAGATGCCCCGGGCACGGGGATGCGCGCGTATCACTGGCTTGCTCCAGGTAGAATCTCTCATGATGCGGGACAGAGAACAGTGGGCAATCTCTGAAAATGAGCCGACCCAACAGTAGAAATAGACAGGCCCGCCTGACAGGTGGGACGAGCGAGGGTGGCGGGGGTGGACGAAGAGCCTCTGCCATGGCGGCAACAGTCCATCGTTTAGGATTGCCAACGAATAAGACGGCAAGCGGAATAATTAAAGGTGAGACAACCTGCAAATTTGCGAAGCAAGGGAAGAACTGCCTCGAATCGTGGCGAGTTTGCCCCTATAAGCGTAAAACACCTGCCGCACCGGCGCAGCCGGGAGCGGGCGGTGATCGCGAAGTTGCCGGCGGAAAGAATGATCGCAGAGGCAGGAGTGAGAGGTCTGGGAGTACAGGCCCGAAAGGAAAGGGCCGGCCTCGCTCCTCGACACCATCGAACAAATTCGGCAACTCGAATGCGGCACAGTCACGGACGAGGAGTCAGTCGGAGGTCTCGCGAGAACGCCAAAGCAAGGTGGTGTGCTACGCGTGGTCGCGAGATCCTCGCAACTGCAAGGGCCCTCAGAGTGGGTGCTATGAATTGCGCAGAGGCTTGTCTGAGGCTGAGAAAATCTAACGCGATAGATATGAAGAAGTATCAGAGAGGCTGGCAAGTCCTTGGACTATCAGAGAACTTCTAGAGAGGCCGATTCTGCTGCTGCGAACGCTGGTGATGCTACGCCAGGCGAGACCCCGAGAAGTAGGGGCTCGACCAAGGGCCGCGGAAATAACAAAGGCAATGGCAAAGGAAGGGGGAAAGATAAACCATGTTGGGCGTTCACCGAGACAGGAGCTTGCTCGCGAGGCAAAGACTGTTGGTTCGCGAAGAGCACTCCAAATCATCCGTGGCGATGGCCAGGCACCGGCGTACTATGGGCCAGTGCCGAGATGATCGTCGCACATCTCTCCATTATTTTGCAGATGCCCATTCGCCTTGTGGCAATGTGGCCACGATGGTCCCACCGGCTATGCCGACAAGGAAAGGGCAAACATAGGCTTCCTGGCGCAGCCAGCCGAGCCATCTTTGCCTGCCCTGCCCCGCTGGCTAAGGGATCTCGTGGTCTACAGAACAATTCAGGAGGGCGACCAGCTGCGGTCGATTTCGACAGTGCATGTTCATTTCATCTTAACAAATTTTCCGAAAAAGCTGTTCCCGCTTCCGAAACACCACAAGGACGCAGACAGACGCTGACGAAACTCGTCGCTATTCTCGTTCAGTCACATCCCCTTCCAAGGGGGGCTATCATATCCTTTTGTGGCGAGCCTCGCGGGAAAAGCTGTGTCAGACCTGCGAAGATGGGTAGATGCGGATGTAGTGTCAAGTTCCACCCCTCCACTCGTGAGCCGACTCTTACTCGACGGTAGGCGCGTCGCCGCAGCGCAAGGGGGCTGCCTTCAAGTGTCGACCACAAATTGGAATTCCCAAGGGAAGAGCACTGACGAATGCAGGCCGGATGGGAAGCATTGTTGAGAGACGCGCAGCTCAGGGCATCTGTTTTAGCCGACGAAGTCTGGCATCTTTGGCTGGCGTCTGAAGAAAACGAACGAGCCGCCCGAGCTGGCTCAGCCGCTGCGGGGCGCAGGGAAAAGTCGCCTGTGCACCTCGGCGCCCTCCGGTTCATAGTTGACACAGGCTGTGGGCGCACCTTTGTCGCAGAGAGGTTTATTCGAGCTGCAGGCGCAGTGGGTGCGATCAAAAGATGGGAAGATTCGATTGCCCTGAATACTCGCGGAGGTTCCTCTCGGGCCCTCGGTTCAGTTTGTGTCGCGTGCCCCAACTTCAGGGGGGGGGGGGGGCTTGAAGCATTGGTCATGCCAGAAACACCGGCGGTGATCTCAGTAGGAGAGCGGTGCGTGGATCGCGGCTTTAGTTTCGCGTGGCCAGCAGGCCAACGACCCCACTTACTTGTGCCCAACGGTCACTGAGTAGACCTGATCGCTGAGGGCAATATACCATACTTGACCCTATCTGGCAGAGAGGCGCTGGGTCAGTGGATGTGCGCGGCTGCCGCCGGAAAGCCTGCCGCTCCCGAGCGGTGGTGTTGCGCGACGTCAGGCGCCGAGACATTTCTGGATGACGTGGGATTTGCGGGAGGTCTTCCGCCCCGCTCCATCCAGAGTCGCGCGGCAGTAGACTTGCGCGCACATGGAGTGATTGGTAACCACGGCTGCGCTGATGGAAGGCCAACAACGGCCGAGTGCTCATTCCCGTCCGCCATAGACTCCATTGTTACAGTCCCTTATTTCTACTACTCGCCTCAGACAGCTCGTGAATGCGGTCGGGACAAAACGCCGGCGGGCGTCGCGACATAGTCGCTGGTTGCGCGAAATCGCACCGCGGCATAGCTGGGGGTTGTGCGGTTACGTTTGAGAATCCTTATTGGTACTGGGTCTCTGGGGTCTTGCCCTACAGCGCAGATCGCGGGCTGGATTCCATTGCAATGGCCGCCGCGCCCGGGCAAAGCGCGGATGCAGATGGGGGTCCGGGAGAAGGTGATTTCGTTGATATTGACGTACATCTCCAACTCGACCCAGATCGCGCCGAGGTTGAGGCGCCTGTCTCCGCGACGGAGCGATTCAAAAAGGGCGCGGCCTCCCTCTCGCACTTGCTAACTCATGCTCCTAAGATCCCTTTTTGCTCGGTGTGTAACTGGACGAAGGCTATGCGGCGCCAACAAAACACAGCGTAAACTATGGGGCGGAGGGTGCCGAGACCATGCGCGAATCCCACAGCGTTCGGACACCTGACCACCATGGTTCACTGGCTTGCGATGGGTGACCTATCGCGGGGGCTCCGCGACGAGACCGCGTGCGTGACTTTTCGCGACCGGGCAGCAGATTTCATAGCAGCACAGGGTGTGCGCGACAAATCCGTAATTCATGTATGTATTTGCTTGATGAATTTCAAAACCCCAGGAGAAACATCATCATGCTGTTATACTCACGGTGCGAGGGAACTTGCACGTGCGTGCATCGAACCACAGATTGCACATTACCCTACCATCCTTGGTAAAAAGAAGCTTATGGATGTAGCTGAACGATAGTGGGATTGTTCAGATAGGGACTAGAGCACTGCCTATGCAGGCAGGCCTTCCCCCACCTTTTTGGGCATATGCTGTCCAATACTTCTGTCTTTGCTATAACGCAAGGATCCCTGGCGACGGTGAATCGTCATGGAGGCGCAGATTCGGGCATGAGTTTGCAGTCCCACATTTTCCATGTGGCCCCCTTGTTCGATTCATGCCTTCCCCGAACCTCGGTTCCGGATCGCCAAAACCGGCGGGGCTATGGTTGCGGGGATTTACTTCGGCACTGTGCGCAAAGCGGGGGGCATGGTTGGACCGGAGAGCTGCGCGACGCCATTGCGACGGCCCGACGATCTGAACGTGGAAACCGGGCGGGCGCCAGCTGGAAAGCGCCCGATCATCGAGAAGTCAGATCAAGTCAGCAGCAATATTTTGGACGGTGCTGCACCAGACCAGGAACCTAAATTTCTCATGCGTGAAGCGTATGAGATTGCACAGACAAAGGTCAAGCACATCGTTGTTCCCCCAAGCGGTCCTTTTGACGGCCCAGCTGATCGAGGGGCCCGATTAGGATCACAGGCGACGCAGTCGTTTGGTGACAGGAATCCGGGTGAACCGAAACTACCGCCTCCGGCGCGTTGCGAGGCCGCACCACCACTAAGAGATGATGGCGACTCCGGTGACGATGGTCCGGGGGGAGTCATTGTGGATGACGTGCCTGTGGTACCTGACGGTCGGGATCCCCGGCGCGATTCGAGACGCGACGATGACGCGAAGCAAAAGCTCGGTCTTGCTCATATAGTGTATATATATGAAGATATTGGATCGTCAATCTAATTTCTCGATGGCACAGCCGCGGTCGAGAGCGCCTGGATCAGGGCAGCTTCTTGCCCGAACCACGCAGAACTCAGACACTATGAAATATCGCGAAGAAAGATGCATTGTTGCAGGCCTTGGTAAGGATGACCTCGCTGGCAAACTGCCGCTGAAAGGCAGGCGGACAACCTGCCGCATTAGAGTCGTCTTTACGATCCTGACTACGTACCCGTGACAGGAGTCTGGGTCACAGACCCAGACCCACGCCATGGAGCGCAATGGCTTAAGAAACTATTTAGTTCCACCAATCCGGGAATTCACCCAAGTCGATGGTTCAACATGAGCCATGCGGAACGGAGGAGAGCGGTGGAGCAATTCCGACTCGAAAAGACGTTTCTTCGGGATTGTTGACCCGGGGCCCTGCACTGCGCTCTTTCGCGATATTGGGATCGACGCAGTCTACCTCCAGGGCGTGCAACGCGGCAACGCAGACACTGAGCATCCAGAGGGCAACGTCCATTCGGGTGCTGAAACCCGAAGAAGAAAGAAATGATATACGACCGTGCCGTATGAAACCGAAGTAGACTGGCGCGCACTCCTGCATCCCGCGGGAGCGGCAGGGGAACTCTCCGCATATACAGGCTCTGGGAGTGACCAGGGCACCTCCGACGATGAAGAACTTTGGTGGGGACCGACTTGGCATGGTGGGGCAATTTTGCGAGATGGGGTTCCTCCCGACACAGTGGGAGGGGACCTAGCGCCCCTAAAACCCTTACAGCTCAACTGGGAAAGCCTGGCTTCGAGTCTGGCAGCCGCCGCTTCGCGACGTAGCGTGCCCCGTGTGCCATTGCAGTCACCTGCGTCACCTCTTCCACCGCGTCGTGAGAGAGAAAGTTCTGATGCGGACTACCGATGCAACCCGTTTACCGATGATATTCGGATCGTGGAACAAGCGTGCGAATTACCAGTTGAGGCAAATCCACCGCGGAGTATAGGGGCCGTGGCACGACCCGTGTCCAAGGCCGAAGCTGCGGTGAACCAAGACTCCCGCAAAGCATTGCAAGCCGAATGGGATCGGTTAAGAAACGTTGGCACTTGGGATGAGTCAGGCGCGATGGAATACAACGATGTTGTTCGACAGCGACAAGGGCAAACGACCCATTTCGGACGCCTGTTTGCCATTTTGGTAGAAAAGAATTCAGAACTGCCAGCCGGGCACAAAGACCGCAAATATAGAGGGCGAGGTGTTTTTCATGGGTCAGACGTAAGAGATCATAACAGAGACGTAGCTTTATTTCGGGCACTTTCTAGCAGCCCAGCCACTATGCAGGCCAGCAAGGCGGTGGATACTTATGGTCTGCTCGAGGGGCGTGGCATTCAACAGGCGGATGCCAAACGGGCTTGCGCTCGATCCAAATGAGGGGGAACTCCAACATGGATTCTCCTGGCAAGAGGCGAGTGGCCGCCCGCTTGGAAAAACCATGCAAAAGCCCGTATGTCCCTTAATCCTCTCACTTTATGGCCGTCCTGACTCTGGTGGATACTAGGAACAGCAGTGTGAGGCACGCGTGATTTCCAAAGGTTTCCAAAGGTTATTACTTCCATGCAACACTGCGCTTGTTTCTTATAGTTTACGTTGACGGTTCAAACTTTCGGAGCCAAAAGCAAACCTCGAAAAAGGGTGGCGACCCTTACGAGAAGCATCTGAAGGCTGCCCTAAGGGCATCGAGATATTCACCAGCTAACGTAGGGCGATATTTGGAATGTGAACATCATTTGTCTACGCAATGCGTTTAATGGCAGGGAGAGTTGCCGACCGCCCTTGACCCCCCACCGCCGAAGGTGAAGAAAACGCCCGCCGCAGGACAACAGGTGGAGAGTGATGACGAGCAAGCGGGGGGTGACTCATCGGCGCAGCCGACTGAGCCATATCAACCTAGACAGCCGAAAATGGTCAGAGCCATTGAGTACGATATGACTGAGTTCTTTGAATGCTGCGTGACACAAGGCACAACTGACCGATGTCGACCCTGCTGCATACCCTGCTGCTGGTATCCCTTTTGGCCCCCGGCTGATTGGTTTTGACGGTGGATAAGGAGGTCCAAGAGGGGGGGGCATTCTCTTGCAGAGGAGGCCATAGCAGCGGCACTCGGGATCGGAGTTGACACAGGTTCCCCAGACAGGCCGGCCGAGGTTCCCGGCTTAGCCGCGGAACCCGGTCCAGACGACCTTGAACCGCCGACGCCGGCGTGAGTTTTCAGCCTATTGCTGCAAAAGTTCCCATGCAGATCTCATGGTGCGAGGATGGCATGGTCTGATCTATTGCGCGCGGTCTGCCGCGCGGCCAGCTGCATAGCGAAATGGATTGAACAACAGGACATGGACCTTTTTCGCTTGATATGTTACATCAAGCCCACGACCCCATGCAAAATTATGTCAGGGGTTGGCGACACAATGGAGGATGTCACAATCCGACAGTACTATGATGCAGACCTTGCTCGTGATTTAAGAACGCATCGCAGTGCGAGTGCAAGCCGTCAGGTAATATGGGCACCGCGCGCGGGAGCCAATCAGAGCATGGCTTCTCGCTGGCAAACTTGCGTGTCCCATGGCACGCTTGAGGCAGACATTCTTGCTGCAGATCTGGTTTTACGAACTGAGTTACTGCCGGCCCTGCCGCTGCGGGGCACTCTGCTACAACGAAAAGTTCAATGCGCAATTATGGAAGATTACCAGGCGGTTTGCAAGATGATGAAAGCGGGAGGTTCGATGACATTGATGCACCTTCCGAGAACCCGCCGTGTAGATGTTGCTGCCATTTCTGAATAGTTTACCCGTGGAGTGGTTAGTTTTCAGTATGCACGCACGCAGAACGAAGCCTCCGATATCGGTGCAAAACGTTTTACCGATTCTCTTGCAAGGTACTTTACCTTGTTAACATTGTTACCCCCAAGTTTTGGAAAGTCAACCGGTATCGAGACTATTTGTCATCAGGGTTCACTGACGGACTTTCCCTGAAACCGGGGGGGATTCTCAAGCCACGTATAGGTCTGGAGGCTGTGGTGCGTCAGGGGGGCGCGGTGCAGAGCAAAAAGATGCATAAAAAGAAGAGAGTCACCAAAGGTAAGCCAGTGACAGCCGCACCGATGAAAGTCACGGCCAAACTATCAACCACCTCAACAGACGGCGAAGCCGAACCTGGTGAGGCACGTGCCCATGTGCACCTTTGCCGGCACCAAACGCGGCGGTAGCCATCAATGAAAGAGCCAGCGATGCACCTGGCAAAGCCAGCAGTGCTAGCAGCCCGAGACCCTCCGAGAGTGACAATGATGGTTCCAGGAAAAGTTACCATCAGCGAGGAGTGACAGAAGACAAAGAAATCATGTATATGTTTGAAATAACTGGCAGTGTGTCAGGCGCCTCAGATGTACAGACACAATCTCCTGAATTCCAGGATCAGGAAGAGTACCGCGACGAAAGTACGAACGCAGCTGCGGCCAAGCCGGATGACAATGAACTGATGCTTTTGATAGTTGAACATGAAAAAGAGTCAGCAATGGACAGAGACGACTGGAACGGAGAAATATTAATTCGTGAGTATTGCTGTGGACCAAATAACAAAATGGGTAATCCAACCAACTTCGTCGATAACTCGTGCAGGGTAATCCGATACACCGAAAGCGAGGATATGAGGACTGACGAAGGCAAAAACAAAGCACTCACGGATGTCAGAGTCAAGGGAAACAGTATTTTGCTCTGGGGTTAGATTCCGTGCGCTGGAATTTCTCCCTGGTTGTGGCGCTCATTATTTCCGTAAGTGATCATGGGTCTCTTCGAGGGCTCCGAGGACTCCGAACCGAATTGTGATATCTATTTTGGAATTTCAGAGAGGTCGCCCGCGCTGTCGTTGATGGGGGTATAGTTTGTATTGAGTAGTCCAGCCCGTGTTAGTATTGGAGGGCCCTCAAGTGAAAGCACTTGTGAGAGAGATAGGATTGCACAATGCAGTATTGCACGGGTGCTCGTATGGATTGAAAGATAGATGAGGGAATTTCATGAAGATGCCGCGGGCCACTGCTTCCGCATCCAACATTGTGGCAAGTGGTTTGGAGCGGAAGTGCGGCGGCCCGCATGCGCGCATTGAGGCGCGTGGTGAGGATTGCATGCTTGCGGAGTGTTACGCAGACGAATTTTGCTCTTGCGCGCGCAGCATCGCACTCCTCCCTCGATCTTTCTCCTCGTTATCATGATGTATGCGCCGCTGCCGTTTTCTCTCGTGAGCAGGGGTGGGGCCGCCATCGGCCGCGCCCCCCTTCAGCGGGGCCGCCGCGTAGCTGCGGCCGCTTCCCTCCCGCGGGCCGCGGGCGCCCGCCTGTGGCCTTTCGGCCGCCCCCCCGTCCACGGCGACAGATCCCTGGTATCTCGGCGGTGCAACTGCTCGAGATGACTAGGTAGTGGTTCTCTCTTTGCAAAACAAGAGGATGCAGATACCTCGCGGGGACCACCGGGACACAGTCCAAGGTGAACCCCGCGGGCGACAAATAACCGTCCGACGAGCAGACGAAGGAGCGGATGACGGCACAGCCGAGGGACAACTACGATAATGTAGACTGCCCAGGTCATTGTTGTAAGGCTTGTCGGGATAGTTCCGACAGAAGCGATGATGATGATATTTCTACCCATGACGACGGTTGCCTCAAACGCGAGCTCCTTCCGAACAGCCCGACCAGGATTGCAAGAAGGGTTGCCGAGAAACTGGAAAGATACCATTTCTTCATTGCTTGGGGCATGACGGGCGTCATGGCCCCCGCCCCCCCCCTCCTTCCCCCGTGTGACGTAACGCTCCCCCCCCCGTGCGCTCCGGGCACTGCCGCCGTGCGCGCTGGGGTCCGCGTAGGTGTCCGCGTAAGAATCCGCATTGGAGTCTGGTCCGCAGGCGTCGTCGTCGTCGCCGTCGCCGTCGCCGTCGTCGTAGTCGTCGTCGTCGTCGTCGTCGTCGTCGTCGTCGTCGTCATCGCTCGTGGCTCGCCGCTCGTCGTCGTCGTGCGCGCGGGCGCGGGCGGAGCCTTGTTATTTGTTCCGGGTGATCGCGGCAATCGTCTGAGAGGGCGTGGAGGGTGTCGGTGACATCATGTTTCGCGCCGGCGGCGCGTGGAAATGATTAGAAAAGACGGAGGACGGGTAGCACCAGCATGTAGGTGGCGATCTGCACCGCAACGCCTGTGTACACCACAGGGCCTGCGTGCACGGCAGCGCCGGTGTACACAGCACCGCGTATGTACACCACGGCAGCCGCGTGCAACACAACGTCAGTTTGTGCCACCGTGCTCGCGGGCGCAACAGCAGTTGTTTACACCGCAGTGTCTGCGTACACCACATCGGCCGTGTGCAACGCAGCACCAGTGTACACCATAATGCTTGCATGCGTTGCAATGCCTGTGTGCACCACGGCGCCTGTGTGCACCACAGCAACCGTGTGCAACACGGCGCCACACTTGCATATCCAATGTCGTAAGGAATCCGTATGACAAAATGGAACGCTTGTGGATTCCACACAAAACAAGACAAATTAATTCTTATGGACAAAGGAGCGCCGCTGGAAACTACGAGTTCTCCGAAGTCCGCCCGCGTCACCCTCGTTTTTTGTTACCCATCTGCGTCCAGGAGGCCCAAGCTAAATCACCCCCTGCGTTTTTTGTTACCCCCTGCGTTTTTTGTTACCCATCACCCTCTACACCCTGTAGCGCCACCCCGCGCGACAGGGTGTCAGGACAAGGAGGAGGAAAAGGAGGAGGACGAGGAGGGGGAGGAGGAGGAGGAAGAGGAGAAGGAAGAGGAGAAGGAGGAGGAGGAGGAGGAGGAGGAGGAAGGAGGAGGAGGAGGAGGAGAGAGGGGGGGAGGAGGAAAAGGGGAGGAGGGAGGAGGGAGGAGGAGAGAGGAGGAGGGAGGAGGAGGGAGGGAGGAGGGAGGAGAAGGAGGAGGAGGAGGGAGGAGGGGGGGAGGAGAAAGGTCAGGAGGAGGAGGAGGAGGAGGAGGAGGAGGAGGAGGAGGAGGAGGAGGAGGAGGAGGAGGAGGAGGACGAGGAGGACGATGTGGAGGTGGAGGTGGAGGAGGACGGGAAAAGGAAAACCGCTGCATTCGATTACCAGCGCTTGCGCGCAGGCACTGGTGTACAGTCGCGCTGCGTTCCACGCGGATGTTGTGGTGCAGACAGGCGCCGTGGCGTGCACAGGCGCTGCGGTGCACGCGAGCACTGTGGTGTACACAGGCACTCTGTTGCACATGGTCGCGGCGGTGTACACATGTACACCGGCGTTGTAGTGTACGCAAGCACTGTGGTGTACACAAGCGCTGCGTTGCACACGGTTCTTGCGGTGTACGCAGGTGTTGTGGTGTTCGCGCGCGCTGTGGTGCACGCGACCGATACAGGCGCAGAGGCGCATATCGCCACCTACATTTAGCTCGCGTCGTCGTCGTCGTCGTCGTCGTCGTCGTCGTCGTCGTCGTCGTCGCTCGTCGCTCGTCGCTCGTCGCGTCGTGCGCGCGGGCGCGGGTGTGGTGCCGGAGCCTCCCCCCCCGCCCCCCCGCCCATGACGCCCGTCATCGCCAAACATAAAGAAACGCTATCAAATATTCAGCCCCCGAACGGGAAAACCGCCAAGAAAGTTTAAAGTACCAGTTATATACACAAGGGAACGATACCCGAATATTATGGACGCTACTGATGTGATTGTCACGGATCGTTCCGGTATTGCGCCGAACGAAACGAGTCTTCCCGAACCAAGAGTGATTACCAAAGAATGGACCAATATTGAGTTAACACACGCATGCAACTTATAACCAGAGGAGGATGACAAAGAGTTTCTTTGTGGCGAAAGCCAGGGGTGGACAGAACCCCCAACAGTGACACGCCGATTCGTGAATTGTCCGTTTTCGGTTCTCGAGATGGCGCCGTGGCCCTTATTTTCCAGGTTTGCGCCCGCCAGGTTTGGGCCTCAGGTCGTTTTCATTAAACCACGTTTTAATAAAGGGGGGTCTGTCCATCCCCGAGAAATTGTATCGCAAATGCCTCGCGGACGGTGGATACAGCAGGTTGTGATGAGTCGAATTTGTATCAAGTATTTTCGGACGGACAATGTTGCGAGTGTATTCAAGGAGGAACTGAATACACCCAATGAGTCAGTAATTCAGCGATTGTGCAATCAAACGTCCGTGGGCCCATGGACAGTCTTTGGGTAGCATGTAAGAACACGCTTCGCAACGCAATTTCAGAAACAATTTTGATGGTCCGCCTCCAGATCTCGCGCGTATCAAGGAATGGCAGTACTTCCAGTCCCACGTTGACCCGAACACGACTCTGAGATGTAGATTCTACACCCGGCATCCAGGGGACTCGAAGAGCAGACCTGTCCGTTTTTGCGATCACCGGGAAATAGTTGAACCGGTTCTTGGGACCGCTAGACGCGCCTATATGACGGGGGCAGGATATTTTGCCACCGTTAAAACCATTGACCGACGCACGGGCCAGATTGTCTTCATTAATGTTTGGGGGCCGTCCAAAAACAGGCCTTCACAGAGCCCGGCTGTTGATGGACGGGGCATTCACTTTGCATTTCCAGTGGTCACAGGAAAACCCAACGGAAACAGACATGTAGTCACGCAGGTGCTGGACGGGGAAACCCTGAGTATACACCACGCGTGGAAAAAATTGCAGGAGGAACCCCAAACCAAGAGGGCCAAACTCCACTCGGCGGCGCAGCCGTCCGAGCAAGGAGAGCCGCTCTCGAGGGAAGACAGTGTTTTGACTCAAGAGACGAACCCTCCGCTGAAGCGAATGGGCGACGATGAAGATTCGAGGCTGGCCAAGGTGGCCAAAAATGAAAAGCCCATGCACGATGAGGAGGAAACGACCGCTTCGGACATTTCAATGTCCGATGTGCCCGTTCATGCCCCGTGGGGGGGCGGTTCCTCGGGTTCTGGTGTCGCAAAAGGGTGCTCCGAGCGGAAATGCTGCTTCCAATTATCTCACCGCCGGCACAGCCGGGGATTGGGGAATATCGTCTGGATCGGGATCCAGCGGTGGAAACACCGGACAGAACCTTGGTGCACCGAGTTGGGGTGGAGGCGGTGATCAACCTCCTGATTCGGGCCCGCCTGAACCTCCTCTTTCGGAAGGAATGGGTGGTGAGTCCGACCCGCCGTACTTGGCGCGTGGCATATGGAATGTGCTACAACACAGGGGGCAGACAGGGGCCGGCACAGCCGCGCCCCTGAAAGACGATGAAGTACCAGATGAATGGGTTCGTTGTATCACGGATGTAGTATCGCTGTATGCTGACGTAGTTGGCCCTGCCCTTCACATGTCGTTGTTGGGATGGCTTAATCAACAGAAGATGTGTCAGGCCATTGCGAAATTGGCAGACGTGTATGGTCACGGGTGGATTCCCTACAGTGGTGAGGATCTGGCTGCTATTATGCGGACCGGTTTTTTGCCCGCGGGATGTCTCCCGGCCCTGGGCCCAAACCTTTCACAAAGGGCGCAAATTTTGGATCGCTGCCATCCAAATAGTCTCTGATCCGACGTGTAAGTTCAGTGATGCACAAGACAAGAGACTCGGTGGCTCTGCGAGCCCCGAAATTTAATGCACAAGAGTCCCCGGGGTACGGGCGCAGGTCTGAGGGGGGGCGCGTGCGGACCAACGCTCCTACATCACATGATGAAACAAGATTTGTGGAATGATCAGGTTTGGACCACATGGGACATTTTATCCCTTGCCAACGCGCGCCAATGCAAAACATTTTGGTCCATGCACGGTATTTATGATGGAAACAATTGCAACGCCATGGGACTGGGCGGGGCGGAGAAGAATAATGCTGAGTTTCAAAGCTAATGGCGTTGCTCGGCTCCTGTGGAACAGCCGAGAGAATGGTCAATGAGGCGGTGAACCGTTCCGATACGGGAGCGATCCAAATATTTTACGTTGGCGGGGATCATCGCTGTTGGCAATCGGAACGTGGTACATTCAAGATGAGAGCCGCGTGGGATGACATTGCCATTTTGCTGCGGGCGCGCGTGAATCAGTCAGCGCGTGGAACGATGCGAGGCTGCGGGGGTTCAGCTTCAAATCGTGATTCTGGGCGGCGCTAGCTCGCATCGGAAAGCGCGTCGCGCCCCGCGCGATGCGTGCCATTTTGTTGATGAACATGAGTCTTGCACTGGACAGAGATGGTGCAATGGTCAGCGTTCAAGGGGGCGAAATAAGGGCTAATCACATGATGAAGGCAGCAAGGCACGCGGCCCGGCCCTTCTCTCGATGCTCTGGCGGCTCGGCCGCCCAGGGGTGGATCTGCGAGAGCGAATTGCGAGGGGGCGGGTTTTTGAAGACAGAAGCTACATATGAGAACATGTATCGCATTGGGCCAACTGGTGCCCCACTGAGAAGGGCGCCCCGACTCCGATATTGGGGGCGCCCCCTTTCGCTAATTAACTGGCGCAATTTCCTGTCTCCGCGACTGGGGCAGGGCGAGGGGCTTGACATTCCTTGTTCTTGCGAGAGTGGGGGGATTTCATTTCGAAAGGAAAGGGGTGTGAGACATATTTGCAATGGGGCAAGTCGTGCATTCCCGGCGTGCTCTCTGCGGGGCGAGACATGTGTCGCGCCGGAGAGGAGATCCTCATTGATCAGTTTATGCAACAAACGATGGACTCTTTGGAAGCATCTTAACCCAGCTTTCGGCCCCCCGCTCAGTCTGCCGAGCGGGCGGCGCGGCGAGCCTCGGGGGCGCGGCCCGCGACTAGGCAGGACGACCAATTGCAGGTCCGCCCCGCTGGAGCGGCATCAACCGCTATCCCTGCCGGCGCGGCCGTGCAGAGTCCGAGCGACGCAGCGGGGCCGGTTGGATCTGGCGCAGCCGAGAGTTCAATCAAGAACCGGGCGCGATCAGTTGAACCTGGTTAGAGCATTAACCGCCGTTTCCCCCGCGGTCCACTGGGGGAAAGCAATGCAGGAGAAATGCTCTGAGTTCAAATCAGCGTCGCTGGGCAAGAAAAGGTAAACATATCTTCCAGTTGGGCCCGATAATGTTCGCAGATGGCCCGTCATATTGTCGCGTCAGTCAACGGTTGGAGCGACTGATGGAGTTGGGGGATCTGCAAGAGTCAACCCCCTGAAACCTTTGAATGCTGGAGAGCTGGCTAAACGCTTCCGCAGCAAAAATAATTTGTGGCCAGGGGAAGACTATGACGAGATGTTGCAGAAGAAAAGGAACAATGATACATTCGTGCATAGCGAAGCTTGCGATCGCATGCGCGTAGCATCGAACGGAGAAGCGCGGTTGGCGGATCCATTGCGTCAAGACAGCGGGAAGCGGCTGGTTTTGTCTGCGGGATGCGTGATCCCGACGCGGGCTAAATTCTTCACTGCGCGACGTGACCGCGCGGTGCCGGGGGAACCGAGGGCGATCGTTGATCGCGCCATGTGGGAAAAGGCAGCAGTCATTGTGCACGCAGAAAAGAAGCAATGTGTCCAATTGACGCTACCTCTGAAAGTGAACGACGACGAAGTGTCAGCGTTGATTTCGGGTCACAATTGGACGAGACAGCCCCTCGGAACATCCGTTGGGGCGCTCCATTCGGTCCTCGAAGGATGCCAAATCTATCCTTCGGACCCAGAGTATGGGGGCAATGTGAAGTTGACAAATGTCGGAATCTATTCCCTTGCGCGCCCTGAAGATAATCTTTCGACCCGCTTGCGGTGCGCGATGGCGGAAGAGACTTTCAATGCTGGGTATTGGAACTCTGCGGGCATTTTTTTTTTTTTTGGAGTGGTTCGAAACCCGTTGCTGGCGATGGCGGTCCAACGCAGCAATGCGCTATGCGTGCCGATCAGGTAGTAATGAATGAGATGCGCATGCGCCGTCGGCGCCCCGCCGCGCTCTGTGCGCGCGGGGGCGGCGGGTTGACTATATTGCGAGATTTGTTTTTTTTTGGGGCTGTCGACGTAGATTTCAACGTCGAACGGTCGAAGAGCAAATAGAGAGAGCTGAAATGATAGACAAAGTCAGGAACCAGCAATGCCAATCGGTCTCCGACCTCTGACCCATAGATTGGCAGGAAAATGCTTCGCCGCACCTTGAGCATGATCCTTCGATGGGGAACGCGTGGGATCACGTGGAGAGTGGAGGCTGCGAGCGCAATTTCGAACGCCCGTTTTTGGGCGCAGCAAATGGGGGCGGAAAGCGCGTGGCCCATGGCCAGGTAGAGGTTGAGGCCAAGCCGCCGGCGCAGCCGGCGGGCGGGTCTTCCGCTAGTGCAGCCAAGCCGCCCCCGCGATTCAGTGATGTTCAGCAACCGAGGCCTCCGCCCCCTAAATCAGCCAGACCTCCTGTGCCGCCTATTTCTAGAGGCCAGGGAGATATGACGGCTGTTGGGTCGGATAAGAATTCTCAGGAGGGGGGTCTGCCTCCTGCGGCGCCGCCGCCAGGAGACAGGAATCCTTGGGAACCATTGTCAGACCATGCATCGAAGCCGCTCCCGCCCCCCTTGGGCCTGCGCCGAAGTCGATGGCCAAGCCGAGTGAATCCGATCAGACGCCCCAGGGAGGGGCAAAGGCGACTCCATCCGACATCCGGCCGCAACGGAAACCCTCTTTGAGAGGTGCTCCGCCTGCAGCGCCGGCGGATGCGACGGGTGCCGGAAGTTCGAAGAATTTGACTATACCTCCGACGCCTCCTCCGAAGGACCTTCCGCGATTTGACCTCCAAGATGACAAACGGGCGCTCGGCGCTCCCGCGGAGGCGCAGCGTGAGCAGCCTGGCGCAGCCGGAGCTAGCCAGAAAACTATTGAAGTGAGTGAGTGCCCCAGAGGGGCCCATAACTTTCGCGGTGCAAGCGCGCCCTGGTTGACTCCAGCTTGAAGCTGTTAGGGAACTCTCTGTTGAAGAGGCGGCCTTTTTGAGGGGTGGCGTGATGGCATGGGGACTTCGCTATATAATACAAGCAGATGAAAAGAGGAGTGAACCCACCGAGTACTCGTTGCCTTATATATAGAAATTGGGCCCGTTATTTGCGCAATTTACTCCGAGTAAGATGCCCGAGTGTCATTCCTTCGGGAGAAGTTCCAAACGCCGGAACGGTCGTTGGCCCTGCGGCGTTGACCGGCTCAACCGGGATCGACGAACGGTCAGCCGCTGCGAAGACGGATGGAGAAGGCGACGCGCGATCTGTGGCGCCGCAAGACAATGGATTGAGGGCCCCCCCACGTTGGGGAGAAGTCTCACTTGTCAACTACGGAAGACGTTGATGCAGATACTAGTCCAGGAGTAGCAAATTTGTTCTTGCGCGTAACTCTTCCGCCGGCGCCTGATCGCAAGCATTTCCGCCCTGGAGAGCAAGGCCCTCCGGGACGAACTGGGAATGTCAGTCGCGCGAGATTTGCCGCGGATGGGGGCTTCCTGTATTTTGATCAACAACAACGAGCGAACGCTCGTGATGGAACGAGTGGCGAAGTCCAAGAGCAGGTCACCGAAGCCCGCGGGGTTGGCCCAGTGCCCCCCCCACATTTCAGCTGTTCGTGGGCGTGCCTATCATGCGATCAAGGGGAATGCGCGCATGGTGCGCGACCTAATTTCTTCGCTGCTTGGGGGGCTAGAGGTGGGGGGATTTGATTCAGCAATCAAATTTCTCGAAGCGGAGTTTGACTCGCATGACAGACCGGATTCCATCCCCCAGGAGGCCTACAATGCGTCTAGTTTTCTAGTATTGCCGAATGACGCTGCTGGCGCAGCCGAGGAAGCGGGGGCGCAGCTGTTGAGGCAGGGCCGAAGGTCCGCCACGCTGGGAAGCTCAGAGTTTTGGAGAAAGCGCAGCCACCGAACGCACTGCCACGCGCAATTTAAAGGTGAGCGCGCGGTGTACATGGCAAGACATTGCGCCGAATGCGCCCGATCATCGGGCGGGTGGGTGTACGTGGGCGACCTCATTCGGAAGATGACGAATGATGGAATCACTCGTGCCATTTCTGCTCTTGCAGTACATGGCCTGACAATGTTGCCATCGGGGGGGATTTTATGTTCTAGGCGCGAGGGCTGGCGACATTCTGGTTCTTGACGAGGCAAGGGTAATGGGGCGCTGGCGGTCTTTTCTGAACCCATGCGCCTCGCGCGACACAGTCGTTGATGAGGAAATCGGAGACTTAGTCATCGCCATTGATAGGGCTGAATGGGCTTCCAAGCCCATGCCAGTGTTCTGTTGCGCATGTGAAGGACACTCTTGCTTTTGCTCACAGCATAGAACGCACGCGTGCGCCTTGCGAGTTTGGGATGGGGCGATGCCGCGGACATTTGCTGCGCGTTGCATCCTGAGAAACCATCGACGAGTTCGCGCTAGGATCGGGGACCTATTACGTACCCCAATAAGCTTATTGGCTTGTGCAGAGCACCTGATCACGGACTTCTCAAATTGATGCCGACGAGGCGTGAGTTCCCTGCGGGATATGCTGAGCACGCCCATCACTGGCTCAGCCAGCGGAAGGACGGTGCGGCTCCACCCAACAAGGTATATCAGGCTGGGGGCGCTGCTGCAGCCAGCGGTGGACCCCCAACTTAGGGAACTTGGCCTCGCGCAATTACGCCGTCTTTCTTGAAAGTTGAGGCGGCGCGTAATGAGAATTGGCGATGTACTGTTGTCTGCAATGGGCGGGTGGTGACCCGCCTGAGGCCTCGCATCTGTCGCGATGGAACTCTTGTGACAACGGGGCAAGCACGTTTTTAATGAGATTGCTCGTATTGTGCAACTGACATTGGTTGAGCAAAATGCACGACGCGCACAACAGATGATGTGGAACATGATATTGTCAGCAGAGTGGTCTGCGTGGGAGGTTGCTTTCTCGCATGGCACAATCAGAACATGTATATTTTCGAACGAGCAAGTGGCCGATGCAGGGCAGAGTACACTGTCCGAAGAAGAAGAGGCCCTCATCATGCGGAGAATGTGGACACACGACGGGAGGTACATTTGCAACCCATACCATGCTGTGAGAGCTGGCTTCGGATATTGTTTGCAATGCCTCGCCCCTGTCGCGTATAAAACAAACTTCAGTGTGAATTGCGCGCAGCCGCCTGGAGAAAATGCATTGGTTGCTGCGTGGGCGAGCCTGGGACTGGCTCCACGTCTTGATACCCCCCCCCCCCCCCACCACCACGCGAGGGGAGAACCGATCTACGATCATTTCCAACAGGCTGAAAACAATGAAGAAGAGCTCTGCTGATGCATTAGACAAATTGAACAAAGCTGAACAACGCCAACGCCATTGGTTAATCAGGAACACATACTTTCCCGGGCTGCTTTGGCAGGTTGTACGTTCATAAGTTCGCAGTCAGGGACCGCCCCTTCCTGGAGACCCGACAGCGCCTCGGCATTGCCGCCGGCGCGTCGCGAGCCATACTTCCAATATCTGGAACCACTCAAGCTCCGGTTCTTTGACTGGCTAAAGCACGAGCGTGGGGGCACTCACCCCGCCGCTGCCCAGTGGTGGCCATGAATTTGGGCAGCAGATCTGGACCAATATGCTCGTCCTATGAGATGCTCTGCGCTTGGCTTTTTCAGTTGGGAACATGTTAGTGCTGGACAAATTCGCCCAGGGGCGGGCTGGGACCAATGGGGGGAACAAGAGATGGAAGAAAGAGGATTTGTCATTCCATCAGTTCGAGTGTTGACGGGGGACTTGAATGCAGCCAATCGAGCGTCTGCGCCGAACCAAGTCGAATATTTAGATTTCTGAGTCGTTGTTGGACTTCATCATCGGCCAAGCCGTAATGATGAATTACTATCGGAACGTGAAGAGCATGTTGCGACGTCGGACGGCACATGCAATCAACGTATAGCCCAGCGTCATCCGCTGATTGTTCCGACCAGAGCGCTGCCCTTGCGGCTTGATGTGGATTCTATTTTTGGCTGCGTGTCTAGCTATAAGTACAACAATCACACGTGCGAGAGGCCGGAAGTTATCAAAGTTGCAGCGCGATTTGTTTTGGAATATTTACCGACAGTTCTAATTGCGATGCCGTTGAACAAAGACATCATTCATGATGTACCGCCGGGGCTATCCGAGCTTGTGGATAGAGTATGGAATCAACCATTTCATCGAATCCCCACTCATGGAATATGGGGTTCTGTTAGCTGTACGCGAAGTAATAGTCTTGTTCATGTCAGCGGGAATCAATGTTGCATTTCCAGGATATGAGGTGCAGCGTGATCCGCGGTCCAGTCGAATCATGGGCGATGCTTATGCTCTGGGTTGTCGGATCCGATCCGCGGTCGAGACATTTGACTTACTTCATGATTGGACCAAAGGATTTGGAAATGAAGTATCAGAGACCGCGCGACGGAATTGCTCAGGCATCCAAGAGGCTATTTTTTTAATACACACGTCTACGGCATTTCAATCTAGTATCAAGATGAGTTTTACCTAACAGCGAAAACTGATGGGTTTCTAGTAGTGTCAAAGGAGAGCATCTTGACTCCCCAGGGGGGTCTGGGCTTGTGCCGGGGAGAAACCGCGGGAGTCATTTTAAGCAAACAGTTGCACACTTCGTGGTCTTCGAGGTCCCAGATCTCCTTTCCTGGGTGTGATTTTTGAATGCCCGGGGCCAGCTGTAGGCCACTTCGTGGTCTTCGAATTC
Source organism: Prorocentrum cordatum (assembly GCA_963575745.1). NCBI lineage: Eukaryota > Dinophyceae > Prorocentrales > Prorocentraceae > Prorocentrum > Prorocentrum cordatum. The sequence continues at coordinate 145,163 of CAUYUJ010015460.1, forward strand.
CCAGAACTCCACTCCCGGGCCACATTCTGATTGCCCGGAGCCAACTGTAGGCCTAGTCGCGCTCTTCGAGTTCCCAGAATTCCATCCCCGGGCCACATTTTGAATGCCCGGAGCCAACTGTAGGCCACTTCGTGGTCTTCGAGTTCCAAAACTCCAGTCCTGGGCATAATTTTGAATGCCTGGAGCCAACTGTAGGCCACTTCGTGTTCTTCGAGTTCCCAGAACTTCATTCCCGGGCCACATTTTGAATGCTGAGGCAGGCTGAGGCTGAGGCTGAGGCAGGCTAAGGCTGAGGCAGGCTGATGCTGAGACCGAGGCTGAAGGCAGACTGAGGCTGAGGCTGAAGCAGTTTGAGGCTGAGGCTGAGGCAGGCTGAGGCTGAGGCTGAGGCAGGCTGATGCTGAGGCAGGCTGAGGCTGAGGCCGAGGCTGAGGCTGATGCAGGCTGAGGCTGAGGCCGAGGCCGAGGCTGAAGGCAGACTGATGCTGAGGCTGAAGCAGGCTGAGGTTGAGGCTGAGGCTGAGGCAGGCTGAGGCTGAGGCAGGCTGAGGCTGAGGCAGGCTGATGCTGAGGCTGAGGCTGAGGCTGAGGCTGAGGCTGAGGCCAGGGCTGAAGGCAGACTGCGGCTGAGGCTGAAGCAGGCTGAGGCTGAGGCTGAGGCTGAGGCTGGGGCAGGCTGAGGCTGAGGCTGAGGCAGGCTGAGACTGAGGCAGGCTGAGGCTGAGGCTGAGGCTGAGGCTGAGGCAGGCTGAGGCTACGGCCGAGGCTGAAGGCAGACTGAGGCTAAGGCTGAAGCAGGCTGAGGCTGAGGCTGAGGCAGGCTGAGGCTGAGGAAGGCTGAGAGTGAGGCAGGCTGAGGCTGAGGCTGAGGCTGATGCAGGCTGAGGCTGAGGCCGAGACTGAAGGCATATTGGGGCTGAGGCTGGGGAAGGCTGCGGCTGAGGCTGAGGCAGGCTGAGGCTGAGGCTGAGGCAGGCTGATGCTGAGGCAGGCTGAGGCTCAGGCTGAGGCTGAGGCAGGCTGAGGCTGAGACAGCCTGAGGCTGAGGCCGAGGTTGAAGGCAGACTGCGGCTGAGGCTGAAGCAGGCTGATGCTGAGGCTGAGGCAGGCTGAGGCTGAGGCTGAGGCAGGCTGATGCTGAGGCAGGCTGAGGCTGAGGCTGAGGCTGATGCAGGCTGAGGCTGAGGCAGGCTGAGGCTGAGGCCGAGGCTGAAGGCAGACTGATGCTGAGGCTGAAGCAGGCTGAGGCTGAGGCTGAGGCAGGCTGAGGCTGAGGCTGAGGCAGGCTGAGGCTGAGGCAGGCTGAGGCTGAGGCTGAGGCTGATGCAGGCTGAGGCTGAGGCAGGCTGAGGCTGAGGCCGAGGCTGAAGGCAGACTGAGGCTGAGGCTGCAGGCTGAGGCTGAGGCTGAGGCAGGCTGAGGCTGAGGCTGAGGCTGCAGGCTGAGGCTGAGGCAGGCTGAGGCTGAGGCTGAGGCTGAGGCTGAGGCTGAGGCTGAGGCTGAGGCTGAGGCTGAGGCTGCTGAGGCTGAGGCCGAGGCTGAAGGCTGAGGCTGCAGGCTGAGGCTGAGGCAGGCTGAGGCTGAGGCTGAGGCAGGCTGATGCTGAGGCAGGCTGAGGCTGAGGCTGAGGCTGATGCAGGCTGAGGCTGAGGCAGGCTGAGGCTGAGGCCGAGGCTGACGGCAGACTGAGGCTGAGGCTGAAGCAGGCTGAGGCTGAGGCAGAGGCAGGCTGAGGCTGAGGCTGAGGCAGGCTGAGGCTGAGGCTGAGGCAGGCTGAGGCTGAGGCTGAGGCTGAGGCAGGCTGAGGCTGAGGCAGGCTGAGGCTGAGGCTGAGGCAGGCTGAGGCTGAGGCTGTGACTGCGACTGCCGTTGCCACTGCGACTGTCATCGCGAATGCGACTACGACTGCGAGAACAGCAGAATTCTACAACTGGATTCTCACCTGAATCTTCAGGGGAGTGCTTCCAGAGATGCTCCTACACATCGCTGTTAGGTTGCTTTGCCGGGATACTTATACACACGTCTACGGCATCTCAACCTAGTATCAAGATCTGTTTTGCCACCGGCCTTTCTGGAGTCTTCAATGTTCGCGATGCAATTGGAATTGCCAATTGCCCTAAGAACTTAAAGGGGGGAGAGCAGCCCAGCCAACTGTCCAACAGAGACAATACCAGCCGAGTCTCCAGCAGATGCTGCAACCGCGCTCGTTGAGGAAAACGCACCGAGCGGCACCGCCGCCGCGGGGCAGCGAAATCAGCGATACCCTCGCCCAGCATCGAGACCGAGGTGCTGGGATGGAAGGCAGTCTCATCGGGCCGCCCCCTATGCGCCTGTGCCCGCCGGCCGAGCCGCGTCGGGCACCAATGCTGGCTGGGTCGATTATGACAGAATCCAGTCGTGGGCTGATGAATATTGGACTGATGGGCCTATCCATGAAAGACTGGCTGTGGGGCCGGGCGACGGCCGCGCGAGCGATGGCCGCGGCCCCGGGCCGGTCGTAGACGCGGCGTCTACGACGCGACCGCCGACTACGAAGACAATACTGATAATGTAGAAATTCAAGGATACAATGTGCATGTATCTCGGCATCAGCGACTCATCGGCCATGCCAAAACATGGCAGTGGCTTAGTTTGAATCGACAAGTTCAAGCGTGACTCTGGTATGCTAAGTACCTTGCCGTTGTCTCCGCCGCCGCCTACGTCGAAGGCGAGGCCGCAGGAAAAAGGGCCAGGGCAGGAGTGAGCCAAGCGGCTGGAGTTCAAGCATAAGAGAAGACAGGCAGGACAACTCCAGGGATCAGAACCAGTGGCGCTGGAGCAAGAGTGATCCCTGGGGCGGTTCTCGTGAATGGAAAGGTCGCTGGCGAAGGTGATGCAGCGCAATGGAACCAGTGCGACAAAGTCGATGCTGGCCCACGCTGCATCATGGAGCGGGTGCGCCAGGTGTGCGCGGGCTTTGTGGCCTGAGCTGGAAATATTTGCTCATGCGGGGAACGTCGGGTTTCTTCGGCCTTCCGTCCCCTGGCAACCACCTTTGAGCGGTAAAATGCTTTTGGGGTTCGCTCCGGTGGCTGTGCATATGTACAGGCCAGGTGGGTTGGGGGGCCGTGGCGGCTCTACGGAACCCGCCGCGGGGGGAGTCAATGCAGTCCTTCCGCGCCACCAACCTTTCGCTTTTTTTTTTTTTTTTTTTTTTTTTTTTTTTTTTTTTTTTTTTTTTTTTTTTTTTTTTCTCTCTCTCTCTCTCTCTCTCTCTCTCTCTCTCTCTCTCTCTCTCTCCTTGCGCGCACTGCCTGTCGTACTGAGTGACTACTTCTGCTTCCGCAGTTCTATTACTTTGGCCCGAGGAAACGGAAAAGGAGCGAGCCTGCGGCGCGCGCGCGTGCGTCGGCCGGCGGGCTGGCTTCGTCCCTTCAGCGTTACCTCAGTGTTTTCTTGACGGCATTATCCATTCTTCTCCATGTCATTTGCGGAGCCCACAGACCATGATATATTATCGGAACATCTTGCAAGGATTATGATTCTCCAGGCGAAAGACTAGAAGGCCTCCGTCGGGTTCTTTGTGCTTGGTTCCTTGGTTGCTTGGTCTTGGTTCCGTGCTGGTGGGTTGGTCTTGGTTCCTTGGTTTTATTGGTCTCGGTTGCGTGGTCATGATTCCTTGGTTCCTTGGACTTGGCGGCTCCTTGCTGCCTTGTTTTTGGTTGCTTGCTGCCTCGCCTCGCAATGCCAATCAACGACTGCAGGACGCGCCAAACGATGCCAAGCAGCGCCGAGCAGTGCCAAGCAATGCTAATCAATGCGAAGCAGTACAATTCAAAACGGACACCGCGAAGCAATGCCAAGCAACGCCATGCAAAGCAGTGCAATTCAGGCAACGCCAAGCAGTGCCAAGCTACGCCAAGCAACGTCAGGCAATGCCTAGAAACGCAACGCACAACAATGCGAAGCAGGCGGCGCCATGCAACGCCAAGCTACGCCAAACTACGCCAAGCAGCGCCATGCAAAATTGGCAGCAGCAAGCAATGCCAAGCTACGCCAATCAATGTCGGACAATGCTAAACCACGCCAAGTAAAGTAAATCAATGCAGCTCACGCGACGCCAAGCAACGCCAAGTAATGCTAAACAGTGCCAAGGAACGCGAACCGATGCGTAGCAATGCAGTACCAATCATATCATTACAACGCCCGACATTTCAAGCAATGGTAGCGTTACTTTGGGTCTCCAGGCACCAGGCCTTAGCAGCAGGTCGCCCGTTGCTCCTGGAAGTAGCCGCGTCGAACTAGCGAGAGAACGGGCCCGTCTCGCCCCGTGCTGCAGCCTGCTGGCCCGCCTATATTGGGGTACGCTTTTAGAGGGAAGGGGAGAGATGAACACATTTAGGGGGAGGGGCATACATGTACATATAATTAGATAAAATGTTGACACACATATATATATATATATATATATATATATATATATGTGTGCATGCCGTCGCACGTACATATACGTTAGTGTACTATACACCGGGGGCTACCATCAACATACACATACAGAGTGAGGGACCTATATATATATATATATATATATATATATATATATTTAATATATATAATTATATATATATATATGTGTGTGTATAGACATGTATATATAGGGAACGAGAGGTTTTGTTTGGGAAACAAAAACAGAGAGAACGAGAGAGAGAGAGCCGGAGGGAACAACATAAAAAAATATATCGCTCCCCACAAACGGATACAGAGCGAGAGAGAGAGCAAACTATTGAAAGAGAGCGAGAGACGGAGGGAGAGCGCAAAGGGAAGAGAGCGAGCGGGGGGGAGATAGAGATATGGACATGTATATGGATACATGAAGGGAGGGAAGGGGAGGCGATACACACATACATGCTTGCATACGCAGATATATGTATATATAATACGCTGCTATTTACATACGTACACACGTATGCATGTATGTAGTTACGTAAATGTGTAGGTATGTAGATATGCAGGTGTGTAGGTATGTAGGTATGTATGCATACATGTATGTACTTGTGTAGGTATGCGTGTATGCATGTATGTATATAGGCATGCATGTATGTATGTATGCATGTATGCATGTATGTACGTATGAGGTATAAGTAGTGATCGTTTTATATTTAGAGAGAGAGAGAGAGAGAGAGAGAGAGAGAGAGACATAGAGATAAAGAGAGAGAGAGAGAGAGCGAGAGATAGATAACGAGAGAGAGAGAGATACACGGACAGAGATAGAGAGAGACAACGAAAGAAAGAGAGAGAGGGAGAGAGACAAAGGAGCGAGAGGGGGAGGAAGGGAGAGAGACACATATTCACACACACGTTAGTATAGATACATATATATGTATAGGTGTATGTATGTATGTATATGTATATATATATATATATATATATATAGCGAGAGAGACAGAGATATATCATCATATATATATGTATATACAGAGAGAGAGAGAGAGAGAGAGAGAGAGAGAGAGAGAGAGAGAGAGAGAGAGAGAGAGAAAGAGAGAGAGATACATATATATATATAGAGAGAGAGAGAGAGAGAGAGAGAGACAGAGAGACAGAGAGAGAGAGAGAGCCAGAGAGGGAGGGAGGGCCAACTAGAGGGAGAAATACACATATATACATCAATACATTTCAAGGGAGGAAAAGAGAGAGAGAGAGAGAGAGAGAGAGAGACAGGGAAAACCACACATCTGAAAGAGAGAGAGAGAGAGAGGCAGAGAGACAGAGACAGAGATACAGAGAGAGAGAGAGAGCCAGAGAGGGAGGGAGGGCCAACTAGAGGGAGAAATACACATATATACATCAATACATTTCAAGGGAGGAAAAGAGAGAGAGAGAGAGAGAGAGAGAGAGACAGGGAAAACCACACATCTGAAAGAGAGAGAGAGAGAGAGGCAGAGAGACAGAGACAGAGATACAGAGAGAGGGAGAGAGGGAGAGAGACAGGGAGAGAGAGAGACACAGAGACAGAGAAAGAAAGAGAGGAATCCATATACAAGCCTAGACAGACAGAGAGAAAGAGAGAGAGAGAGGGGACACACCAACTCCCACGCCGCGCTGGAGTAACCGCCCCGCGCGGGGTTAAAAGGTGCAGTTCTACGGGAATGACGAGGACACGCTGGGGGAAGAGGGCGTCAGGCACGGCTCCTTCGAGGTGGTGGACGTGAAGACGGGGACCCGCCGCACGGGGGGCGGGGAGGGGGGGGCGCATTTCCCTTCCCCACCTTCCTCTGGTCCTCCTGCTCCTCCCGCTCCTTGCACTCCGGTTGCCGCTTCTGCTGTTCGTCTTCATCTTCGTCCTCCCATGCATTCCATTCTTCCCATCATAGATACTCCTCCCTGTCGCACTCCGAGGCTGGTCGAAATGGCAGGCCAGGCGTTCTGCCTGAGACTTCCTCACAGCTTATGGTCCTGAAGCTCGAGATTTTCAAATGTTTCACGAATGGAAGACGGTCCGTCTTCAACATGTGGCTCTCGCCTTCGCACCGCGCACATTCGTATGGAAAAATTGCAGGAGCTTTGCGGATGGAGGGCTGCCCGTTTTTGCCCGTTTTCAACATGTGGCTCTCGCCCCAGCGCTGCGCAATTTCGTCTTAAAAAATTTGAGAGCTTCACGGATGGAGTGCGGGCCGTTTTCAAAATGTCGTTACCGCTCTAGTTCCGCGCAAATTCGTCTTAACATGTTGCAAGGGTCTCACGGATGAAGGGCGGTCCGTTTTCAAACATTGGTTCTCGCCCCGGCGCCGCGCACATTCGTCTACACAGTTTGCAAGAGCTTTACGGATGGATGGCGTCTCCTTTTTCAAGCATTGGTTTTAGCTCTAGTGTCGCGCACATCGTGTTAAGAGTTTGCAGCCGTTTAACAGTTCTTTATGGCTAACGTTTCAGAAAGTGAGTTTTGGCACGACTTTGGAATGGCAGGGCGCAACGATCACGTTGATGCGCGGTGCGTAAGTCCCAGGAACGGTGTTCTGGCACGATTAAGGATCGTCTAGACGCAACAGTAGCAGGTGATCTTCGGCGTTGAAGTCCCTGAAATAGTTTTCTCGAACAAGCCGGGATTTTCAAACAGGTCTCTTCCAACGGGGCACTTCCTGCAGTGAAGACGAATCCGTTGAGGAGCTGAACAGGGAGCTTAGAAGGAGGGCTTATTGCAATATCGTTGATGAGCATTGGGTTTAACAGGGTCTTATCTCCTGCTCATCTTCTTGCTCACCCGCTACCTTTTCTTCCTATGTGCGCAGCTCCCTCCATCGATTGCGCATAACACGATTGGGTTCTTTTGCTGGAGCTCCTTCCCGGCGCTAGCACGCGCCCACGGACAGATGACTATATCAGCGCAGTGGGAAGGGATGTGAGGGAGGGATAGGATGTAAATCGTGGGGCGAGCGCACCTAGCTTGTCCCTCCCCTTTTCCTTCTCCTTCTTCCGTTGCTCCTGCCCCTCCTTCTCCCTCCCTCCCTCCATTTCCTGCTCCGTTCGTTCCACCTCCCCGTACTTCTCCTCCTGCCTTCTCCTGCCTTCTCTGGAGGAAGTTGCTGTCCACCAAGCTGGGCACCGGCCTGCTGGTCACCCAAATGGACGCCGGCCGCCCGAGTGACCAAGTTGGCGCGTCTTCCTGCTGCCCATCCACATGGCGTCGTCGTCGCCCTGCGCGCGCGGAGGAGGAGGAGAAGGCGGAAGCGGAGGAGGAGGAGGAGGAGGACGAGGAGGAGGACGATACGGAGGAGGAGGCTGTTTCCGGGGGTGAGCTCGGTGCGTGGGCGGCACATCGGGGCCCCTTAGTTTAATTTGAATCCGCCAAGTCGCTCGCGGCGCCGCGGCCCAGGGGCGTTGGTGCCCTGGTTGGCTTGGGGCGGCACCCTGACCCAACCGGGAACGCTTCAGCAACCCGACTTCTCGACATGGCCGCTTGGGCCCGCCTTCCCGACTATCCCAAGCAGCCCAGCTGGTTCTGCCACGTGTTTTCTGATCCTGGCCCCCTTCCTGCTAGTCTTGTGTTCCATCCTGTTCCCTTCCCCGTAGGTCCGTCCTGTCTTCCCTTGCTTTAGAGGCGGCAGGTAAGGAAGATATACCCCCATAGGGGTTACGCTCGAAGGCCAAAAGGGTATCGAGGGTATGGGATACACGTGTTGAGTGACTCGCGAGCAGGTGAGAGCGAACATTCACAACACTATTGTTGTTCAGTTCTCACTCTTGAAGAATAGCTATTGTTGATCCCCCCGCCGGTGCGCATTATGTTTTTCAATTGAAGTGGCGCCTTTGGGGTTCGCACTATGCTTTACCGTAGCACCCCACAGATGCGGATAAGAGTGAGGAGGTTGGTGGGGACGTCGGCAGTTTGCGAGATTCTGGAGAAGCCCGCCTCAGGCTCCAATAGTCCACAAATTATACAACGAGACCGCCGCAGGCGCCGATTTTTTCGTTAAACCAATGTGGGTAGGTCGCGGGTGGGTCGCGGGTGGATCGTTGTTTGGTCGCGGGTGGGTCGCGGGTGTAGATGGCAGAAACCTCACCCCATAATAATCACCCCGACAAGCGAAGCCGTTCAGTAAACGCACACAAGCACTGAATCGAACAGGGCAGGGCTGCTTAGTAAACGCCAAGAGTCGTTTGGTAAGCGTCAATTGTCGGGTCCGGGTGGTTTTTCCTCACTTGAGGGTGGGTCGCGGGTGGGTCGCGGGTGGGGCGCGGGTGGGTCGCGGGTGGGTCGCGGGTGGGTCGCGGGTGGGTCGCGGATGGGTCGCGGGTGGGTCGCGGGTGGGTCGCGGGTGGGTCGCGGGGTGGGTCGCGGGTGGTTCGCGGGCTGGGTCGCGGGTGGGTCACGGGGTGGGTCGCGGGGTGGGTCGCGGGGTAGGTCGCGGGGTGGGTCGCGGTGTGGGTCGCTGGTGGGTTGCGGGTGGGACGACGACGACAACAAACAACAACAACACCAACAACACCACCAACAACACCAACAACATCAACAACAACAACATTAACACCAATAACACCAAATCACAACAAACACAACACCAAACACAACAACAACAACAACAACAACAACAACAACAACAACAACAACAACAACAACCACAACACTAACAACAACACCGACGACGACAACAACATTAACAGCAACAACACCACCACCAACAACAACACCAGCACCAACACCACCACCAACAGCAACAATACCAGCAGCAACATCAACAACAACAACAATCATTCTAATACTGTTCGCCCTTACTTGTCCGCGTGTCATTCAAAACGAGTTCCCCACACCCTCGGTACCCGCCCTTTTTGTCTTCGATCACACCCACTTCGGGAGATTAGTTCTCTTTGCGGGGGGCGGCGGGTTTAGACAAACGGGCAAACCTGAACGGGCGGACAATCCTTCGTGGGCGTACATGTGCCCGCCATTGGAATTGGTGCGTGCCTTGCAAAAAGAGGAGAGAGAGAACGAGAGAGAGAGAGCGGGAGGAAGGGAGGGGGAGGGACGAAGAACGAGGGACAACGCCAGAAGAGAAGGAGCGAAAAGGGGGGTGGTTGATTAGAGGCTGGAGAGAGAGAGAGAGAGAGAGAGAGAGAGAGAGAGAGAGAGAAAGAAATACACAAACACAAAGAAGCACATACAAGAAAGGTTGAGAAGAAGAGACGCAGAGAGAGAGAGGAGATAGAGACACAGAAAGCGGGAGGGAGGAGGCAGGAGAGGGGAGGGAGAAGGGAAGAGGGAGAGGAGGGAGAGGGGATAGGGCAGAGAGGCATAATGATGAGGGAAGAGAGGAGGGAGAGAGAAGGGAGGAGAGGAGGGAGGAGGGAGGAGGGAGAGGGAGGA
>CAUYUJ010015460.1:157500-165521 GCA_963575745.1 Prorocentrum cordatum
TCTTTTTCCGCCAATTTGTGCACCTGACTCATGTTCCCTCTCTCTTTCCCCTGCCCACCCTCTCCTTTCCCGCTCCATGCCTCCGGCGGGTGCGCGCGCGCCTAGGGGGCTCTGGTGGCGCGCGCCTCCCCACCGCGCGCCCGTCTCCTCCGCCTCCCGGTTCCTTCCTGCTCTCCCTCCTCTCCCTCCCCTCTGCCCTAGTAGGTTTTGTGCGGCTCCGGGTCAGGATTGCCTCACCCCTGGCCGCTGCAGCGGCCACTGCATGGTTGACTTCCTTGCCCAGGTTCTTCTCGGCGGTTTCTTTCACTTTCGTCAGTGACATGGCAAAGACCTCATCGGCCTGCATGTCCTTGGGCTCCCCTTTCACCTCGACGTTGCTGAAGGGCTTCTTGATCTTGCTTGCGATCTTGAGCGGCTGCAGCTTCATATCCTCTGCACCGTGTCCAGGGCATCGGACGCATTGTTGATGAGCTCGCACAGGAATATCTCCTTGTTCAAGTAGGAGGTAACATGGATCAGGCTCATGAGCTGCTGAGTGTCCATGGTCTCCGAGGGCACCTGCTTGGCCACGGCGTACTTCGCGAAGCACTGCCTGCCACGCCGTAGGTGCCGAAAAGGGTGCCAGCTGCTCCGGGCCACCATGAGGCGCCCAGGGGCGCGCCCACGCGCGCCGCTCGCGGGGTCCAGAGAGCGAGAGGCCAGCTTGAGCCAAACTGGCTTGAAACAAAGGAGGAGGAGGAGGAGGAGGAGGAGCAGGGGGAGGAGGAGGAGGAGCAGGGGGAGGAGGAGGAGGAGGAGGAGGAGGATGAGGAAGAGGGGGAGGAGGACGAGAGCGAGGAGGAATAATAATATCAATAATAGTAATACTACTAATACTAATACTAATACTAATACTAATACTTTTAATACGAAACATAAGAAGACTAATAGTAAGAACAAAAAGAATAGGTATAATACTAAGAATACTAACATTAATAATACTCATACTAATAAGAAGAAGGCGGACACTAATAATACGACGAGGACTACTACGAAGCAGAAAACGACGAATACGAGTAATACTAGTAGTAAGACTAATACCACTAATAATACTAGTGGGAATAATCTTGCTAATACTTGTAATAATACTAAGCGTAATACTACAACTATTAATTTCTACTGGTACTATTAATAACAATACGTATGATACGAATAATACTAATATTGATACGATGAATAAGAATAATAACTGTAATACGAATAATCAGAATACTAAGAATACTAGCAGGAATAATATTACGAATAATTATCATAATGCTACGACGGCGAATCATACTACTACTAATAGTACTAATCATATTATCAATAATAATAATGCTAATACTAATAATACTAATACTAATACTATGAATACTACGAATAAGAATACTGACAATAATAATAGGAATACTGTTGATAATGAGAATAAGAATAATAATGATAACCAGAAGATGAAGTGGAGGAGGAGGATGAGGAGGGGGAGGGAATAAGGGAAGGGGGAGGGGGGGGGGATTGGCGGGGAGGGGGAGAGGGAGGGGGAGGGGGGAGGGGGCTGGGGGCGGGGGAGGGCGAGGCGGGAAGGGGGGAGGAGGAGGCGGAGGATGAGGAGGAGGTCGGAGGAGGAGGTGAGGGAGGAGGAAGGAGGAGGAGGAGGAGAAGGCGGAGGAGGAGGTGGAGGGAGGAGGAGGAGGGGGAGGTGGAGGGGAGGGGAGAGGGGGTGGAGGGGCGAGGGGGGTGGTGGGAATGGAAGCAGGAGGGGGAGGGGGGGAGAGGGGGAGGGAGGAATCTGAGGAGGAGGAGGAGGAGGGAGGAGGAGGGGAGGAGGACGTGGATGAGGAGGGGAGGAGGAGGAGGAGGAGGAGGAGGAGAGGAAAAGGGAGGGAGGGGAGGAGGAGGAGGAGAGGGGGAAGTAGGAAGCAGGCGGGAGGATGCGGAGGAGGAGGAGGGGAGGATGAGGAGGAAGGTGCAGGATGCTGATGATGCGGATGATGCTGTTGATGATGATGATGATGATGATGATGATGTGATGATGATGATGATGATGTGAGGATGCTGATGATGATGATGATTGATGATGATGATAGATGATGATGATGATGATGATGATGATGATGATGATGGTGATGCTGATGATGATGATGATGATGATGATGATGCTTGATGATGATGATGATGTGGTGGTGGTGGTGGAGGTTGTGGTGTGGTGGTTGGTCGGTGATGAAGGTGATGATGATGATGATGATGATGATGGATGATGATGATGTTGCTGATGATGCTTGATGATGATGATGATGGATGATGATGATCATGAATGTGATCATGATGATGATCATGATGATGTGTGTGATGATGATGATGGATGATGATGATGATGATGGATGATGATGGGAGGAGGAGGGGAGGAGGAGGAGGGGAGGAGGAGGAGGAGGAGAGGAGGAGGAGGAGGAGGAGGAGGGGAGGGAGGAGGAGGAGGGAGTGAGGGTATGTGGAGGAGGATGTGGAGGAGGAGGCGGAGGAGGAGGAGGAGGAGGAGGAGGGGGAGGAGGGGGGAGGAGGGACGGGGAAGGAGGGCGGAGGCAGGGGGCGGGGAGGGGGGAGGGGGGAGGGGGGAGCTAGGGCTAGGTGCGCTCGCGTCATATCTGATGTCCTACCTTTCCCACCCATCCCTTATCCTGCCGTAGATCTTCTTCCAATTCGCGCAATCGGATGTCGTAGCATGGCATAGCACTACATGGCGTAGCATGGTGTTGGATACTAACGCGTAGCATGTCATAGCATGGCGTGGCGACGCCCCAACGTGGGGGAGGGGCTTCCGCGGTTCAAGACATACACGAATCGACGCCGAATGTGTAATCTCTTCCGATGTTGTTGTCGGGTGGCCATTTTCTAGATTTTGAGGCCTATTTGGAAGGACCGGGGACCATGCCGTGGCATGGCACTGGAAATCATGACGCCAGCGCTGCAGCAGAAACACGATTTGGAACGAGCGGAAGCGCGGAAATGGGCCAACGCTGCAGGGGAAGCACAATCCTAACGAGTGGTCGCCCGGAAATGAGGCCAGCGCTTCAGCGAGAGCAGCATTTTGGACAACAAAATCAAAGTGCGGAACTGCGGAAATGAGGACGCGTAGCCTGACATAGCATGGCATGCGACGCCCCGAAATGGGGGGGCTTCTGCGACCCAGAAAAACAACGGATCGACACCGAATGTATGATCACTTCCGATGTTTTTGTTGTCCAGGGGGGCATGTTTTTAGATGTTGGGGCCGATTTGGAAGGACCGAAATCCATGCCGTGGCATGGCGCTGGAAATAATGACGCCAGCGGTGCAGCGGGAGCGAGTCGGATCGAGCGGGGGCGCGGACATGAGTACACCGCTTCAGCGGGAGCGCGATTCGGAACGAGCGGTAGGCTGAAAATGAGGCCAGCGCTCCAGCGGAAACAGCATTTTGAAAAACACCCAAGCGTGGAAACGCGGAAATGAGGACGCGTAGCCTGACATAGCACGACGTGGCGGCGCCCCAAAGTCAAATCAACGACACGACACCGAATGTGTAATTTTGCCCGATGTTTTTTTTCGGGGGGGAGGGGGGGCATGTTTCTAGATTTTGGAGCCTATTTGGAAACACCGGAAAGCATGCCGTGGCATGGCGCTGCAAATAATGACGCCGGCGGTGCAGCGGGAACACGATTCGGAACGAGCGGGGACGCGGAAATAAGGCCAGCGCTTTGGAACGAGCGGTAACCCGAAAATGAGGCCAGCGCTTCAGCGAAAACTGCATTTTGAAACAAACCCAAGCGAAAACCCAACTCCCGGGAATCCTGTGTGTATAGAGCCAGTACGCGGGGGGGGGGGGCGCGAACATTTCCCGACGTCACAGGGGACAGAGGAGAGTAGTATTCATATTGTGTAATTGTGGAGGGGGAAGGGGGGGCAGGAGGAGGAGGCAGAGGCATGAGGGAGGAGGGAGGAGGGGAGGGGGTAGGGAGGAGGCGGGAGACAGGAGGCAGGAGGCAGGAGGCAGGGAGCAGGAGGCAGGAGGCAGGAGGCAACAGGCAACAGGCAGGAGGGAGGAGGCATGATGCAGGATGCAGGAGGGGGGGGAGGAGGGAGGGGGGAGGAGGGAGGAGGAGGGGGGAGGAAGAAAGGAGGGAGGGAAGGAGGGTGGAGGGGGGGAGGGAGGGAGGCCAGGGAGGGGAAGGGGGGGAGGAAGGGAGGGAGAGGGAGGGAGGGAGGGAGGGAGGAGGGAGGGAGGGAGAGAGGGATGGAGGGAGGGAGGAAGGGATGGGGGAGGGAGGGAGCGAGGGAGGGAGGGAGGGAGTGGAGGAGGAGGAGGAGGAGGAGGAGGACGAGGACCAGTGTAAATCCAATGGCCGCCAACGATGTTGGATTGGAATGAACCCTCCCCCAAAGCTCACATAGGCCCCTACAACGGTTCATTTCCACAGTGGGACCTGCCCCGTTGGAAGACAACCGTTTGAAGACCCGGAAGCTTGCCAAAACATTGTTTTTGGGATTCCAACGCCACGGATAAGTTTGACTGTTGCATCTTGACGATCCTGCATCGTGCCAGAACGCCTTTCTTGGAATCTCAACACCGCGAACCAACGTAATTGTTGCACCCGCAAAATCCAGAATCTGTCCAAGACTCCATTTCTGGTACGTTGATCGTGGGAAGAAGCTCTTGCTGTTTTTGCACGAATTCGCGCGGCGCTAAGGCGAACACCATATTTAAAACAACACCCGCCCTCAGTCCGTGAAGCTCTTGCAAGGTTTCGAGAAACGAATGTGCGCGGTGTTGAGGCGAGAGCCACATTTTGAAAACCACCCGCCCTCAATCCGTGAATCTCTTGCAGATGTTGAAAACGAATGTGCGCGACGCGCAGGCGAAAACCACATTTTGAAAACCACCCGCCCTCAATCCGTGAAGCTGTTGTAATTGTTTAGAACAGTGTTGCGCGGCGCTAATGCGAGAGCCACAGTTTGAAAAAGACCCGCCCTCACTTGCAAATGTTGCAAACGAATGGGCGCGGCGCTCATGTGATAACCACATTTTGAAAACCATCCGCCCCCAATCCGTGAAGCTTTTGCAGTTTGTCCAAAACATCCTGTGGTGTTGGGTCCTCGTTTTGAACAGAGCGCCCCGCTTCCTCACTCCTCCCCTCCTCCCCTTACTCCCTCCCACCATCATCATCGTCATCATCACCATCATCATTATCATCATCATCGGCACCGTGATCGTCGGCCTCCTCATCGTCGTCATCATCATCATCGTCATGATCATCTTCATCACCATCATCATTGCCATTATCGAAACCATCATCGTCATCAGCTTCGGTACACCCCTCACACGCTTCGTGGCCCCATAGGGAGCTCCACCGAAGGCCCCGGTGCCGCCGCTTTCATGCGTCCCGCACCCAATTCGGCACACTTTTCACACGTTTCGTGGCCCCATAGGGAGCTCCACCGAAGGCCCCAATGCCGCCGCCCGCATGCGTCCCGCACACCCACTTCGGCCACCGAAGGCCTCAGTGCCGCCGCCCGCATGCGTCGCGCACGCCCAATTCGGTACACCCTTCAGCCGTTTCGTGGCCCCATAGGGAGCTGGTGGTCCCGACAGCTTCCCAGCGGGATCTAATGGCATTCCTACGCGCAAACCGGGGAAGCAGGTGCCTCCGGCCATCCGGGCCACGTGGAACGCAATGCAGCTGAAACCCGATGATCGCCGGCTCCGGGAGGAGAGGTTCCAGAACGGCCACATGATCGGGTCCTACTGGGACACCGTGGCGCGGTGGATGAGCAAGCGAGCCCAGCGGGACGCGGACGTCCTGAAGAAACCCCTCTTCCTCGTGCAGGCCGCCGCCAGGTCTGCCCCGACGATGAACGTTAAGGACGCCGCCAAGATGATGAACTGTGCCAACCCGAAGAACACCTGTGGCATGCACGGACTGCTTCTGGTGCGCGTGGGCATGCGGATCCGGCTCCTGGAGGCTCTCGACCTCGAGAACGGCCTCGTCAAGGACGCCGATGGGCAGATCGTGCACATCGTCGTGGGCCCTCGAGATCGGGGCGACGTCGAGAGAGCCGAGAGTGAGGGGGAGAAGAGGATCTATTTGAAGCGCGTGCCGCTGGGGTTTTGGATGCGCATGGAGAAGTGCGCGAACGCGCCCTTCGTGGACGACCTGAAGCGCCGCGACGACAGCCTCGCGGGGGACCTCGCGGGCCCGCCGGTGTTCATCGAGCCCCGCGCGTCGGGGCCGTTCACCTTCCGCGCCTCCAAGGTCGCCCGGGCGGCCTTCCCGTTCTCGCACCGCAGAGCGATCGCCGCGGCGGCGCGCCAGGCAGTGCCAGGGGCGCACCGTGCGAGAAGGCGACGGGGCGAGGGAAGGGCGCTCCGGGGACGGCCAGACCTCCGGGGCGCGAGCAGTCCGCAGCCAGACCTCGGTCCTGTGGGCTCTCGCCCTGGGCCGTCGGCTGCCCCGCGCACCGCTCCTTCGGCCCGCGTCGCCCAGGCGTGATCCTGGACCGCGGCCGCCGCGAGGTCGGGAACGGCAAGAAGGAGGGCGACGACTGGTGGCTGGAGATCCACGCGCTGCTCTCGCGCGCCGCGCGCACGAGGACCTCCAGCTCACGCGGGCGCCGCGCATCGAGTTCTTCCTGGCCGGGCTGCCGGCGGGCTTGCGGAGCCAGCTGGAGCAGTTTGCGGCGCGCGCGAAGCGGCGCAGGAGGGAAGCCGCGGCCCTCGCCAGGGATCTCCGTTTCACCGAGTTTATCCGCGAGGCCTGACCTGAGGAGCGGCCCGCCCCAGCCGCGCCCTCTCTTGTCTGTCAGATCGCGTGGTCTGGCGCCGTGGACGAGCCGCGCGCGTCGCCGAGATTCTCTCGGGGCGACCAGCGCGCGTCGCGCGAACTCCGCGCTGCACTCTGCCCGGCGCCTCGCTCGCCCCTCGTCGCGCCGCCCAGCGGCCAGATCCATGCGCGCTATCAGTTTGCCTGCGAGCGCTCTCTGCTCCGCGCAGCGGGCGAACTGCGCGCGTCGCTGCGACCCTTTTCGTGGCGACCTGCGCGCGTCGCGGGGGCTCCGCGTAGCGCGGCGCCCGCAGCCTTGAAGTTTGGAGTGCGCGGGCAAAGAGTAAGGACATTCAGGGGGGGAAGCGGGCGCGATCCTCGCGCGGGGCATGCCGACATGGGCGTCGCGGCGCGCGGGCGCCGCCGTCGGGGTTCCCAGGAAAGCTCCTTGCGGAGGCTACGCTCAGTGTCGCGAGTTCTCAGAGTCAGGCAGGCCCAAACCATATGCAGTCGTGTGCGTTTACGCTAGGCGACTCCATGTTCGCAGTCATGCAGATGGAATCAATCGCGCGCATATTCATGCAGAGTCATATTCACTCGCGGTTAGACTCGCCCGCGCTCAGGCTTCCATACTCAGACCTATCGTTTTCGTTCGTGTTGTGTACCCTATCACACAATTCGGCACACCACTCATACGGCTCGTGACCCCATCGGGAGCGCCACCGAACAATATATCCACAGTTGCGGTATTCACAACGGCGCGCGGTTGGGTCCTTCGCCAGGCTAGTTTAGAACTGTGGCGTGCGGCGCTATTGCGAGAGCCACAGTTTGAAAAACCACGCCCTCAATCCGTGACCTTTTTGCAAACTTTGAAAACGAATGTGCGCGGCGCTAAAACCATAAACCACAGTTTGGAAACGACCCGTCCTTCATATATGAAGCTGCTACCAATTTCAAGTTTCAGTACCATAAATGGTGAGAAAGCCTCGGGCGAAACGCCCGGCCCGCCCCAAAAACTGGCCTCAGGGTGCGACAAGGGAAAATCATGTATAAGGAGAAGGAATGGAGGAGGAGTTGGAGGAGTTGGAGGAGGAGGAAGAGGAGGAAAAGGGGGGAGGAGGAACAGCAGGAGGCGGAGGGTAAACCTTAGATCTGCAGTTCGAATTTCAGCATGAATCTCATTAGGGTCACCGTGAGTCTGTGGTGGGTGTCGGG
>CAUYUJ010015460.1:165621-323121 GCA_963575745.1 Prorocentrum cordatum
CCACCGAAGGCCCCCAGTGCCACCGCCCCGCATTGCGTGCGTCCCACACACCCATGTCGGCACACCCCTCACACGCTTCGTGGCTTCATAGGGAGCTCCACCGAAACCCCCAGTGCCACCGCCCGCATGCGTCCCCCACCCCAATTTCGGCAAACCCCTCACACGTTTCGTGGCCCCATAGGGAGCTCCACCGAAGGCCCCAGTGCCACCGCCCGCATGCGTCCCCCACGCACAGTTCGGCACACCCCTCACATGTTTCGTGGCCCCATAGGGAGCTCCACCGAAGGCCCCTATGCCACCGCCCGCATGCGCCCCCCACGCCCATTTCGGCACACCCCTCACACGTTTCGTGGCCCCATAGGGAGCTCCACCGAAGGCCCCAGTGCCACCGCTCGCATGCGTCTCCCACGCCCATTTCGGCACACCCCTCACACGTTCGTGGCTTCATAGGGAGCTCCACCGAAGGCCCCAGTGCCACCGCCCGCATGCGCCCCCCACGCGAATTTCGGCACGCCCCTCACATGTTTCGTGGCCCCATAGGAGGCTCCACCGAAGGCGCCAAAGCCACTGCCACCATGCGTCCGCCACGCTCAAGGTTTCAAGGAACAGCTCCAGACCTCTGGGGAGATGGAGGAGGCGGAGGAGGAAGAGGAGGAGGAGGCCCGCTACCCCCCGTATGTATGTTGCTTTGCATTCGCGGGAGATGCCACCCTACCAGCGAGGGTCCTTGCGCGACGTGCCAGGGGCGCACCAGGCGAGAAGTCGACGGGGCGAGGGAACGGCGCCCCTGGGCAGTCTACAACCGGACCTACTGGGCGCGAGCGGTCTGCGGCCGGACCATCTCTCGGTCCTGTGGACTCTCGCCCTGGGCCGTCGTCTGTCCGGCGCGCTGCTCCCTCGGCCGTCGTCGCCCAAGCGTGATCCTGGACTGCGGCCGCCGCGAGGTCGGGAACGGCAAGAAGGAGGACGACGACTGGTGGCTGGAGCTCTTTGCGCTGCTCTCGCGCGCCACGCGCCGCGAGGACCTCCTGCTCACGCGGGCGCCGCGCATCGAGTTCTTCTGGCAGGGCCGCCAGAGGGCTTGCTGAAGCAGCTGGAGCAGTTTGCGGCGCGCGCGAAGCGGTGCAGGAGGGGGGCGACGGCTCTCGCCAGGGAGCTCGGCTTCACCGAGTTTATCCGCGAGGCCTGACTTGAGGGGCGCCCCCCCGAGCCGCGCCTTCTCTCGACTGCCCATCTAATTGCTGGGCCTCGCGCCGCGGACGACCCGCGCGCGTCGCTGGGGCCCTTCGGGGCGGCCAACGCGCGTCGCGGGAACTCCGCGCTGCGTTCTTCCCTGCGCCTCGCTCGCCCGTCGTCGCTCTGCCCAGCGGTAAGAGCCTTGCCCGCTATCAGCCAGCCAGCTAGCTAGCTAGCTCTCTTTGCTCCGCGCAGCGAACGATCCGCGCCTTTCGCTGGGGCCCTTCCGGGGCGGCCGGTGCGCGTCGCGGGGATTCCGCGCCGCGCTGCGCCCGCAGCTTCGGATTTTGGAGCGCGCGGGCAAGGAGGGGGGGGGGAAAGGGGAGGAAGCAGGCGCGATCCTCGTGGGGGGCGCGCCGACATGGGCTTCGCGGCGCGCGGGCGCTGCCGCCGCGCTTCCCGCAAAAGCTTTCTGCGGCGGCCACGCTCAGTGTTGCCCACAGACAGGCATACCATAATCATTCATAACCATATACATGTACACGAGGCGTGGCCACGATCGCACTCGTGCAAATATATTCGCTCGCGCAAAGATTGATTCACACTTTGACTCACTCGCGCTCAGATTCGCCCGCGTTCAGTCTGTCGTAATTAAACCAATCGTTTTCCTTCGTTTTGTGTGCCCCGCCACATTTCGGCACGCCTTTCATGCTGTTCGTGGGCGCCACCGAAGGAGATACTCACAACTGCGGTACTCACAACTGCACATGGATGGATCCTTCGCCAATATATTTAACCTTTGTGTTATTATTCCCCCTTTCCGCGCATTGTCTGTTACACGCGCGATACCCACAATACACATATATATATATATATATGTGTGTTTATATATATATATATATCTGCATGCATGTATGTATGTACGCCTGCATGTATGTATGTATGTACGTACGTACGTACGTGCGTATGTATGTATGTATGTATGTATGTATGTATGTATATATGTATGCACTTGTGTATGCATGCGCGTGTGTACGTATGTAAACTTTGTATGCGTGCGTGCATGCATGCGTGTATGCATACGTACAAAAAAGTGCTGCTCCCGCTGAGCCGCTAGCATCATTTTCAAACTTCGCGTGTTTTGAATCGTGCTCCCGCTGCACTGCTGGCTTCAATTCCGCGCTTCCGCTCGTTCCGAATCGTGCTCCCGCTGCGGCGGTGGCCTAATTCCCGCGCTTCCGCTCGTTCTGAATTGCGTTCCCGTTGCAGCGGTGGCGTCGTTATTTCCAGTGCCATGCCACGGCATGCGTTGCAGTGCCATGAGGTGTTGCGCTGTGCGATGCCATTCCTTCAGCTGCAATGCTAGTAAATGCAGTGCTGAACGGCGCACTGCCACGCAATACTATGGCTTGCTACGTTTTGATCTTCGACGCCATGATATGCCATGTTATGTTCTGCGCCGCTGTGCGATGCCATTCTTCGCCTTGCCCCGCAATGCCGTACTCTACGATGCATCGCGCACCCTCTCGAGATCATTGCTGCGCTCGACATCCGACTCTCTGAATAGCGGGGACATTTAGGCCATGGTTAGGTATGGGAGGGAGGGTTAGGACGTCGGATATGACGCGAACGCGCCGAGCTTGCCCCCCTCCCTCCCCCATTCCCCCACTCCTCTTCCTGCTCCTCTTCCTCCTGCTCCTCCCCATCTTCCTTTTTTCCATCCTCCTCCTCCTTCCGCTTCCTGATCCTCCTCCCGCTTCCTGATCCTCCTCCTCCTCTTCCTCCCCTTTCCCCTCCGCCTCGCCCTCCCCGTACTTTTCCTCTCCCTCTTGCCTTCTTCTTCCTACTCTTTCTTCTCTTTTTTCTTGTCCTCCTCGTCCTCGTCGTCGTTCTCCTCCTCCTGCTCCTCCTCCTTTTCCTCCTTCTGCTCCTCCTCCTTCTCCTCCTCTTTCCTCTTCCGCCTTCTCCCTTTCTTCGTGCTTCTCTTCCATCATCCCTTCCGCTTCCGCTACCTCCGGATGCGCTAAGCGTGACAAAATGACCGGGGTGAAAGGATCATGCCTCCTATGATCGCTCCAGGAACATTTCGATATCATATTAAACCTTACAAGGGGCATGGGATGGCAAACCAGGCTTGTCGGGTGCAAGAGCGCCCAGGACTGGAAAGCGGGCAGGAGCGGCTTTGTTCTTGAACCGAATCGCGCGTTGAGATTTCCAGACCCACCACCCTTTTACACCAAGTCCGAAGTTCATCGACCCGACGCTGTGCCGGAAGTTATGACTTTGACGGACATGGTTGTGCCAGCGAGATTGCAACGTGAATCGTTGTGGTTGTTGTTATCGGACAGGCCTCATTTCGAGTTCGTGGCTGACGACAGTGCTTGATGTGACCTCATTCATTTGGAAGTGCATGTTACGAACCCCTCGTACGACGCCATCGTCCAGAGAATGCGCGAACGAAGTTACTTCCTCTTCAGGGGCACGTTTCGGCATAAAGCCGGGTATGTCAGCACCCAGACTGGAGGGTGCGAGAGTACAACAAGGCCGCCGATTTCGTGTGCAATGTATGCTTGGGTCTACGGCATGACATGAGCGACATCGACATTCGCAGCATCGCTGATGCCCTGCACGCCAGTGCCCATCTGCAGCTGTATTCCGATGGTGGCTTCAAAGCGGGACGTGGTGCCATCGCGTTCGTCGGTGTCCTTGTCCAGGCACAATAGGTCACAGTGGGTAGCAGAATTGGTTGGGTACAAGTGCGTGTTCATGACAGATGCCGGCTCTGCTTTCCAAGCCGAGCTTGTGGCGGCAGATTTGGCTATCGAGTTCGCTCGAGAGTTGGAATGCATTACGCGGCGATGAGTTGAGCAGTTGACACATGTATCGATGAGGCAAGCTGAACAAGGGCGTCAAGCGGAAAACAAGAAGAGGAGGAAGAGGAGGAGGAGGAGGAGAGAAGAGGGAGACGGAGGAGGAGAGAGGAGGAGGAGTAGGAGGAAAGGAGGAGGAGGAGTGGGAGAATGAGGGGGAATGGCTGGCTACATGACGAGTAAAGAAGAGGACCTCCTCCTCCTCCTCCTCCTCCTTCTCCTCCTCCTTCTCTCTCCCTCCTCATTCGGATCCGTCCACTGATTCATCCATCCTCCTTCCCCTCTTTTCTCCTCTCCGGCTCCCCGCCCCTTCCGTCCTTCTCCGTCCTCCTTCCCCTTCTCTCCTCCTGCTCCTCCTCCTCCTCCTCCTCCTCCTCCTCCTCCTCCTCCTCCCCGTCGTCCTCCGTCCTTCTCTTCCCGTCTCCCTCTATCCTCCTCCACTCTGCGCCTCATTCCTGCCTCCAGCATCCAGTCTTTCAGCCTCCGCCTGGCACCCTCCCCCCCCCCTCCCCCGCCTCCCCTCCCGCGGTGCCGCGTCCCTTCGCCGCCCGCTTCTGCGGCCCGGCGCAGCCGGAGCTGCCGCCCGCGCGCGTCCAGGACGGCGGGGGTGTGGGGGCGTCGTCGTCGTCGCCGTCGCCGCCGCCGCCGCCGACATTTGAGGATCGAGGTTCGAGGATCGAGGTTATCAGGCGGCGTTCGCCCTGCCTGGGCCAGGCTCCATGCGAAGTTCCGGGCAGAACGCACCCCAGAAGAGGTCCAGGGGCTGGTTTTTGATGAGGGGTTGCCGCCGCCGTCGCCGTCACCGTCCTGTTGTCGTGCTGTCGCGCGAGAGCGCTCGCGGGGGGAGGAGGAGGAGGAGGAGGAGGAGGAGGAGGAGGAGGAGGATGAGGAGGAGGAGGAGGAGGAGGAGGAGGAAAAGGAGGAGGAGGACGAGGAGGAGGAGGACGAGGAGGAGGAGGAGGAGGAGGACGAGGAGGAGGAGGGTGAGGAGGAGGAGGAGGAGGAGGAGGAGGAGCAGGAGCAGGAAGAGCAGGAGGAGCAAGAGGAGCAAGAGGAGGAGGAGGGCCAGGTGCTCACCTTCGAGTTTTTGTTCCCATATCCAGAGGAGTTTTCTTGTCATTGTGACGCCTCCGCCTCAATCACCCGCCTCCCTAGCACACTCTGACTCATCTCAGCTACATGACACTCAGATCCAACCGTACTCAGAGTAACCCATTCCCAGTCATTCTTGCTTCTGATCGATCACACTCAAACTCACTCATACTCAGATTGGCTAGTGCTCAGATGCAGTCATGACTCCTGCTCAGAAACTCAGACCGCTCATACTCAGCTAAATCGTACTCAGGTTCATACGCACCCAGACCATTCACTTTGATCAGTCGCACTCAGACTCACTCGTATTCAGACTTCCACTCAGAGTTACCCCCACACTGTCACCCACACTCAGATCCTGTTAGCGGCCTCGTCGACCACTTCTTTAGCCAGGTTTTGTCAGCTGCCGGACAACTTCTCGCGATCCGGGGGATGGGGATTGCCCAGGTCAGCACGAGAGGGAGTTCATTCGACCAGGACCTCGCCAGGCCCACGGGCCTCCAGGCCAATCGAATCCAGAGCCAGATCTATCCTTAACGACCCCCGCCTTTCTCACCCCGTTCCCTCCCAGTGACGAGATGCTCATAACGAGAAGGAGGAGGAGGAGCAGGAGGAGGAGGAGGAGCAGGAGGAGGAGGAGGACGAGGAGGAGGCGGACGCTCCTCGTCCTCCCCTCCGCCTCCGCCTCCCCGTCCTCCTGCTCGTCCTCCTCCTCGCCCTTCTCCTCTTCCTCTCTCCGCCGTCGCTGAGCGCGGTTGCCAAACCCCTCCGCCCTCGCACGCCCGCACTGCGCGCGGGCCGATTAGGGCGAGGCGCGCCCAGCCCACGCCGGAGCTTGGCCCTTCCAGAGGGGGGAGGAGGGGACCCTTCCAACCGCCTGCTATCTTGACAAGGAGCAGGGAGGGGGAGAGCGGCGTTGCCACTCAAGGGATGTTGTAGTGGGTACCGGTGACGTAGTACCTTGCCTGTAGAGCTGTACATGGCGTGCCTTGTGGGTAACGCTGTGGACGAAGTATCCGTTCGTCTTCTCAACAGCGCATGAATGCTGTAGACTTGGTATATTGCACGTGGTGATGTACTCGTAATACCATTGTCCGTAGCGCTGTAGAGCGATTTCTGTCGCCATGCATTAGGTAATCTTATGTTGAATAACCATAGTCGGCGGCTTCGTGTAGGCCGGTCTCACCGTAACTACTGTGGCATACGGAGTGCCATGAGCTGGAGCCGGTACCTAGTGCCATCCAGCCAGCGGACCGTGGCGGGCGTCTCGTCCAGCTTCTTCACGACGCAATCGTGGTACGTTCTGCTGGGCCTGCCTTTTAGTGCGTCGCCGATGGCGATTTGCTTTTTGGTAGTCCAGATCTTCCGTGGGCCTTGGTGTTCGTCTCGTGGCCCTCGTAGTACAGCGGATGACCCTGGTAGTTCAGCTGGTGGTCCCGTAGCCCTGCAGGTGGTTCACGTAGCTCAGCGGGTGGTGGTCGCAGCTCAGCTAGTGGCCCTGGTAGCTCGGCTGCCGACTCTTGTAGAACAGCAGGTGTGCCTGGACGGACGTTTGGTGGGTCTCGTAGCTCTGCTTGCGGCCCTCGCAGCGCAGCTTGTAGCTCAGCTGGTTGGCAGCGCACTTCAGCTCGTTGCCCTGGTAGCTCTGCAAGAGGCTCTCGTAGCTCTGCTTGCAGACCGCGTAGTTCTGGTTGTGGGCCTCGGAGCTGAGCAGGAGGCCCTCGAAACTGAGCTGGTGGTTGTCGAAGTTATGTTCCAGGTCCTTGCAGTTCAGCTTGTCGCTCTGTTATCTCTGCAGGAGGCTCCAGTCGTTCTTCTTGTGGCCCGCGCAGCTCAGGTTGTGGCCCTCGTAGCTCGGCAAGTAGCCCTCGTAGCCGTGCTGGTTTTGAAGGTCTGCACATGGCTCTTGCAGCCTTGCAGTGCAGCTCGTCGCCCTGGAAGCTCTGCTGGTTGCTGTAGTCCCTGTGCCTGTGGTCCTCGTAGCTCGGCTGTTGGGCCTCGTAGCTCAACATGTGGCTCTCGTACCTCTGCCGTTGGCGCTCGTAGCTCGGCTGGTGGGCCTTGACGCTCCTCAGGTGGCTACTGTAGCTTCGCCTGTGGACCTCGTAGCTCAGCTCGTGGTCCCCGAAGATCTTGTGTTGGCCTGGTCAGCGCTACTGGTGACTGCAGTAGTTTTGCTTGCTGCCTCTGAGGCACAGCAGCGTTGGAGGTGGTCCTTTTCCCTAGGAGGGGTTGTCGTAGCCATGCCACTTCCCTTTGGACTTGTATTCAGCCTTCGGTGCGCCCGTGTAGCACGAGGAGGCTTCGGCTTCGAGTGACCACCCAGGGTCGTCGCTAGCCAAATCCCAGTACTCTGCTTTTCAGCTGTCGGCGTTCAAGACGGCGTTTCCCCTCTGGTCGCTCTCCTCGGCTCCACGTCTCTCTTTCCTCGTCCTCCTTATCGCACTCGTCGCCCTCATAGTCGCTCTCCTCGACCTGTTCGCCGTTCAGCGGCTCCGCAAGAGGCAGATCTGGTGCCTCCGGTAGCTGAGCTGGTGGTTCTCGTAGTATTGCTTGTAGCCCTTGTAGCTCATCTGGTGGCCCTCGTGGTGCAGCTGGTGATCCTCGTTGCCCTGCTTGTGGCACTCGTAGCTGAGCTTGCAGCCCTCGTGGCTCAGCTTGTGGTCCTCGTAGTTGAGCTTGCGGCCCTTGTGGCTCGTGTTGCTGTGCCTGTGGTTCTCGTAGCTTGTCTAGTGGTACTCGAAGGACTCGCAGTATTCCTGCTGGCTCTGCTGGTGTACATACTTTTCGTCTTTCTGCTTGTGGCTCTGGAGGCCCAGGTTGTGGCCCTCGTAGCTTTCCAGGTGGACATCGTGGCTCTGCCGATGGCTTTCCAAGCTTTGCTCGTGGCCCTTGTAGCTGAGCTGGTGGCTACTACAGCTCGCCAGGTAGTCCTCGTAGCTCTGCTGGTGGCCCTCGTGTCTGAGCTGGTGGTCCTCGTGGCTCAGCCAGTGCGCCTCGTAGCCCTTGGATGCCAGCCTTGCATCTTAGGTTTCGGCCTGCTTGTAGCTCAGCTCGTCGCCCTGGAAGCTCTGCTGGTTGCTGTAGTATGTGTGCCTGTGGTCCTCGTAGCTCAAGGTTGTAAGATGTGGCTCTCATGGCTCTGCTGGTATCTCTCGTAGCTCGGCAGGTGGGTCTTGAAGCTCCTCTGGTGGCTCCCCTAGCTGTACGTAACTGTGGGCCTTGTAGCTCAGCTCGTGGTCCACGACGGTCGTCTGGTGGCCCCGGTAGTTCTGTGCTGGTGGCTGTCGTAGCTCGGGTTGAGGCGCCCGTGGGGGCAGGGGGACGCAGGCTCTCCAGCGGCCAGGAAGTAGTCGAGGAGCACGTCAGCTGGCCCTGAGGGCACGCCCTGTTCGTAGTACCGAGGTCCACACCGGAGTCGTCGGCTGCCAAGTCGTACGGTTGTAGGTTCTGCAGGTCGCTGTAGCCCTGGCGGCTGTCGTAACCCTGCGGCCCGTCGTAGTCCTGCAAGCCGGATTGGTCATGGGGGTCGTAGGAGTACAAGTCGTTACCGAAAAAGCCGTCGTAGTCGTACTCGTCGTAGGCGGCGCGGCCGTAGTCATTTTCGTCGTCGTCGGCGCGGCCGTTGTCCACCAGTACCTCAACGACACGTAATTCGTAACCCTTTCGGGCTACTCAGTCGTGTCGTTCCGGGTGTCGGTCTTGGTGGCGTATTTGGTGTCGGAATGATGGTGGTCGTCCTTGGGTTGCCTGTTACGCAGCTCGGTCTCGTACTTGGGCTGCCTGTTGCGCAGCTCGTTCTCGCACTTGGGTTGCATGTTACGCAGCTCGTGCTTGGACGCTCTCGCGAGGGCGGTCGTAGCAATGGTAGTTCTGTCGTGGACCCACTCATTTTTGGGCCGCGTCTGTTCGCGCCCTTGTTACTCTATGCGTGTGGGGTCTCGGCATCCATGCTGGTCCGTCTCCACAATCTCGTAGCCTTGTAGTTCAACAACTGATGGTTGATGTTGTAGTCGCGGTGAGCCTGGCTTCTCATGGTCTCGAGGTGGTTCACGTCGGTCTTAATGCTGTTCGCAAGGATGTTGATGTATATCACGCTGATACTGGTGATGATCCCGTCGATGGTAATGCATTTCACGTGGATCGTGACGTATTTGGTGGCAAACGCATCTCACGGCGCGCCGTCCGCCGCGTGGCGGACAGCGCGCTCGGGCTCGGGTGCCTTCCCCCCCCCGGCCGCAGGGGCCAGAATGGCCCTTCCCCTCTTGCTCCTCCTCTTGCTTATGCTCCTCGGCCTCCTCCTCCTCCTCCTCCTGCTCTGCTGGATTTGATGCACACTTCGCCTGCCATGGTTTCAAGTCTTCTGCAGTCTGGGGTGCAAAGGTCCCATGAGAGACGGCTCGCGACGACGAACCCCCTCCTTCGATGGCGATCGTGCCTCGGTTGACCTCTTTCGTGCCCTCCTGCGTTCGAAGTGAACCTCCACGCGAGCAAAGTACTGGATCAGCACCTGTTTCGCCCAAGGAGGATGGGGGGTGCGCGGTCCATGCAGGCCTTTTCGTAGATGGTCCGTCCGCCGTCCGAGAACAGCATGGCTGGCCATTTGTGGTGGCTTGCCGACCAGCTGCGCACCGAGCAGATCGACGACTTGCGCTGGCGCGGCGCTCGAGACGCGCGGGCCGACCCCATTGCCAAGGGTTGCGTGGGCCGAGAGCTAGTCATCAGTGTGATGGGCGGCCAGACCAGCTACGACGACGCCGCTGTCAATTCCGGCGACGGGGAGCTGAAGAATGCCGCCCCGAGCTCACAGCATAGCTCACGCACGCAGAACTGAGGATATTATTCCTGCGCGAGGCCACAGGTCGGAAAGGTGTTCGACTTCCAAGAGCCGCATTGGCCCAGTGGGGGTGGGATGTGATCATTATATCCAAGAGCCGCATTGGCCCAGTGGGGGTGGGGTGCATGCCCCAACGCGCGCGGGCATCCACGTGCGATATTGACGAGTAGAGCATTCAAATGAGCGGGCATGCTCGGACAGTGTCCGGGCAGCCCGCGGTTGCTGTGGCAGCGTTCTTCAAGTATCTCGCATGTTTAAAGATGGGCGGATGGATTCGCCTGTTTCGGCTAGTCCCACGGTCTCTGGCTGGAGTGTCCCAGCCCTTCTACGGGCGCTGTGAAGCTTTTCTGCGCTTGGCGCCGTGGGGGGCCATCGTGACCTTGGGATGCAACGAAGGCCGTCAACCCAGGGACCTGTCGAACTCAGATGGACCTGTCCCCTCGTGGCCAGACAATTTTATATGATATGTTCGAAGGGCGGCCAGTATGCTGCCGCTGTCTGCTAGCTTGGCCTGGGCAGAGCGCGACGGACTCGCTTGAGCACCAGACTCGAACGGTATGTCTTCCTTCCTTGCCGTCTTCTCGCCCTGTTCTTGCCGCTGCCGCATTGGATATCAAGGATCCTTTGCCGCGCGCCCTGCTTGCATGGGAAGCCTTCCTTTGTTCGTTATGCATCGCTCTACCGCTTCCCTTCGTGGATGATCTCTCACTGTCCACATGCCCGTGTCCAGCTTCCTTTTCCTCCTTCTCCACCTGCTCCTCCATAGTCTACCCTTCTCGCCCCTCCTCCCTCCACCTCCTCCATCCTCCCTCCTTCCTCCTCCTCCTCCTTCTCCCCGTCCTTCTCCTTCTCCTCCTCCTCCTTCTCCTCTTCCCCCTCCTCCACCCTCCTCCCTGTTCCTCCCTCATCTCGTTCTTTCCTTCCCTTCAGCGGCGACGACGACGATGAACACCCCGTGCCCGCTGGGAGGCGCTGGGCTCGTGAACCGCCGCCGCCGCGGGGGGCTGCGCTGGGGTTCCGCCATTGGCGCCGCCGGGGGGTGGGTGATCCTCCTCCTCCTCCTCCTCCTCCTCCGCCTCCTCCTTCTCCTCGTCCTCGTCTTCCGCCTTGTCTTTGTCCTCGTCCTCGTCCTCTTGTGCCTCCTCCTCTTCTCCCTCCTCTTCCTCTTCTTCCTCCTCCTCCTTTTCCTCCTCGTCCTCCTCCTCCTCACCCTCCTCCTGCTCCTCCCCCATCCTCCTCCTTATTCCTTCTTTTTCGCCGCAGCCTTTTTTTTCTCACTGACTTCTGACCTGATTTCTAGCGCGCTCCTTCCCCCACCTGCTGGAGGGGGATGGGGATTTCAGTTCGCACCACGGATGCTGAAACACATGGCGCCATGCGAGGGCTAGCCTCCGATCGGAGGTTTCCAGAGTTGGCGGTGCTTTTCGGAAGCTCTGGGGGGGAGGTGCAGGGAGGTATCTGGAAGCTTTCGAAGGGGCCCGTGGTGGCTTCCAGCAGCTGCGCCGCGTCGAGAACATTCTGGTCTCGTCCCGCCCGCCCGCATGCGGTCAAAACGCCATGTCCGTTACCCTCACGTTTTGTCCGCTACTCAGACTCAGGGCGGAAAATCGTTCGACCCCAACCCGTGCGCGGGCGGTTATTGTAACCATCTTGGTTTCCACCACCAGTTCAAGCAGCAAACCAGCTGGAGGGTATCTAGGTGACCCTGGCCCAACGCGCCCCAGGGGGTCCCCAGCTCACCGCCCCTCTTTGGTACCCCCGGGGCACTGTGAGCATACGCAGTCACTTTGCGACGTCTTTTCTTTTATTCCCAGGATCATTTACAATCGCGCACTCTTCCCACGCGTCCTTCTGGATGCTTTGCTCAGTGATTGTGGTGGTGGTGGTGGGGCAGCCTGGGGCCGCGTGAGAGGTGCTGTGGGGACCATCCGGGCCTCCTGGGGAAGCGGCGGTCGCTCTGCGCAAGGGCCACCCCTGGCAACACTAGATCCGACGTCATGGTGCGAAAGAGCGTGTTCTACCGCTGCTAGCGGAAAACCGGGGGGGGTCACTACCGGTTCGAACCCCTACCCCCCCCCCAGTTCATCATGAAAAGGGGGGGGGGGGTCACTACCGGTTCGAACCCCCCCCCCCCCCCCCCCCTCGAGCTCGAAAACCGGGGGGGTCACTACCGGTTCGAACCCCCCCCCCCTCGAAAACCGAGGGGGGTGCGGACAGTGGTGGGGACGGTGGTGGTGGGGACAGTGGTGAGGGGACAGCGGGACAGTGGTGGGGACAGTGGGACAGTGGTGGGGACGGTAGTGGTGGGGACAATGGTGAGGACAATGGTGGGAACAGTGGGGACAGTGGACAGTGGTGGGGACGGTGGTGGTGGGGACAGTGGTGTGGGGACAGTGGGAATGTGGTGGAAACAGTAGGACAGTGGAGGGTACAGTGGTGGTGGGGACAGTGGTGAAGGCGGTGGCGAGGACGGCGGTGGGACAATGGGACAGAGGTACAGTGGGGACAGTGGTAGGGACAGTGGGGACAGTGGTGGGAACAGTGGGACAGCTCAGTGGTTCGAACCGGTAGTGACCCCCCCCTCCGGTTTTCGAGGGGGGGGGGGGTTCGAACCGGTAGTGACCCCCCCCGGTTTTCGAGCTCGAGGGGGGGGGGGAAGGGGGGGGTTGGGGGGGAGGGGGGGGGGGGGAGGGGTTCCAGCAGGGGGGGGGGGAACGGAGGGGGGGGGGGGGGGAAGGAAGGAAAAGGGAGGTAATTTTCCACAGTAAAGCGGCGGTGGATCACGCTCTCTCCATGGTGCAAACCGCTTCCCGGGAGACGCTGCTGGACAGGCGTTCCGTCCGCTTCTGGCTTGGGGCCCACCCAGGCCGTCTTGGGTCTCTTGGGGCCGTTTGGGGGTTTTATTGGGCCGCCTCGGGGCCGTTTGGAGCGTCTCGGCGGGGCCCTCTTGGAGCGTCTTTGGGCTGTCTTGGGCCGTCTTGGGCCTTTCTGTATTCCTTTAGGCTCGTCGTGCGGCGGTCATGCGTGCGTCATGTCATGGGTTCTCTTCTGCGCTGTGCAAGTCGACAGCTCAAGATGCCCTAACCATATCAACCACAATGGACAACATTGCTGTAGACTATTGAGGGCCTCGTGGTGGTCATGTTGGGCTCCCCGTGGGCCGTCTTGGCGGCCTCTTGGGCTGTCTGGGCCCTCTTTGGCCCGTCTTGGTCATCTTGGGGTGTCCACGGGCCGTCTAGGGGCCATCTTGGGCCGTTTCGGATCCCCTCGGGGCGAGCTTCGTGCGCAATAGGAGCTTCCCATAAGAAGACGGCAGAGGGGATCGAGGGTCGGCAGATGCGGCGTGGCGCCCGCGGGGGCTCTGTAGTAAGTGCCCGGCGCACGTATTGCAAAGTTTGTCTGGGAGGCCAGACACAAAACACGCTCCCCATGGCCCGCTCCTGCGCCGCAGTCTGGCCGTGGATACTGAGCGGGGGGTACGTTCGGACAGGCGTTTTGTCCGCTCCTCCTTTTGCACACCTTTTCCTCCTCCTGCTCCTCCTGCTCTTCCTTCTCCTTCTCCTCCTCCCATTCCTTTTTCTTTTCCCATTTTGTCCTTGTCAGCGTCCTTTTCTTCTACAGCTACCGCTTACTTCTTCTCCGCCTCCGCCTACTCGTTATCCCCTTCCCCCCACTGCTCCATCGTTATCCTCTCCCTCGTCCCCCTGGGGCGGATTCACTTCGAGCTCCATCTCAACACACCCACGCGGCCAGCCTGGGACACTTCTGCTTGGGGTGCTTCTGTTTTCGCGAAATTCCCCTCAGTCTTCTGGCAGTGCGAGTATGCCAACATCAAATTGAACGACTTCTTCCTGGAGTTGGGAATAATTCGACCCTCTGAGGCTCTTCGCAAGCCCTTCTTCTTGGGGCGTGTTGCAAGCAGCTCGTTCCTGGGCCATCTTGGGGGCTGCTGGAGTGGGCCGTGTTCCTTTGTCCTTTTCCGCTCCCTCCCCTCCCCCATCCCTGTCCCTCTCTTTCGCCTCCTCCTCCCGCCCGAGTCCCGAGAAGGGATGGCGGGCGTCCAACAAATTCAAACACGTCTCCAGACACGCCTCCTTGATCCTCGGTGACCGAGGATCGAGACTGGCCGAGAAGCTTCCTCCTCCATTCGAGGTTCTTCTCCAACTCCACCTCTCAAACAAATCCAGACTGGCGAGGGGTCTGACCCTTGGCAACTTCATCTATCGGTGGTGATGAGCCGATCTATAGTCTATGTACCATCCATGTGAGGAATGTGCTAAACTGGACATGGGCACGCCCTTGCTGGAGCTGCAGGCGGAGTTCCTGTGTGAGGGGTGTGCCGAGGCGGGGCGGCCCATGCGAGCCCATTACTTTGGTGGTGGTGATGCTGAGGGTGATGGTGACGATGGTGATGGTGGTACGGATGGTGCTGCCGATGCTGTTGATGATGATGATGATGATGCTGATGATGATGATGATGATGATGATGATGATGATGTTGCTGATGCTGATGTGATTCGGATGATGAGGACGCTGAGGCGGAGGATACGGATGATCACGATGCTGCTGATGATGGTGATGACGATGGTGATGATGATGTTCATGATGATGCTGATGCGGATGATACTGCGAGTGCTGAGGAGGGGGCTGATGCTGATGTTGATGATGATGTGGCTGATGCTGATGATGTTGATAATGGGGATGATGCTGCTGTTTCTGATTCCGATGTTGCTGATGATGACGACGATGCCGACGACGATGACGGCGATGCTGTTGATGTTGATGATGCTGATAATGCTGGTGGCGATGATGAGGTTGTTGATGTTGATGATGTTGATGATGCTGATGGTGATAATGATGATGTTGATGCTGGTGCTGACGATGATGATGATGGTGATGATCATGATGATGCTGATGTGATGCGGATGGTGAGGATGATGATGGCGATGTTGATGATATTGCTGACGATGACGATGCTGCTGATGCTGATAATGGTGATGTCGTGGACGATGCTGATGATGATGATGATGCTGATGATGATGATGATGATGATGATGATGATGATGGTGACGGTGATGCTGATGATGGATATGATAATGATGTTGATGCTGATGATGTTGTTGATGAGGTTGATAGCGGGGTGGAGGATGAGGATGATGATCAGGATGCTGATGCGGATGATGATGCTGATGATGCTGCTGATTATGCTGATGCTGATGAGGCTGATGATGATGCTGCTGATGAAGCTGATGATGCTGATGCTGCCGATGATGCTGATGATGAGGCTGATGACGATGCTGATGATGCTGATGCTGATGATGATGCTGCTGACCACGGCGATGGTGATGATGATGATGCTGAGGATGACGCTGATAATGATGACGCTGATGATAATGAGGATGATGATGCTGATGATGATGATGCTGATGCTGATGATGATGATGATGATGATGATGATTATGATGATGCTGATGATGATGCTGATGCTGATGCTGATGCTGATGCTGATGCTGATACTGATGATGATGCCGCTGATAAAGATGATGATTATGACGAGGAGATAGAGGATGAAGAGGAGGATGATCAGGATGCGTATGGCCTGGATGAGGAGGGGGACCTTGGGGCAGTCTGCGGGTGAGGCGGAGAGAGATCGTTGTGGGAGGAGGGTTGAGGTTCAGGAGGCAGTAGTGGTAAGAGGATGACTGGGATGAGGAAGGAGGGTTGAGAATGAGAAGGGAGGATTAGGTTTTGGAGGGGGAAGACGACGACGAAGAAGAGGATGGAACGGGAAGGAATAGGGTTGTGCGGGATGCGCGGGATAAACCATTCAGCGGCGACGGGCACACACTGGTCGATCCACGACACTTTCGTCTTGCGCCATACGTCTCTCGAGCCGAGCCACCTCTGCAGTGATCAGGGGCCTTGGGTCAGCAGCACGCTCTTCCTTCTTGATGTGCTTCCATGCGGAGGTGATTTCTCTGATATGGCCGGGAGGAAGGAATGCTGAGGAAGGAATGAGGATGATATGGAGACATGAGGGGGGATGGGCAGGATGAAGATGAACGATAAGGACACAGCGTAGGAGGAGGCGGAGGAGGAGGAAGAGGAGGAAAGGGTGTGGGGGAGGAGGAGGAAGAGGAGGAGGCGGAGGGATGATGAGGAGGTGGGACGAGTAGGCAGGAATATACAGAAGGACGTATGTACGATGCGTTGGGTGAGGAGCAGTACCATGAGCAGGAGAAGGATGGAGGATAGACGGGGAGGGCGAGGCAGGACGATGGGACGAAGAGGAGGAACATGGGGAGGACGATACTCTGGATGATGATGAGGTAGGACGGTGGGTGTGTGTGATGATGCTGATGATGATGCTGATGACGATGTTGACGACGATGATGCTGATGATGCTGGTGATGATGATGATGCTGCTGCTGCTGATGATGATGATGATGATATGGCAATGACAAGGGCGCTGACGATGACGATGGTGACGATGATGGTGATGCTGATGATGATACTGCTGATGCCTATGATGCTGATGTTGATGATGATGCTGATGCTGCTGATGCTGATGATGATACTGCTGCTGGTGCTGATGATGCTCCTGATGCTGAAGATGATGATGCTGATGATGATGATGATGATGATGATGATGATGAGGATGAGGATGATGATGATGATGATGATGATGATGATGATGATGATGATGATGATGATGATAATGATGATGATGATGATGATGATGATGATGATGATGATGATAATGATGATGATGATGATGATGCTGATGCTGATGCTGATGCTGATGCTGATGCTGATGCTGCTGATTCTGATCATGATGGTGATGATGATACTGGTGACGCTGACAATGACGATGATGGTGAGGATGAGGAGGAGGCGGAGGTGGAGGAAGAGGCGGAGGAGTAATAGGAGGCGGGGGAGGAGGAGGACGAGAAGGAGGATCATGATGTGGATTCTGGTCTGGCCCGTGCGCCCAGGAGGCAGTTTCCTGGAGATGTGTCTTTGGAAGTTTGCCATTGCTGGGCCCAGATTGGCTCTTGTTGGCGCTGCGGGAGTGTTTGTCTCAGGGGTTCCAGTGCGACACCCAAGCCGCTTTGTGGACCGCGCTCGTGGAAGTCCCGTCTGGGCCAGGTGCTCGAGGCCTTCGGTCATCTGGTCTTTGCATTTTCATGCTCAGTCAAGTCTCACCTGTTCCTGTTCAGATCGTGCAAGTTTTACAGCAGTGGAGGTCAAGTCAACAGCCTGGGTGGTAAGTGCCGCCCAACCCCCGTTGCGGGTAAGAAGCACTTAGGCCGTTTCTGCAAAGGCCTGCGCTCTGATAAAGTTGGGGTGCCAGTTCATTTGGATGAAAGCATCCCATTGCCGTAGTTACAGGTGGTGATCTTTCTTGATTGCAGAGCGCCTCTGGCTGCAGCTTTGGTAGTTCTTTCACGGGCATGAGGCGTTGTTGCCAAACAAGCAGGAGGAGGAGGAGGAGGAGGAGGAGGAGGAGGAGGAGGAGGAGGGGGTAGATGGGGCAAGGCGAGGGGGAGGACGAGGTAGATAGAGGTGGGAGGAGGAGGGAATGGAGGAAACAGGAAGAACGAGGAGGAGGAGGACGAGGATGAGGAGGGACAAGTGTAAACCCAAGACGCATCAGCACTGTTAGAACACACCCTCCCTCCAAGGTCCTTCTTCATAGGCCCCGCCGCGTGATAATCCAGACTCGTGCAAAAACACCATTCTCATGACCTCAACGCCACACGTCAACCTAACTGTTGCATCTTGATGACCCTGAAACGTGCCAGAATCATCCCTGTGACTTCAACACCGCGAGTCAACGTAACTGTTGCGCCCGCCCATGACAATCCTGGACCTTTCCGAAACACCGTTTCTAGTACGTTAACCATGATAATCAGCGAAGTTCTTGCACACATTTGAAGCGAATGCGCGCGGCGCTATTGCGGGAATCACATTTCCGTGAAACTCTTGCGAATGTCGAGATAGAATGTGCGCGGCGTTCAGGAGACCGCAACATGTTGAACAATACCCACCTCAATCCGTGAAGCCTATGCAACTTGTGAAAGCGAGTGTGCGCGGCGCCCCGACGAAAACCACATTTTGAAAACAACCCGTTCTCAATCCGTTTAAAGGAGTGTGCTCGGCGCCAAGGCGAGGGCCGCATTTTCAAAACCAAAAGCCCTCAAACACCGAAACTCTTGCAATTGTTGATGACGAGTTTTCGTAGCGCTAAGGCGAGAGCCACATGTTCAAAATCACCGGCCCTCAATGCGCGAAGTTGTTGCCAGCTTTACATTAAGCTTCAGGCTCAAAAGCGGTAAGGAAGTCTTATGCGAAACGTCTGGCCCGCCCTTCCGACTGGCCTCGGGGTGCGACATGGGGGAGTTAGTCAGAAGGGAAAGGAATGGAAGGGGGGGGGAACGAGGATGAGGAGGGATGAGCGAGGAGGAGGGAGAATGGAGGGGGGGAGAAAGAAAAGGAAGATGATGATGAGGTTGCAGTAGCGATGCTGCAATACGTCCTCCCGTCTCAAGTGACTTCCTCAGCAGTCCTTCGAGCCTTCCTTTCAAGTCGCCTTTGGAAGACCGGCGCCATTGGGCCTGCCAATCAGGTGACAACCCCGTCTTGAAAACGTACTACTTTCCTTGCATCCTGTCTGCGAGTATTACGGACACCGTAATTCTATGATCATGCATGTTTGAGAGGTATCTAGCGATATCTTTCGCGAAACTAGTTCTTGCGCAAGCTGTGATTTGTGACTATGCCCGCCGAGAAATATTCAAGCGAACGCCCCAGATTGAAAAATAACCGCCCTCCATCCCGTGCAGCTCTTCAATGAGTTCAAGTGTGTGGCGTTTGAATTTGAAGTCCCAAGCGAACGTCCAGTCAGTGGCGCAAAGGAGCCGCACTTTATCTACGAAGCTGTTGCATCTGTTCGAGTTCCTCGTCTTGTCTTCTAAAGCAGTTTGAAATGGGGCTTTGGGAGGGGGGGTTCTAATCGGGCACCCCCTCCCTTCCCCTTTGAAATTCAAGGGGCTGTTTTCGAATCGGGTGGATGGGGGGGCCTGAATTGCAGGGGGGGGCGAAGGTTTCGAAACAACCCCAGTGGCAACCGACGACGGCGGGCGCTGGCGCCGGCGCCGTCGGGCAACGATGACGACGCCTGGATCGGGCCTTGGTAGGATTCTAGTACAGCTGGATCGAGCCCTAAAAGGGTTCAGTCAGAGCTGGATGTAGCTGTGGTGTTACTGTGTGTGGGATGGATCGAGCGTTAATGCGGTTCAATGAGACCTGGATGCAGCTATATTAGGATTATGTTAGAGATGGGCCCAACCCGACTCGTATGTATGGTATTAAATCTGGATGCAGTTATACTGCGATTTTACTCGAGCTGGACCGAAACCGAGTATGATTTGACTTGAAACTGGGTCCACCTATGACGGGATTGTACCAGAGCTGGGCCGAGCCCGATTGAGATGTCATTAGCGTTGGATTCAGTTGTGATAGGACTCTATTAGAGTTGGATCGAGCACTAAGAGGATGGTATTACAAAAGGGATGGGGCCTCCTCCCTGGTTTGAGCACTCCTCCCCTCTGGACACGGGGGGGGCGGGCCTGGTTCGAACCCCACCCCCTCCTTGGAAGGGGGTGCGGCCATTTTGAGAGACCGGTGTCCGGGGTGGGGGGACCTTTCTCTCCAGCAGTTCTCCGGGCGCTTCAAATGTTTGCAGCCCCCCAGTTCCGACGGTCCAGGGATGTGTCATAGCAAGCGTCCACGAAACGCTCGTTCTCAGAAGTCTGGAGCAAACGCCACAGTTAGAACAACAACCACCCGCAATCTTTGCAACCGCACACCTTCAAGACGGATGCGCGCGGTGCTACGGCGATAACCCTAGATGAACAAGGAGCGGCCCTCCATCCTTGAAGCTGTTGGAAACGACTAGGACGAATGCGCGCTGCGCTAAGGCGAAAACACATTTTGACTGTGTCCCTCATCGTTGATATCGTTACGCCGTTGCAGAGTTGTAGGCGAATTAGCGCGGCGCCAAAGCGAGAAATCCAGTTTGAGACTGCTGGAAATGTTACGCTTCCTGGGCATACATGGTGAGGGGGTGACAGGCGAATCGCCCAGCCTGCCCTACCGACATGCCTGGGGGTGCGACAGGGAGGATCTCTTCCTTCCCACATCAGTGCCTGCAGCTAGGGTCGAGGAACTGAGCCTGCGCGTTGATTCAGCAGGTATTTCGCCACCCGTCGCCGCCGCTCGCTGGGCCTGTGCGTTGGTCTGGCCGGCACGTAGCCGCCGTCCGCCCGCCTGGGCTTGTGCATAGATATCACCACGCAGATTGCACCACGCAGACTGCGCCGCATAGAACTTCAACCTTAACAGAAAGGAATTCGGATCTACCCCCCCCCAGGAATATCCGCCAGCCAATTGGTATTGAAATCTTCATGCAAGTCTGCCCATCGTCCATCTTTAATATGCACTCATGCCATCCTAGCCCAATCGGTATCGACCCCCACTCCCAGCCATATTATGCGCGCGCGCTCGTTTGTCAAGAATCCGCAACTGTCAAGAATCCTTTGCCAAACGTGGGACGAAGTGCGCACGCTCGCGTCGTTGCGCGCGCGCATGCCGAAATCCTTCAATTCTCGTGGTTTTCGCAAGGATTTTTACATCAAATGCCCCGAACAAATATAACACACACGTACATCGTTTTGCAACTTCACTTTTGTTTAAGAAGGTCTACGCGGTCATTCACGTGGTTTACGTGCCCATTCATTGTCCTGTTCTGAGTTTCCGTGGTCATTCACCGATCTCGGTCTCATATAGTTGTATAGCTGTGCAGTTTTACCAGAGTCCTGTTTCCAGGAGTGCGCGCAACGGCTCTCCTATCGCAGGTTGGCCTCAGCGTTGCTGCAGGTGTTTCGGTTTGCTCCTCTGCCTCTCCCCACCCTCTTCCTCCGCCTCCTCCTCCTCCTCCCTGTTAGTGGTGACGTCTGACTGGCCGACCATTTCAAGTTATTTAATCGCTTCGCTTATTCCGCCGGCCCTGGAGCGCTATTTGGGGCCTCTTGGAGCCGTCTTGGGGGCCTCTTGGGGGCTTCTTGGGAGCGTCTTGGGGCTCCTTGGCGGCGTCTTGGGCTCCCCTGGGGCCTCTTAGGGGGCTCTTGGGGGCCCCTTGGGGCGGGAGGGGGGTAGTCGATTGCAGCCACCCCCTCGGAGGCCACGATCCTCGTGAGGGGTGGCGAAAAATAGCCTCCCCCCTGGGGATCGCCCAGGACCCGGCCGGGACCCGGCCGGGGGTCAGCCGGGTTTTTTTCGTCCGGGGCCCCCCAGGGGCCGCCCCGCGCGCGCGAACTAGAAGTATTGTTAAGTAGTCACCAGAGATCTTGGCACGCCTCTGGTCCGTTGGGCCGGCGAATTGCCGCTATCGAGCTCAAGCCAGCCGATGGGTGCGATTATGGCCCCCATGAGGGGAAGCGGATTTGATGCTGGGCGAGCATCGTATGTTTATGTTCTGCTGTCGCGTTCATGAGAAGAAACAAATCCAAAACAGGTCTGCGCGCGCGCTCCTACGAAGTCTCAAGAAAGCCTGGTTGTTCAACATGTTCATAAATTTCAACCAAACGGACCTCTCCCGCAAGCATGTCGAGATCATTCGAATGCCCTTGCGCGTGTACTGGGGGGGGAGGGGCGCGATCCCTTGCGAATAATTCCGCGCGGCCACTCGTGCGCGTCGGCCGCGCGCAAAACCTTCATCGCAATCGCCGTCGCATGCGTTGTGCAAACCAAGTTGCGGGTGGGTGGGTGGGACGTTTACGCGAGCAGTGGAGTTGACAAGTTCAAACTCGGTAGTGTGAATTGCGCCATATAGATTTCGCCACACAGTATGCCCTTCATAGATTGCACCACGTAGTTCGCACCACAAAGACTGCACCACGTCGATAGCACAGCAACGCTCACACTCCATATAAAGTGCATAACGTATATGGCACCACATAGCTTCCACCACGTAGATTGCACCACATAGGGCGCACCACATCGTTTACTAGAGTTGCTGGGGTCCACGATGTTTAGCGTAAAAAAACACATGGGGGAATTGGAGGTGGAGGTGGAGGAGGAGGAGGAGGAGGACGGCAATGGGGGAGGGAGGGCGGGAAGAGGAGGCGGAGGAGGCGGAGGAGGAGGAGGACCAGTGTAAACCCAAGAGTCGTCAACGATGTTGGAGTAAGCCCTCCCTCCAAGCTCCCTCCTCACAGGCCCCTACAACGATGGAACTGCCTCGTTGGAAGACACCCGTTTGAAGACCCTGGAGCATGCCAAAACATTGTTCTCGGGATTCCAACGCCATGGATCAACCTGAGTGTTGCGTCTTGACGATCATGAATCGCGCCAGATCGCCACTCTTAGGACTTCAACACACATAATCAACGTAACTGTTGCACACGCGTAATCCTGCATCCTTGCAAACCACAGTTATGGTACGTTTATGATGTGAACCGGTGAAGCTTGCGAGAATGTTGTAAAAAGGAATGTGCGCGGCGCTGAGGCTAAAACCACATTTTGAAAAGAAACCGCCCTCTATCCGTGAAGCTCTTGCGAATTTGTGCAACGAATGTGCGCCGCGTCACGGCGAGAGCTACATTTTGAAAACGACCCGCCCTCAATCCGTGAAGTTCGTGCAAGTTTTTAAAACGAATGTGCGCTGCGCTAGAAATTTTGAAAACGACCCGCCCTCAATCTGTGAAGCTGTTGCAAATTTGTAAAACGAATGTGCGCCGCATTAAGGCGAGAGCCACATTTTGAAAACGACCCGCCCTCAATCCGTGAAGCTCTAAGTTCTTGAAACGAATGTGCGCCGCGCTAGAAGGTCAGAGCCACATTTTGAAAACGACCCGCCCTCAATCCGTGAAGCTCTTGCAAATTTGTAAAACGAATGTGCGCCGCGCTAAGGCGACAGCTACAGTTTGAAAACCACCCGCCCTCAATCCGTGAAGCTCTTGCAACTGTTAAAAAACGAATGTGCGCCGCGCTAAGGCGAGAGCCACAGTTTGAAAACGACCCCCCCTCCATCTGCGAATCTGTTGCCAGTTTCAAAGCTTCAGAGTCATCATTGGTGAGGAAGTCTCAGGCGAAACGCTTGGCCCATCCTAAAATCTGGCCTCGGGGCGCGACAGGGAAAAGTTACTTATAAGGAAAAGGAAGAGGAGGAGGAGGAGGAGGAGGAGGAGGAGGAGGAGGAGGAGGAGGAGGAGGAGGAGGAGGAGGAGGACGTCTGCGGCGGCGGCCACGCCGACAACGCCGCCGCAGGGAGGAGTGGAGCCGAGCGGGGCGCCGGAGGGCCACAGCGGAGCAGAGCGGATCAGGGCGGAGCGGAGCGGAACGAGGCGTGCGCGCGCGGAGAGCAGGCGCCCCCCTCCTCGGCGCGGCGGTGACAGCTCGGCGGCCGGCCGTGCGGGCGCGCGGGGCGGGGGCGGGCGTTTCGGCCGGCGAGGCTCTCCGGGCGGGTGTTTTTCTTATGCCCTGATGTTTTGCTCATATTATTTTCGATGTGTTGTTGTAGTTGATTTGCTCTTCCAGTTTTTGATGCCAGATTCCCAAGTGTTGCCGATGCTCGATGTTGTCAGTGTTCTTGGCGTTAGGTTTTTTCGAGTGTTTAGTGTTTGTTCGACCTGTTGCGGGGCGGACGCAAGGCCAGGGGGTCGGAGATCGGGGCGCCCAAGAGGAGGGGGACTTCCCGGCCCCTCCCTCGCCCACGCACATGCCTCGTGGCCTGATGAGCTAACCCTCCTCTTCCAGCCCCCCTCTTCGGCGCACCTGGGAAAAGGGGAGGTCCAAAATCTGCCGCATGCAGCCCGCTTCGGCACCGCCGCCCAGTGCGCGTTTTGGTGTTGTGCGCCGTTGGCGGCGATGCCGGCGGCATGCAGCTGATTCCCTACCGCCCATTCGCTATCCCCCCTCCCTGTTCGTCCGCCCCGAGGCCCGAGGCTCGCAGTGGCGCGGCACGCGTGCGGCGCGGCCTCCCCTTCTTAGACCAGCCGCGGGAGAAAAGGTCTCCTCCTCCTCCTCCTCCTCCTCCTCCTCCTCCTCCTCCTCCTCTAATGGTGTCGCTTCCTCCTCGTCGTGCCCCCCGCCCTGCTGCGCATTGTTTCCCATGCGTTGCCGTGCGCGATTGGAGCATCTGGAGCGTCAACTCCACAATGGTGTCGATGTCGCAATGCATGCCATGCTTCAACGTGGAAGCGTTCTCGGATAAGTACGTCTTTACGTTCCATCCTGGTAGGGCTACTTCGCTTCTTCGGCCAAGCACGGATGCCGTACTACGTGCTCTGCTGGTTTGGGAACCTAGGCAGTGCAGCAGTGACGATCGTCATCGGCATTGCCGCTCAGGCATCGATCAGCTCACGGTCTGTTGTCAGCCCGCGCGTATGCGTGGCCCTTCTGAAATGGGCGCTCGCTTGTGGAGGGGACGACACTGGCGGAGGGAGTGGGAGAGGCCGTGATCGTTGTTTGTGCTCTGGTTTCTGGCGGCGATCGACGAGGGTGCCCCAGGGCGCGAAGAACACAGAACGCACACCGTCGAAGGGCGTGCGGCGCTCCGCCCCTGGCGGCCTGCCGCGGGCGCGCCGGACGTCCGCCGCCCCCCCCCGACCCCCCCCCCCACGCGACGCGCCCACCCCTCCGCGACTAGCGGCCCCGCGCTTTGTGCCCCGCGACCGTGCTCCCGCGCCGCCGCGCGCGCGCCGTTGGGCCAGGCTTGCAGGGGTTCGCGGCGGGGCTCGCTGTGGGGCCGCGCCGCGCGGCGGACGCGGGGCGGGGCCGTCGCGATGTGCGCCGCGGTGGCTGCTGTGGAGGCTCGCCAGCCTCCCCCCGCGTCGGAGCTCGAGGCCGTCGAGCTGCGAGGATCGAAGTTCTTGGATGATCTTTGGCCTTCCTCGTCGCCACGGCTGGGTGCGCCTCGGCGTGGCTTGCTCTTGGAACGTTGAGTGTTCTTGCGCCGCGAATCCAGACCCCCTCGCGCCGTCGAGGAAGCGCGACGGAAATTCGGTGGTAGTTTTCGACTTCTGATGCCCCTTGCCAGGCGCCAGGAAATTCAACAGACGATGCAGGATGAAAAACCAGTCCCTGGAAAGGAGTCGAGGCCTCCAGGTTTCCACGTTACGAACTACGACGTCGGAGGTCTTGGGCTCACGCCCGAGCGCAACTTCTGGAGTCCAGGCCCCCGTTGTCGCACCGGCAGGGCGCGGCTCGAAAAGCCGGTCAGGATGGACCCCAGGAGGGACCTGGGGATCGGTATTGAAAGGATGTTCGCTGGTCCAGCGGCGATGGGGACCAGAGGAATCAGACGGGGTCGTAGGATTGCGCTGCACCGCCGATTCATCGGCGATGCGGCGGAATCCTCAGCCGCAGCCATCTGACGAAAACGAGGAAGTTCGCCGCGGGCCTGCCCGACAGCGTCCCTTGGACGCCGAAATCGAGGAACTTCGCCGCGATTGAAAAATACAACCCGCTGGAGGTCTATGGTTCCATTGAGAAGTGCTCAGAAATCCGTCTTCCGGCGCCCTCCGGTGTGGAAGCCCTGTTTAGGCGCGATGGGTGGCGTTCGCTTGCCTCCGCACGGCCGTATGTTTCTGGCGACGAGGTTGTCGGTGGCCACCACGGGGCGGGTTCGATGAGAGTGGTGACCATTAGGATGAAAGCGCTGAAAATTAGCAGCCGCGGCGCGCGCGTACGCGCGAGTGCCACTGCCTTGTTCCATTGGCATTGGTGCGCCAGTATCACTGTCGCTGGTGCCGCTTGCACCGTATGGTCTTTGTGCGAAATGAAGCCAGCAGTGGGAAGGTGAGTTGGCAAACGCTGATTTGCGAAGGCGAAGCAAATATAGCTCCGCGTGCCCTCCTGCTTCAATCCGTATTCCTTGCTTCCCCTCCTGCCCTTGCGTAGCGCCTAGCATGCTGCAGCAAGTTGGGGTTACACTGGGGACTGCTTGTGCCGCCCACCCGCCCCTTGAGCGCCAGCGTCACTGTCGCCGCTGCCGCGTGCACCGTGCTTTCTGCGCAAGCAATCCACCAACAAATCGGAACGGGGAGCGGACTAAGTGAACAAAGAAACGTCGAAGTGCCTCCATCTCGATCGCTGATCGAGGTGCTTGGCGCAGCGCGTGGGCATCCTCGGAGGTGCGGGGCCTGGGCTTATCCTGCAAACCCCGACTATCTGGAGCCCCGCGTTCAATTTGGCGGCCTATACTCAGGAGGGGACGGAGCCCCGCGTTCAGTTCGGCGGCTTGTAATCAGGAGGGGAAAGTAAACACAGACACACATCTAATTCGATTCCCATGAACATTTGTGAAATCAGCCTGTCGGAGGACCGAACCATTCGCAGATGTGAGTGCCGCAAGTGTGGATATCGTCTTCGGTGGCGCTCTGTATGTGGCCACGAACCGTGTGGGGGGCGTGCCGAAAATGAGTGATGGGGGCGCATGGGAACGTCGTCAGTGGGGCCTTCGGTGGAGCTCCCCGAACCGCGTGAGGGGGGTGCCAAAATGGATGGCGGGGACGCATGGGAACGTCGCCACTGGAACCTTGGGTGGTGTTCCCTACGGGGCCACGAGCCGTGTGATGGCTGTGCCAGAATGGATGGCGGGGACGCATGGGAACGTCGCCACTGGAGCATTCGGTGGAGCTCCCTATGGTGTCACGAAACCTGTCACGGGTGTACCAAAAAGTGTGGCGGGGACGCATGGGAGCGTCGCCACTGGGGCCTTAGGTGGAGCTTCCTATGAGGCCAGCGCTTCGTGGCCCCTAGGGAGCTCCACCGAATGCCCCAGTTGGGGTGCCC
The DNA here is from genome assembly GCA_963575745.1 of Prorocentrum cordatum. Classification (NCBI taxonomy): domain Eukaryota; class Dinophyceae; order Prorocentrales; family Prorocentraceae; genus Prorocentrum; species Prorocentrum cordatum. The sequence continues at coordinate 192,457 of CAUYUJ010015460.1, forward strand.
GCATGCGTCCGCCACACCCAGTACAGCGTTTGACGGCCCTTTAGGAAGCCCCACCGAAGGACCCCAGTGGGGGTGCCCGCATGCGTCCGCCGCACCCAGTACAGCGTTTCGTGGCTCCATAGGGAGCTTCACCGAATGCCCCAGTGAGGGTGCCCGCATGCGTCCGCCACACCCAGTGCAGCGCTTCGTGGCCCACTAGGGAGCTCCACCGAATGCCCCAGTGGGTGTGCCCACATGCGTCCGCCAGGGCCAGTACAGCGTTTCGTGGCCCTGTAGTGAGCTCCACCGGAGGCTCCAGTGGGGGTGCCCACATGCGTCCGCCACACCCAGTACAGCGTTTCGTGCCCCTCCAGGGAGCTTCACCGATTGCCCCAGTGGGGGTGCCCGCATGCGTCCGCCATACGCAGTACAGCGTTTCGGTGCCCCTTAGGGAGCTCCACCGAATGCCCCAGTGGGGGTGCCCGCATTCGTCCGCCACACAGCGTTTGACGGCCCCTTAGGAAGCCCCACCGAAGACCCCAGTGGGGGTGCCCGCATGCGCCCGCCACACCCAGTACAGACTTAGGAAGCCGCACCGAAGACCCCAGTGGGGATGCCCGCATGCGTCCGCCGCACCCAGTACAGCGTTTCGTGGCCCCATAGTGAGTTTCACCAAATGCCCCAGTGGGGGTGCCCGCATGCGTCCGCACACCCAGTACAGCGTTTGACGATCCCTCAGGACGCCCCACTGAAGATCCCAGTGGGGGTGCCCGCATGCGTCCCCCGCACCCAGTACAGCGTTTCGTGGCCCCATAGTGAGCTTCACCGATTGCCCCAGTGGGGGTGCCCGCATGCGTCCGCCACACCCAGTGCAGCGCTTCGTGGCCCACTAGGGAGCTCCACCGAAGGCCCCAGTGGGGGTGCCCGCATGCGTCCGCCAGGGCCAGTACAGCGTTTCGTGGCCCTGTAGTGAGCTCCACCGGAGGCTCCAGTGGGGGTGCCCACATGCGTCCGCCATACGCAGTACAGCGTTTCGGTGCCCCTCCAGGGAGCTCCACAGAAGGCCCCAGTTCGGGCGCCCACATGCGTCCGCCATACGCAGTACAGCGTTTCGGTGCCCCTCCAGGGAGCTCCACCGAATGCCCCAGTGGGGGTGCCCGCATTCGTCCGCCACACCCAGTACATTGTTTCGTGGACTCATAGGGAGCTCCACCTACAGCGGGTGCGGCCACATGCGTCCGCCCGACCCATGTCGGCACGTTCTTCAGATGTTTCGTGCCCCGTAGGGAGCTCCACCTAAGGCCCCAGTGGCGACGTTCGCATGCGTCCGACCGAGTCATGTCGGCACACCCCTCGCACTCTTCGTAGCCCCATAGGGATCTCCATTGAAGGTCCCATCGGCGACGTTCGCATGCGCACCCCACCCCCCCGCTCATTTCGTTCGGCACATCCTCGCGCGCTTCGTGGCCCATGGAGAGCTCCACCGAATTTTCGCATACGTCCCATCCATTCGTCCCCCTCCCTGCCCGCGCTGCCCCGCGCCTCGTTCTTCTTGCGACGCACTGCCTATGATAGCAGACGGTTTACCGCTTGCGCTATTCGGAGTTTGCGTGCCCGCGGTTCTCGCAGCTGCATATGGTTGGGTCTTTCGCCAGGCTAATGTTGTACAGGGATGGTGGGGGGTGCCCTCATTGGTCCTGATTAGCTGCCGGTCGCCTGGGGGAGGGGGTGTTATTTTCTAGGGACCAGTGATAACCCCTCCCCGAAGGGGAAGAACGTGGTTTGAAGAGGAAAGTTGTAAAACCTCAGAACGCCCTAATTCAAGGGCTGGGGGGATTTGAGAATCTGTTCGAACAACTCATGCCCACTGCTGTCTTCTTGGCTGCCGGAGCCCCCTGCTGAGCACGGCGCTTTAGTGACCATCCCTTCAGTGCTGGGGGACGCAAGGACAGGAATATAGGGTACGAGGCTGCTTCACACAACATGTTCAAAGAAAGGGTAACAACAAATGCCCCTGGAACGTGTTGCGTGACATGGTCAAGGAGATACGGTAACTAAGTCATCACATTGCTGCCCACACTGCTTGCACACCAAATCGTCTGGCACATTGATGTCCGTAGTAAGTGTGCTCCCGTTCCCCATGCAGACTTGCTATTTGAGAGAAACTACGATGTGCCGACGTACAATAACGCGGGTATGGAAGGAACACCTGCACCAAGGGCGGTTCGTCACAGTGGCAGCATCTGCGTATTGAAGTTCACCATGTTCCCTTCCTTTCGTCATCTGGAGGTGGATGATAAGCTGCTTTTTGGACGGGACCTAGGCTCTGCATATTGCCCCCCCAGTCGACCGAAGGGTGCAGAGTTAAGGTAATTCCTCCTCTTCCGGCGATCAAATGACGAGCAGGAGGAGGACGACGACGACGAAGAGGAGGACAAGGAGGTCGGGGTCCGCCTTGAAGAGTGAAGGGGAAACCCTGGAATCGTCGAACGCGAACGCGGAGGACTCCCCCCACGCGACGCCAGCGACGGCGACGGCGACGATGACGACGGAAGACAACAGCGACGACGACCATGGCGACGATGGCCAACGTCGGCGGACGACGGCCGTAGCCGCGCACTATGACGACGACGATGACGGCGATGGCGATGGCGAGGACGGCGACGATGACGGAAGACGATGACGGCGACGGCAAACGACGGCGGACGACGGACGACTGTCGTTTAGGGACGCGCGTGGAGGACGCCCTCCGCATCACGGCGATGACGACAGCGGCGATGGCGACGGTGCCTTCGCGCGCTCGCGCGGAAGGCGCCGCTGACCCGCCACCGGTCCGTTGATCGATCGTCGTCCCTCGCAGTCCGTCGTCCGCCAGTTTCGTTCGCCATCGCCGTCGTGTTGTTGTCCGTTGCCGTCGCCGTTGCCGTCAGCTGTCGCTCGTCGTCCAACGTCGTTCATCGTCGCCCGTCGTCGTCGTCGTCGCTCTTCGTCGCCGCCCGTCGTCGTCGCCGCTCGTCGTCGTCGCCGCTCGTCGTCGTCGTCGCCGCTCGTCGTCGTCGCCGCTGCCGTGGAAACCGCCATTTGTCATCGCTGTTTTGGTCGTCGCCCGTCGTCGTTCGCCATCGCCCTCGATGTCGTCTTCCGCCGTCGTCGCCGTCGTCGTCGTCGTCGCCGTCGTCGTCGTCGTCGTCGTCGTTCCGTCGTCGGTCCGTCGTCGGCCGTCGTCGTTGCCGCCGCTGTCGTTCGTCGTCGTCCGTGCGCGCACGCGAGCGCGCGCGGGCGCCCGCCAGAGGCAGAGGCCGCGCAGAAGCTGTGCGCGCAGCAGGCGCGCCGCCTGCTGGGGCCGTCCAGGCCAGACCGCGGGGCGACCGCGCGGAGGCCCGACGCCAAAAGCTGTCGACCGCTGGCCGCCCGCCGCGCCGCCAGCCAACCGTTGTCCCGCCGCCGCCGCTGGGCGTTGTGGCGCCGCCAGCGCCGTTGGGTGTTGGCGCGGTGGTGGCGGCTGCAGCGGCCATTGACGCCACGACCACGACGACCACGACCAGGACCACGATGTCGGCGCCGACGACGCTCACTACCGCGACAACCACGACGACCACTACCACGACCTCCACGACCACGACCACGACCACGACCACGACCACGACACGACACGACCGCGACTGCGACCACCACGACGACGCGACGACCACGACCACGACCACGACGACGACCATCTCGATGCTGCCGACGGCGCCGCGGACCGCGGCGGCCCCCGTGCGCCCGCAGGTGTGCCGACGGCGGGCCCGTGCCAGCACTTCGCCGGGCGCACCGGCGGCGCGTCTGGGCGCGCGCCCGCCCCGCGGCGCCGCGCGCCTGGGGGCGGGGGAAAGGGGGGAAAGGGGGGGGAGGGGGGCGACGACGGCTTCGTCGTCGTCGTCGTCGTTCTCGCTGGCGTCGGCGACGGCGTTGGCGTCGGCTCGGCGTCGTTGTCGGCGCGGCGTCGTCGTCGTCGGTCGCGGCGGCGGCGTCGGCGTCGTCACCATCGTCGTCGTCGGCGTCGCCGCCGCCGTCGTCGTCGTCGTCGTCGTCGTCGTCGTCGTCGTCGTCGGCGTCGTCGTCGTCGTCGTCGTCAGCATCGGCGTCGGCGTCGGTGTCGGCGACTGCGTCGGTGTCGGCGTCGGTATCGGTGTCGGTGTCGGCGCCAGGCGTCGTCTTTGTCAGCATCGGGGTCGGCGTCGACGATGGCGTCGGCTTTGTTGTCGGCGTCGTCGTCGGCCTTGTGCTCGGCGTCGTGCTCGGCGTGGTCGGTGTTGGCGTCGGCGTCGGCGTCGGCGTCGTCGGCACTGTGCTCGGCGTCGTGCTCGGCGTCGTCGTCATCGTCGGCGTCGTCGTCGGCGTCGGCGTCGGCGCCGGCGTCGGCGTCGTTCGTAGGCGTCGTTGGCGTCGTGCTCGGCGTCGTGCTCGGCGTCGTGCTCGGTGTCGTGCTCGGCTTCGTCGTCGTCGTTGTCGTCGTCGCTGGCGTCGGCGTCGGTGTCGGCGTCGTGCTCGGCGTCGTCGTCGCCGGTTGCTTCGGCATCGGTGTCGTCGTCAGTGTCGTAGTCGCCGACGTTTGCGTCGGCGTCGTGTTCGGCGTCGTGCTCGGCGTCGTGCTCTTCGTCGGCGTCGGCGTCGTGCTCGTTGTTGGCGTCGTGCTCGGCGTTGTGCTCGGCGTCGTGCTCGGCGTCGGCGCTGGCGCTGGCGTGGTCGTCGCTGTCAGCGTCGGCGTCGTTGACGTCGTGCTCGGCGTCGTGCTCGGCGCCGTCGTCGTCGTCGTCGTCGTCGTCGTCGTCGTCGTCGTCGTCGTCGTCGTCGTCGTCGTCGTCGTCGTAGTCGTAGTCGTAGTCGTCGTCGTGCTTGTCGTCGTCGTCGCCGTCTTCTTCATGGTCCTCGTCGCCGTCTTCGTCGTCTTCTCCCCTCGAAATCGCCCCCTGAACCTGTCCTCGATAGCGTCTTTGGCAGGATTTCGAGGGGGTCTGGCCGTAGCAAATGAGGGCCTTTCAGTGGGGCTCAAATGCCTTCCAGGGTGCCAAGGAATCCCAAAGCTCCTTAGAGCGGGCGCCTCGGCTGTTGGCGTCTTGGATAGTCGTTTGCCCCACGTGTGGCATGTCACCTCTGTCAGTGAAGGATTACGCAGTGTCGAGGGCCTGGGACCACACCCTGTGAACCCGATGTCGATCCAATATATGCTTTGTTGCTTCGTTTGTCGTTTGATACTGGGTCTCGTCCGAGCTGAGCTGAAACCACGCACCATTATCCGAAAAACCTGGACAACGATTGAGATCCCCAAGCAGTTCCGGACTTCCAGGGCTTGTTAGCGTGGCCTCGGCAGATGTGATCGGAGAATCGCATCGCAAATGCCAGAGCCCGATATGCTCAATTCCGACGTTGCCAATGCATCAGTGATACTGTGCGGCTGGTGTGGCCCTGGTTCCAAACCACTTTGCGTCCTTTCCAGATGGACGTTTCTGTTTTTTGCAAGCGTGCACTTAGGGTACTTACTTATGGTATAAGGAACTGGCCCGTGTTTTCGGTCTGGCGGCTATGTGGCCGCCGTCGCCGCCCCGCCGCCCCCCTTGTCGGCGCCCGCCGTCTGGGCAGCGTCTTCGGTCTGGCGGCTATGTGGCCGCCGTCGCCGCCCCGTCGCCCCTTCGTCGCTGCCTGTCGTCTGGGCCGTGTCTTCGGTCTGGCGGCTATGTGGCCGCCGTCACCGCCCCGTCGCTTATTCGTTGCCTCCCTAGAATACACAACCTAGATAGCGCACCACATAGATGGCACCACACAGGTTGCACCGCATAGATTGCATCACATAGTTTGGACCACATACCTTGCACACCATCGATTGCACCGCGTACAGTACACCACATGGATTGCACAACATAGTTTGCACCACATAGAGTGCACAACATGGATTGCACCAAGTATATTCTCCTTCCTAAGAAGGAGTTCGGATCTACCTCCGCCCCGAGGCCAGGATTATCGTCGCCCCCTGGGTGTGTGTGCAATTTCTTGCATGCATGAAAGCACACCGTTCCAGCCAGGCCAGTATCGACTTGCTCCGTCATCTTTTGCAGAAGATACTATGCGCGCACACTCTTTTGCCACAATGCATCACGTTGCAATAATTTCTTGTAACAAGCGTGACGAAGTGCCCACGCGCGCGTCGTCGCGCGCGCATGCTGAGCTCCTTCGGACACGGGATGTTTCGCAAGGATTTCCAACATCGAGTGTCTCAAATTCAGATAAAGACACGGCTTAGCAACATTGTTTTCAAACAAGGTCGGCGCGGTATGTGCACCTTTCAAGAAGACTACATCCACATGTTTCTGTCATCATGTTCAACACATGCGACTAAACGGACCTCTCGGGCGCGCATGTCGAAATCATTCGGACGACGCCCTTGCGCGCGTGTTGGGGGGACGCGATCCTTGTCAAATAGTAACATGCTGGCCACTCGCGCTCGTCGGCCGCGCGCGCATGTCGAAAGCCTTGCAAAATTTTCATCACCGACGCGTGGACACCATCATCATCGTCATCGTCGTGATTTGCATCGGCGCCGTCATTGCCCTTGGCGTCGTCATCAGCATCGTCGTCACCAACATCGCTACACTTTCAATCGTGTCTGCCGTTGCCGACGTCGCCATGATACCACACCCGCCCGAGCCACCGACTCGCACTGAGAAGCCCGCGCGTCAGCTCGGCCTGCGAGACGCGTCGGTCAGCCAGCCAGCGCCAAGCAGTCATCGCTGTCACCGCCGCATGGCTTTTGTAAACCAAGTTGTGGGTGGGTGAGTGGGATTGTTGCGGTAGCACTGGAGTTGGCAATTCCAAGTTCGGCAGGGTGAATCGCACGACGTAGATTTGCACCACATGGAGTGCACACCATAGGTTGCGCCGCATAGATTGTACAATTTAGGCTGCACCGCATAGCTTACAAAACATATGATGGTACGCATGAGTTGCACCACGTAGGACGCGCACCATAGATTGCTAGTAACACACTGTTCGGGGTCCATGTTGGCTGACATTTGTCTAGGGGGTTAGGGGGATGTTCACGGCGGCGCCCCTCTTGGGGGCCTTGAGGGCGGCTCTCGGGCGCTCCTTGGAGGCGGAGCGGCCACGACCACGTGGGCAGCGAGGCCGTCGTCGCCGTCGTGGTGGTGGTGGTCGTCGTCTGCGCTGTCGATTCGCGCGCGGCCCCGCAGGCCGCGCTCGGTCTGCTCGCCGTGTGCACGGCCTCTGCTGCCTGGACGGCCCAAGGCGCGGTGGCGCCGGGCGGACGGGGGAGCTTTGCGTAATCGTCGCAGCTGCTTTTCACGAGGACCTTCGCCCTTCCTTGTCCCGTTCGATCTCGACCTGCCTGCTCTTCTTTATCCAACGCTGTACAGGCCCCACTACTCTGCCTTGAACAGTCGACCAGGTATGAAGATAGTCGTCCTCAGGGGGCAATGGGGGGGTCACGCTCGAGGAAGGGGCGGGCATCGACCCCCAAACGCCCATGGCCCTTCCTGGGCGTCTCTTCGCCGCCACGGCCAGGCGCGGGTGGGAAGGTGGGCAAGGATGGACCCTGACACGGGGGGTCTCAGGGGGGAAAGCATCGACCGGTCATCGCCCGTGCATCGCCGATTGAAGGCCTGATTGCCCACTCAGGAGCGTGCGGTTTCGCTATCCTGGGCCTCTCGTCGAGCTATCGGCGATGTACAGCCGAGGCCAGGTCGAATCTTCCCCCTCTGGGCCAGTCCCCCCCCCTTCGGCTCCCCTCACCCATCGTCCACGGACCGGGCGGGCAGGTTCAGGGCAGGGGAGTCGCTCCAGGGCGTTCCGAAGCGCACTCCGAGCGCTCCCGAGCTCTCTGGAGCCGCCGCCAGGCCCGATGTGTTCGTCCTCTGGGCCTGCCAGCTCTCAGAGACGGAGGTTTCTGTCTGCCCGTCCTACCTTCGTATTCAAAATGTAGGTGATGCCCCAAGCCGGGGTCATACACAGATGGCTGGCGAAGGCAGTTCCAGCTGCCCTCAACGGCACCCCCACGCAGCCTCCTGCGCCTCAGGGGCGCTCCACGCCCCCTATTCGGGGTGTCGAGGCCTTGCGCCGGCAACGTTGGAGCCCTCGGCGACCCTTGGGACACCTTCGTCCACGTACTGGAGTGTGCGTGTGTGTGGACAAACGCACGATACATCTCACTGACGCAATGCGGATCATCAATGAGCACGAGCATGTGTGAGGAAGAGAGCGTAAGAGGAGGAACAGGAGCCGGAGGAGGAGGAGGAGGAGGAGGAGGAGGAGGAGGAGGAGGAGGAGGAGGAGGAGGAGGAGGGAGGAGGGGAGGAGGAGGAGGAGGAGGAGGAGGAGGAGTACGAGGAGGAGGACGAGGAGGAGGAAGAGGACGAGGAGGAGGTTGTGAAAGCCGGGGCCTGCTACAGCTGGGGTTATGTTGAAACAGGCAAAGTAGGGTTTGAGATATGATCTAAGGTAGGTTTCAAAGTAGGGGCGGAGCTTTGAAGTATGTTTCAAAGTAGCATCGCAAGTAGGGCGAAATTTGGCCCTGATGTAGTTTACGAACATAAGAAGTACTTTCGAAATACTGCGCGTCAAACAACAGACGCATTCTCGAGTAGTTCAGCCTCCGCAAACAAAGTGCATAACCCTTGAAGAAGTAGTAGCCAGCGCAACAACGTATTTGGCTTATGAAGCATTGTCGCGGCCCGACATTTCGCAGAACGTGCGCTCTTGTCGACCTAGTAGTGTTTGATCCATTATATTGGCGTTCGTCGTTGTAGTGGTTGTAACAATACCACTGGCCTCCGTTGCGGAGGTAGTAGTGGTAGCAGTCGTAGCTGATACTAACAGGGGTAGTCGTAGTGACCGCCAGTGGTGGTAGTAGTGGTGGTCATAGGAACGGCGACTGTTGTGGTCGCATCAAAGGGATACGCTTCCCCTTCGGCGTCAAACCGCGGCGGGGATGGCGCAAACGGTTCAACTGAACAAACTTCTGCCGCAGTGTTACTTCATCCTTAGGCCTCTCCTCCACATCTTAGCCTCATCTTTACCCCATTATCATTCTCCCTCCCTCCCTCCTCCTCTCCCGCATCCTGGCGTCCTCATCCGACGCGAAGGATGGGAAACGTGAGGGGGAGCAAGGCGAAAACACGGAGGGGGAGGAGGGGAAGGGGGAGGAGGGAAATGAGGATGGCGCGAGGTAAGAATGGGACGATTCGGATGGGTTGGAAGAGGAGCAAGCGAAAGGGGGAGCGAGGAGGAGGTTTCTTATTGAAACGCGGTGCATCTTGGAACTCTTGTCGGGGCCCTCTCTTGCGTTGAAACCCCGTCGCCCCCGTAAGTCATCGTCAACATCATCATCATCAACATCACCCCGTAACCATTTTGGCTCAAACGTTTCGGGCCCCGATGCTCGGCCACGAGGGCTGGGGGGCCGTCGCCGGGGACGACAGCTCCAGCGAGGATGGCGGCTGGGGGCAGGTCGCCGTGAGCCCCCTGCCCTCCGACGGAGGCGTGGGCTCGCAGGGCGAGCCCGACGAGGTCGCCTTGCCTGGCGAGGACGAGCCTGGCGGGGAGCCCGCGCCTTCGGCCCAGGGGCGGCCCGACGTGTTCGCAGACGGGTTGACGGTAGACGAGCTCGAACGAGCTGGATCGGCCAAGAAAAGGTCGGTCGCGTGGGCGCCAGGGAGGCTGGCCTTGAAGCAGGCTCGCCAGCAGTTGTGGCGTCTGAGTGCTGGCGTTCCCGCGCCGCTCCCTGCAGGTGAGGGTGGTGATGCCGAGCTCGCACTCCCTGCAGGTGTTGGTGGTGATGCCGATCTCCCCCTCGCACTCCCTGCAGGTGTTGGTGATGCCGATCTCCCCCTCGCGCCCGCTGCAGGTGTTGGTGGTGATGCCGATCTCCCTCTCGCGCCCGCCGCAGGACATGGCGCACGGCAAAAGCAGTTGGAGCTGGATGCCGCGCTGTGCGTTGAGAGGCTGAGTGCGCTCGCCGTGGCTCGCGTTGGCTCATCGGCCGATGCCCCGCAGGAGACCTTGGGCCGTGCTGGTGAGTACCTCCTGAAAGAGAAGACGTCGATCCTCCCTTGGCTTGTTGAATGTCGTGATGTATTTGGCATGCGTCGCGAGAGCGCTGAGAAGTTTTTGTGCGCCACGGCCTGCGCATCGTTGCTGGTGCAGTGGCGCGATGCCCGCTCAATGTGTTCCAGCCTTGTTCGAGAAGTTCGAGAGCTGGGTGGCAGGGCCGTCACCTTTACAGAGCTGTTGAGGTACGACGAGACACCAATGTACACGAGGCTCACTGACCGTGATCATCTTCCTGCACCTGCTGCGCACGGATTTCCTGCAGATGGCGTTGCTCGGCCGAAGCAGCTGGTGCCCATCAGCTGCACTTGCGAGACGTCCCACGTGGCCGAGCTCCTCAACACGCAAAGGATGTATGCGATGTTGTTTGACATTCCTGACCACGGCATGGTCTCAGTTCAGCTGCCAATGGATTGTCATATGCAGTCGATGGCCCGAACGACCGCGGAGGCGCTGTGCGAGTCCTTAGATCGGAGCTCCCCGATGATGGCCGACATCGCGGCTTTGTTCGAGCGCGTGCAGAGAGTCGTCACCACCGACGGGGCTAGCTCCATCAAACGATACGAGCGGAACTTGGCCAGAGAGCGAGTGGCCACGAGTAGCACTTTGAAAATATTGTGCGAGATACATCGGGTGTACGGCTTCTACAAAACTGTTTTTCTTCAGGTCAAGTTGCGCACCAGCATGATGGCCCATGTTGCGAGAGCACTCTGCGCGTCGGATGCGATGCGACAGTTTCGCTCGGCATTGCGGCGCGTGATCTCGAGGGACTTGGCGTGCCGCGAGAACACCAGGCCCTCGCGCGCAGACATTGAGCACAACACTATGGTACTGGATACGTTCCTCGAGCCCACCTCGGGCAGCATGCGGCTGAGGCGATCCGTCATCGCTTCCTTGGCCAACGGTCGCTGGTCCGACACGAGCATCGTGGAGCACTGCTGCCAGGGATGTTGCGAATCCAGAGAGGATTGCGTTTCAAGATTTATCACATTGTTCGTTGCCTGCGTGGCCAATGGCAAACCGCCTGTGTGGCCCAGCAGTCGATGGACAGGCTTCGACGAGTGCGCGGACTGGTTAGGATTGCTGGAGCTTTGCCACGGGCTCCTCACGCGAACCTTCGTCGAGTGGACTGGCTTCGGCAAGACTGACCTCGGGGATCCGATGGAGCGCAATTTCGCCCTCGGCATGTTAGAGAACTTGAACGGCGCTGGGGGGCATCTCGCAGATCTCGAGCTTGACGAGGATGAGGACGATGCACGCGCAGGCGCTCGCGGGCAGCAAGAGGGTGGGAAGGCAGCACAGCAGAATGAGATCACCCTCGACGATCGGCGGAAGGACGAGTCGAAGCACCGTGCGTATGGGGTCAGGTGGTTGTGGAAGTGTTTCCCCCCAAGTCCACCTCATTCTCATTCGTCGCATCTTGAAGCCTCTTCTTCAAATCATGAACTCGTACTTGAAGTCGGCAGGCGAGGTCCATCGCAGGCGCATTGACTTCCGCAACTTGCAGCACAGGTCTGGCATCGGCCCCGATATGATTGTGGACGCCTGCCCTTTGATCGCAGCAAGCTGCCGCGTGAACGAGACGGACTTTTTCGACTGCCTGCGGACGGTGATGTGCGCCTCGCGCGAGTGGGGTATCGTGCCAGTCAGCTGCCGCATTTCAACGTTGCGCACGCGCGCGTTCTTGATGCTGAGCCAGCTGGGGTGCATGTGCAACGGCCTCAGGGAACTCCACCAAGGCTGCCCGTTCAAGCTCTTCCGTTTGATTGGGGAGCCTGAGTTGGCAACGGAGATCGTGAACGATTGCGAGGCTCTCAAGGACGGTTGGAGCAAGGCCATCATCAGCAAGTACGCGGCTGAGAGCCCCGATGGTCTGGCTTCCGTTGAATGCATCGGGGAGTTGCTTCACGTCGCGTCGGTCACGCCTCGGGAGACGGCGAGCGTGGAGGCCAGCCACGCAACGATCAGGAGGGCTCTGGTTGGGCTGAGCGTGCAGACGCACGCCTTGCACATCAAGCGCCTCTCAGCCCAGAGGATCTGCCAGGTCTTCAGGAAGAAGGGCCGACGACTGCGGAGTGGCTTTGTTCGACCAGCACGGAAGACGGCACTGAAGGCCATTACTCCATCGAGCGGCGCCGAGGGCCCGAAGAGACGCAGCAGAGGGCACGGTGGCGCTTGGCGAGCTTTCATCAGAGAGCGCACGCTGGGCACGTCAGGGCGCCCAGACTTGCACGAGGCATCCTTGGCGTACGCTGCGTTGAGCCCAGAGGAGAAGGCCGAGTATGCCAAGCGAGGCGCCGTTGCCACCAGGGCAGCGAGAGCAGGCGCAACCCGCCCGTTCGGCGACGACCAGGCGCGCCATGAGGAGAGTTGCGAGAGACAGGACGAGGATCGCGCTGCAGGAGATGGCCGAGGGCAGGAAGGCGTTGTGCGACATTGCTTCCGCAGCTGGTGAGAGTGCCCTGGCCGTGCCGATGGACGTCTGCAGCTTCAGTGGCAGCGCTGCCGCAATCGAGACATCCATGGCCAACATCGTCGACTTGAACCGCCAGCTTCGTTTGGAGGCGGCGTGCTTGCGCATGGAAGAGAAGAAGATCGACGATGCCCTTGTCAGGTGGTACGACACGGGAGGCCACGAATTGGTTCAGTCTATCTTCGGGCAGATGGATGTTTCGGCACATCGGCGTGGCGAGTTCATCCCATCCACTTCATCTTCAGCCTCCTTGACGTCGTTCGTGTGGGAGTCCCTCGACATCAGTGAAAGGGTGAAGAGGGCCCTGTCATCCGGTGATGAAGTTACTAGGAACAATCTCACCGATGTCTTAGCAAACATCTGGTCTGGATTTCACGAGACAGTCGGCCACGTTGATCGTCCAGAGTGGGATGCCGACGAACCCAAGCCCGCGGTTTGCATCAGGGTGGGCTTCTGCGTATGCACAGGTGCTGGACGCGACGTAAAGAAGTTCATCGATGGACTTGATGTCGCCCTGAAGCGTGCTTGTCCACCTGGTATCATGCGAAAGCAGCCCCAACCCAAAGCAGAAGGCTTCATTTTCTTGTTTGGCCAGCGGCAGCCGACGGAGGAAGAGGCCAAGGACTTGAATCTCGACACCGACAGTTTCATCGATGGGCTTCCGCTTGCTGAAGGGGTTTGGCACCACATTGGCCACCAGAGTCTATCACCATGGAGATCGGACTTTCACAGGATGAGTTGCGATTTCAGTTCTGGAGACTTCGTGGTGCCATCCAGTGCTCGACTGACGGCCACTCAAGATTTTTCAAGTTCGTGGCGGGCGATGATTGATTTTGACCGAGCACTGCGCTGGTGCGCGTGCGTCTACACTGTATCTTGGAAGTGCGCCCCCTTGGGTGCCATCACAGCCGACTGCGTCGACGTTCAGCTAATGGAGCCACCCGTGGATACAGGCGCGCCCGTCTGTCGGGTTGTGTGGTTGCCCCCCTGGGCGAAGGTCAAGAAGAAGCGAGGGGAGAAGGCGAAGGGGGAGCAGGTGGAGTCTGGCTGGGACCTCGCCCCTCTCCCCGACGCCCCTGGAGACTGCGGTGGCGATGCTGATGAATCCGACGGAGGCGGCGATGGGCAGTCGCAGCAGGATCCAGACGAAGATGGGCACCACGACCCTCCTTGCGCTTCCGGTGGCGCTCTGCTGGACGAGGAGGCCGAGTGCTCCTCCACGAATTCTGGCGACGTGAAGGACGTGCACGGGGATGTCTTGTTGGACTTAGAACACTGTGGCGAGTTCCCAGACTTCCCGAGCTCTTCCCCATCATCCAAAGCTTCCAGCGTTGACCTTGAGGGCCAGCTCGGCCTGGAGGAAGGCGAAGAGGAGCCTGTCGATCCTGGCGGTTGCGGCGGCTCCGACGATGACCCGTCGACGCCGATTGACCCGCCAGCGCCTCCGCCCCCGCTACCGCCTCCAGCACCACCTCCGCCACCGCCACCACCGCCACCTCCGCCTGGGCCAGTGCTCGGGGCAGCAGGTGAGCACGACGAGAGCATCCTCGTCCCTGGTGGCACGCTGGCCTTCAACACGAAGAAGGGAGATTTCATAGCCTATTGCGCTCACCACGGAGGTGGTAAGTTATGCAACAAGACGCGAACGTCCCATGCGGGTGGTCGCAAGGCCCAGGGACGGCCTATAGAGTTTCTCGTTGCTTGGTTGGGCATGCACCATCAAGCTCACACGAACCACGATCACAAGCACAACGTCAGACCAACTTGGGCGGAGAGGAAGGCTGCTCGTCGATATTTCCATACACTCGGTCCCCTCGCAGCGGGGTTGCTCGGGAAGGAGCGGCCCCTTGTTGCAGGCGCTGATGTGGATTCAGAGCCAGATGCAGCGCCTTGATCCATACAAATGGTGACAGTGATGCGAATCCGTCCTCACCAGACCGCCCACGCCTTTGCTCTCTCTTGCCCTGCCCTCTCTCCCTCACCCTCATCCTTGCTCAATTCCTCCCATCCTTCGATTGCCATTGTGCGAATTGAATCGTGTGCGTTTCATTGCAATTGTACTTCACGTTGATTGCCCTTGGTTGAATAGTGTAGGCCTGCGGCCGAACATCTCCCAGACCCCGCGGCGTGCTGGCTGGTTGGTTAGTTGGTCCCGCACGTGTCCTGCCAGTTTCGTGAGCTTCTGGGAAGTCCGTTGGTTGCCCTTCCTTGAATCGTCCAGGCCTTAGGTCTAAAACCCTGTGGCGTGCTGGCTGGTTGGTTGGTTGGTTGGCGATTGCCAAATCAGGATGTAAACTTACATAGACCTAAACATACATGTGAACTTACTTGGGGTTGTGTAAGCATACGCGTAAACTGACATAGGCCCAAGCAGAATATTGGTGGGCAGCGCGCGTGCGTAGATCCCAGACCTCGTGCTACATAAGTACGCCGCCATGTCATCTGCTGACATTGATAACCCGAACCTCAAAATCAAGTTGGAGATCGGGAACCTGCCGCCAGAACTCCAGAATAGGAGCTTCCGTTTCATGCTGCCTACAGAGATTAAGCTCGTCGCTCCGTGTCCAACAGGGGAACCCCAAGTGCATCAGGAATCCCGCCCTGTTCAGCTGGGCCCAGCAGGCGAGGGCCCCAACAGTATCGTGCAAGAGACAGGTCCCTGGGTATCTGACCAGAAGGGGGGGGGGGGGGGGGGGGGTTAGCATGCTGTGCTGGATCGGTTTGGATTCGTTGCAGCCCAAACGCCAACGGGAGCGCAAGTAAAGTTCAACGAGTCCAGATCGATTGCACCTCCGCCCTCCCCCTTCAGTCAGTGTATTTTTTGTCACGCAGGTTCAAGTGCCGACAAGCCAGCTGCTGCCTCAGCAGCTTCGTCGCCGCGCCCGTCAGCATCACCGAGAGCGTTGACAGCCGAGCCAGCTGCTGGCTCAGCAGCTTCGGCACAGCAGCCGCCAGTACCAGCACCGACAGTGTCAGCGCACATCGCGCCATCACCAGTACCAGCACCGCCGACAGTGCCAGCGCGCATCTCGCCATCACCAGTAGTGCCCGCAACGCAGTGGCTGTCCAAGAAGTCTTCGGGTATGGGTTCTGATGGCCGTGCGCTGCTGAAGCGCGTTGGCAGCCTAGAGATATTGCCCCAGGCAGCCAGGATGAGGCTCGATGGCAACGACGCGCCCGACCAGCACCCGACGCGCCCGACCAGCACCCAGAGGCCCGATGGCAACGACGCGCCCGACCAGCACCCAGAGCAGCCGATCGAGATCCACGACGATTCGTACGATCCTGGGTCGGAGTCCCAGGTCCTCACTGAGAGTGTTCTCGCGGCTGCCATTCGGTCGACGGGCAATGACCCCTATGCTGAAGCTGGTGACACGCTCCCCGAGGATTCATTGGGTCGTTGAGTTTCATTCGCATTGGCTGCGGAATCGGCCTCGATCATGGATTGAGGGAAAATTTCAACGTTGTTTCTGAGGAAGCGGAGGAGGGAGGATGAGGATATCCTTGCGCTTCGCGTAGCACGGCCGTGATTTGGGCGGTTCGTTTTGGGAGGTTGTCTTGGGGGGTTGTCTTGGGGGTATATCTTGGGGGGGTTGTCTTGGGGATTGTCTTGGAGGGCTGTCTGGGGGGGTTGTCTTGGGGATTGTCTTGGAGGGCTGTCTGGGGGGGTTGTCTTGGAGGGCTGTCTGGGGGGGTTGTCTGGGGTTGTCTTGGAGGGCTTTGGGTCTTTTCATCCTTCCTCTCATTTCCTCCTTCCCCCTTCCCCCCCTTCTCCCTCCTCTCCGTGCACCCCCATTCCCTCCTTCCCTCCCTCCCTGGCGCGCGCGCGCCTCCTCTCCCTTCTCCCTCCGCCATCCTCTTCCCTCCTCTCCTCCCTCCTCCTTCTCCCTCCCTCCGCCCTCCTGCTTCACCCTCTACCCCCCCGCCTTTCCCCTCCTTCTCGCCTTCCTCCCTCCCCCTCCTCCCCTTTTCCCTCCTCGACCCCATTTCCATTCTCATTCCCTTTCTCCTCCTCCCCCGCACCGTCCCTCCTCCCCTGCTCCTTTTACCTCTCTCGTTCTGCTCAACTATCCCCCCTCCCTCTTATCGTTCCTCCCTCTCCCTCTCTCCCCTCCTCGTCGCCCTCCTCCTTTTTCAGCGTGGCTCAAACTGAGGTTCGAGAGCCTGCTCTCTGTTGAGAGTCGGGTGTTCGCGCGCGTTGGCTCGAACACCAGATTTCTAAAGCGCCGCAGCGAGTGGCGAACCGTAACTCACCCCCCGTCCTCGCCGACCCGCCCCCACCCCCCCTCGGCCCAGTAGAAATTATAAAGTTCAATTGTGTTTTGATCAGGTACCTGACACATCATCGATTCAAGGAAGGCGCTATGGAACCCAAAACAGCGCTCAAGATGTCAGTATCAACGTAGTGCGCACGAAAGGAGCGTTGGCCTGTCTGGCCGCGCATTTGACGCGGTCAGCCATTAGTTTTTTTTGTGCGCGGCTGGCGTGCATTGCGCAAAAGATTGTTTTGCATACCAGCTGCGCCGAGTAGGTCTAGGTAGGTGCCAATCGCTAATTCGATCTGCGCCCCCAATGCATGGTTGCTCATGCGGCCCTGGCGCGGCATCTGCGTAGCGCGCGCATTGCCGACGATTTGTTTGCCGCTCAGTTGCACGGCGCCTACATCGGTCGCGGCTGCATGGCGGGCTTCTGAGCCGCGAAGTACTACTGGGGTAGCTGTCGCATATTGCGCGGGCGCGGAGCATATGGCAGCATGCGGCACTTTGGATGTGCAGAAGGCGCGCGGTACCCTGGTTGGTATCTCGAACGATTGCAGTGTTGTGCAGTGCGCCGTGTTCGCTATCCCAGCCGATGGCGTGTACTTCTCCAAATCACTGGTTCGCATGGCGCGCGCGCGCGACTACTTCTTGGTTTTTGGACCGACACATTGAATTGTGGGGCGTATCTTGGACTAGTACTTTGGGATGTACTTTGTACCTGGGAGCACTACTTTGGGACGTACTTTGTACTTTCGACAAATCGTCGGGGCACCTTGGGTTGTACTTTGTACCTGGGACCAGTACTTTGGGACGTACTTTGTACCTGCGACAGTACTTTGAGATGTACTTTGTACCTGGGACCCGTACTTTGGGATGTACTTTGTACTTGGGACTAGTACTTTGGGATGTACTTTCTACAGGCGACGGTACTTTGGGAGGTACATTGGGATGTACTTTGGGGTGTACTCTGGATTGTACTTTGTACCTGTGACCAGTACTTTGGGACGTACTTTGTACCTGCGACAGTACTTTGAGATGTACTTTGTACCAGGGACAAGTACTTTGGGATGTACTTTGTACCTGGGACCAGTACTTGGGAAAGTACTTTGTACCTTGGACCAGTACTTCGGGATGTACTTTGTACAGGCGACGGTACTTTGGACGGTATTTTGGGGCTGGCTGGGTACATTGGAAGGTACTTTTGTCGGGGCGGGGTACTTCGCGCAGTACTTTCGAGCGGCGGGGCTGTTTTCGGTGGTACTTGGAGACGCATTTCGGAACGTACTTCGCAGGCTACCTTTGCCGAGGGTGGTATAATCTACCGTCCCCTAGTTTGCATGTCCCAGCTGCCACGTTGCGTCTTCGGGCGCCAAGATGGGCACCTGCGGCAGCCAGGCGCGCTTTCATATAGCCTAAGATTTCCACCGCTCTACCCAGGCGCGCGCTAGTTTACATCGGCCTCGGCGCCGATCTATTCCAGGCGCCGCAGGATCAGCTGGGCAGGCGCGCGCGTGGGCTCGGGATATTCCAAAGTCCCCCCCCTCCCCCCTTTTCTGGTGAAGGAGTTTGCTCAGCCCTCTGCCGCGTGCGATTTTCGCAAAGTCCCCTCCCACCCTCTCCATGCGGCTCGGATTTTTGCAAAGTCCCCCCCCCCCATCCGCGGTTGCCCCCCCCCCTCCCCCCCCCCCCCCCCTCCTGCGACATTATTTTAACATATTTTAGAATATGTCGCACATGCCTGGCTAGCTGCGCTGTGGATGCACTCCCTTTGCCGCCGAGCCGCCGCCTGCGCTCGCCTGCTCGGCGAGCCTTTCATTTTTTTGGCAGCCCCTCCGTGCTGGAGGCGTGATGTGCGTGCGCAGCGTCTGATACAAAAAATCCCACCAACTCCTGCCTTTCCCCTTTCTCATTCCCCGAAGCGTTTTTTTGGGGGGGGGCTCGCGGGGCCCGGGGCTTCTCATGGGCCCCGAGGGCGCTAGGGAACCCAGCTGGGCTCTTTCGGGGGTTCGGGAGTCTCTCGGGTTCCCTCTCATCGGGCACCGCATGGGGGTCACGGATGGCAAGCGCGCCACAGGCTCGCCGCAGGGGTCGTGGTAAGGGCCTTGCGCTACCCCTCTTTTGAGAGCGCGGATTGCGAAGGGCCCTTACCTCGCTGCTAAGCAGTGCCCCGTGGCGCCGACCGACGGCGCGCCGCTGCCGCCAGTTGGTACCTCCCCCCATTACGTTCCCCCTGTCTGCCTTCCTACCGCACAGGGAGCGGTAGGAAGTACATTCCTACTCCTATTCTACTACTTCTACTCCTACTTCTACTTCTACTTGTAGAAGGAGGAGTACACTTCTACTAGTAGACGTAGAATGGAAGTACTCATGCTATTACTACTAGTAGTAGTAGGACTAGTAGACGTAGTGGTAGTCGTAGTAGTAGTAGGCTAGTAGTAGCAGGCTAGGACTAGTAGTAGTAGTAGACTACTACTACTAGTACTACTAGTAGTAGTAGACTAGGGCTAGTAGACTACTACTAGTAGTAGTAGACGTACTAGTTCTACTAGTAGACTAGGACTTAGTAATAGTAGAGTAGAAGTACGTCTACTCCTACTACTACTCCTCCTTCTACTACTCCTACTTCTACTACTACCGTGGGGGTCTCCATGGGGCTGGTTGGTTGGCTGGTGGGTCGGTTCGTTGGTCGGCAGTCTCGGGGCCATCTCAAGGCCGTCTTGGGGCCACCTCAGGCTGTCGCAGGCTGGTTGAAGTTCGTTAGCTGGTTGGTTGGTTGGTTGGCTGTCTTGGGGCGCATTGGTGTACAGGCTGTTGTGGTGCATCTTGATGTTGAAGTCTCACACGCCTTAGCCTTGTCCGACGATTGATTGCCTTGTCCTCGGGGATGATGTGTCCCATCGGGAAATCTGAGGTGATTGTCCGATAACACGATTGATTGCCTTGTTTTTCTTCACGCTGTTGATT
The DNA here is from genome assembly GCA_963575745.1 of Prorocentrum cordatum. Taxonomy (NCBI): domain Eukaryota; class Dinophyceae; order Prorocentrales; family Prorocentraceae; genus Prorocentrum; species Prorocentrum cordatum. The sequence continues at coordinate 212,227 of CAUYUJ010015460.1, forward strand.
GCAATGTCCGACGATTGATGTACTTCTGCGTTCATTGCCATTGTGCGGGAGGAATCGTGCACGCTTCATTGCAATTGTATTTTACGTTGATTGCCCTTCGTTGAATTGCGTAGGCCTGCGGCCGAACATCTCCCAGACCCCGCGGCGTGCTGGCTGGTTGGTGAGTTGGTCCTGCACGTGTCCTGCCAGTTTCTTCCAGCTTCTGTGAAGTCCGTTGATTGCCCTTCGTGGAATCGTCCAGGCCTTCGGCCTAAAACCCGCCAGGCCCCGTGGCGTGCTGGCTGGTTGGTTGGTTGGCCCTGCTCGTGTCCTGGCAGTTTCGTGAGCTTCTGGGAAGTCCGTTGATTGCCCTTGCTTGACTCGTCTAGGCCTTCGGCCTACAACCTGCCAGGCCCCGTGGCGTACTGGCTGGTTGGTTGGTTGGTCCTGCTAGGGCCCCGTGGGTTTCCTTCTAGGGTCCTGCCAGTTCGTCCAAATGGGTTGGGTACGTCTCTGGGTACACTGATGGCGTGGACGTGGCCACATGGGTCCATCCATGACAGGGGGCGGGGGGTCGTCGATAGTTGAGGTGATGCCCCTTGCACCACATTCCCCATCCATAGGCTTCGGCGAGTCACGTCCACGCCAGACGATCTGCGTGAGGGGTGCGCCGAGATCGGGGTCCCACATAGTGAGGCCCAGCCTCTTGCATAGTGGGGTCTCACTGTAGGCCCCACATGGTGGGACCACTTGGTGCGCGCAGCCTTGGTGGCCTCACATAGTGGGATCCAGCCTCTTGCCCACTCAGCGGGATCCAGACTTCCTGCCACCTGGCCCGCTCTCCGAAGGCTTCGATGATCGAGCGCCCGAGCTCCGAAGGCATAGGGCCTCACCGCACCTTCCCCTTTCTGCCGCGCGCCCCGAGATGGCTTCGCAGGGGGGCCCGCCCGGGGACATCCAGCCTGCGGAGCCTGGCCCGCCCGAGGGCGCCGAGCCCGGGCCCGCTGCCGCGGCGCCGAGGCCTGCTCGCGCCAACGCCCGTCGCGCGCTCGACCAGAGCTTGCTCTTTTTGAAGATTGCCAAGCAGACGACGGTATGGATCGGCGGGGAGCCCAACCTTGCCGAGGAAAGGGAGGTTTCCTACAGGGACGTCTGCCGCGTCATGCAGGCGCTGCAGGACGTCGTCTGTGACGAGGTGAAGACCAGGGGCGTCGTCGTCATCCCTGGCTTCTTGAAGGTTCACAGCAAGAAGGCCAAGGCGCAGCCGCCCAAGGTGATCAAGGTCAGCGACCTCCTACTCTGTTGATTTCACTATTCCACTGGGGGCCTCCTACTCTGTTGGCCTCCTACTCTGTTGATTTCTCTGATCAAGGTCAGCGACCTCCTACTCTTCGAGGGAATTGTGCTTGACTTGTCCCCTGTACTCTGACTTGTCCCCTAAACTTGTGATTTGACTTGTCCCTTTGTACTTTGATTTGTCCCATTGTACTTTGTCTTGTCCCCTGCGGAGGTCCGCGGGAAAGACTACGCCATCCCTGCGGTGCCGCGACACCTGCTGCTCAAGGCCACGATCGCCAAGGACATGAGGAGGATCGATGACCCGTGCGAGGGCGATGGCGCCGACTGCGACGACGACTCGGAGCCCTCCATCATCCAGGACAGCGCCGACGACGGCGTGGGCCCCGCTGATGTTGTAGGGTGAAGACCCAGTGGCCACGACCTGGTGGGTTGAATACCTAGTGGCCACGGCCGAAGTGGAGTGCCTCAGCCGACGTCCCAGTGCCACGGCCGATGACCCGCGGGCGTTGTAGGGTGAGGAGTGCCTCGGCCGAAGGCCCAGTGGCCACGACCTGGCGGCTTGAACGCTTGAACGGCTGTGCTTGGAGTCTCCTCATCCTCTCCTTCTCCTCCTCTCCCCCCCCTGTCCTTCCTCCGAGCCCTCCTCGCCCGAGGGGTGCTCCAGTGGCTCCCCTCCTCGCTGCTTTAGGTGGGGGTGGGCAGAAATATGTAGGAATAGGTCGGAATACGTAGGAATGGGTCAGTCTAGCTAGGAACAGGTAGGAATATGTAGAGATAGCTATGAGCATGTCTGAATAGCCTTGAATAACTACAGATAGCTCGCAATAGGTAGGAATATTGAGGTCGGAATGGACAGGAATAGGTAGGAGTAGCTAGGAACAGCTGGGACCATGTAGGCACCGCTAGGAATACATAGGAATACGTCGGCATTTGAATACATAGGAACATATAAGAGCAGCTAGGCAAACATAGGAACATGTAGGAACATATTGGACCACGTAGGAACACGTCGGAGCACGTATGAATAGACTACAGAATTTGCACGGAGGCGCCGTGCGTTTGCGGTACTTCTTCGGGCCAGGTTCGGTGAGCTTGCCCGCCCAGGTTCGAGACCCACCCTCTTTGGGCAGGACCTTCGAACCCATCTTAGCATCAACCCTTGCCTGCGTTGCAAAGGTGTTTTGGACCTAGCACAAGGGGGCGCGCGCGTTGCGCTACATTGATGGAGTAACGTCCAGGCCACCCTTCGCCCTGCCGCAGCCCAGAGCCGCCATGTCGCTGAGGGGAAAGGGTTATACTGGCGGTGGCGGTGGAGGCAAGAAAAGGGAACGTACCAAACCGCAACCAGGTGCCCTGTGTTCTGGAAACCTCAAGCGGTTGAGGGGCAGTTGCGACTTCTGCTGCGGCCTCTGCGGGTGCTGTGACGGCGGTGAGGCGGTCTCTGAATGCCAGGTCGATGTCTGCCAGAAGTGCTGGAAGCGCTACACGTCGGCGTTCACCACCTACGGTGACATCTGCGTCGTCATCGAAGGCGTTCAAGACGAGGGCAGCACGATCCAGAAGGAGTGGCAGGAGGCTGGACAGGTCGAGGACGGGGCAACGCGCTCGTTCTTCGCAAGCGACGTGGTTGACACCAAGTCCCTCGAGGTGAAGGTCACCAAGCCGATGGTTGCCTTGACCCGCCAGCAAGTCATTGCGGCCATGGGCGGCCACGAGCCCGACAAGGTCGGCCTGCGGCTCGGCGACCTGGTCGATGCAGAGGGCAACTCCTTCAAAGGGATCCTGATACCGAACCCCAGCAGGCCGTACCTGGAGGTTGACGTGTCCACCACGATGACCATCGAGAAGGGCACGCCGAAGATGACGCAGGAATCGCAGCTCTTCGCGGACCAGGCCAAGAAAGCATTCGACTACGCGGTCAACGATGCCAAGACGAAGGACCCCCTCTGGAAGCACGTCCTCACCAAAGCGAGGACCGAGGCGCACACTATGGAGTCGCTGAAGCTCAAGGGTGAGAACTACAAGAAGGTGATCGACGCAAAGAAGAGCAAGGATGCTCCTCTCGGAGGTGATGATGGTGCGTCGTCGCTGGGCGAAGGCTCGACTAGGGTGCCTGATATGCCTGGTTCGGCACACAGCCCAAGCCCGTCAGTCATAGGTGCCCCCGTGTTGAACCCAGCCGCGCTGCGCGACTCCATGGCGCACTACAGCGGCGACCAGAGCGAGTCCAAGAGGCCCAAGACTGGCGCTGGGAAGGCAGCGCGGAGGTCCACCACCCCAGCGATGAGTCCACCCGACAAGTCCGACAGCTACGACCTCGTCCAGCGGAGGAAGGGGTCCCTCAATCTTGAGAGGTGCTGGAATGGTGATTCCATGGGCAGAGACATTCGGTGGGCCAGGGATGCTGTCACGGCCATCCTGGACAAGGCCATCCCTGGCGATGCCGAGCTGGTTGAGGAGCTCGATGCCCATCGCAAGCTCGCCGAGGCAATTTGCGCCTTGGTGGAAAAGCCAATCAATAACATCAACCCCGAGAAGCTCGACCAGCACCTCCTCGTCATCGAAACCAGCGGCGAGGACGTGAGGTCCACTATCAAGAACGAGCTCTTGAAGACGCGATTCGGCAACATGATCTTCGCGGGCAGTTGCTCGGCCTCGGAATTCTTCAGGGTGGTCGCCCCATGGAACACAACCGACAACGACGATGCCACGTTCAAGCCGCGCGACCCGCGCGTCTACACCATTGACGGATCCAAGATGGACAAGATCTCGATGTCCGACTCCCTCATGATTGAAGTGTTCAACACGCACATCTCCAACGGCAAGTCTGGCAAAGCCGCCTTGAAGAGGCTATGCGTGGATTGGCTCGACTGGGTGGACGACAACGTCGTCGACGATGAGGACTACGACGTGCTCATTACCAGCCTGATCACCTCGTGGAAAGCGCTGCTGAGTCTCATCGACCCGAAGGTGACCCAGTACGATGACGCCGTGTCTGCGTTGACGGATTGCGTGGAGAGCGGGCCTGGCAAGGCGTGCCCTCGTCATCTCGCCTTGCTGGTCAGGCGGTCCACCGACTACACCGGGATGAAGGGCGAGTACCACAAGTTTTTCGCGAAGACGAAGGAGTTGCTGCCCATCGTCGCCTCCCACCATCACAAGCTGAAGAGCATGGCGTTATCCGAGTTTGCGGATGGGGGGCGCATGTTGGCGGCCGTCCAGTCAGTGGCGAAACTTCACCTTGAGTGTCGGCCTGGCTCTTGGGAGGACTTCGAGGCCGACTTGACGAAGAAACTCGAGGAGTACGTGCACGGGGTCACCGTCGACAAGAACTACGCGAAGTTGGACAACACCCTCCAGACGCAGAAGCTGTCCGAGGCGAAGGTGCTGCTGAAGGAAGCCAAGGAGACGTTGATTTCCAGGGGCTCTGCTTGGCAGGTCGCCCTCAAGGAGATCGGAGACGCTGAGGCGAGCATCAACTTATGGAACGCGAACCAGGGCCTCGCGTCGCTGGCGCAGGCTTTGACTGCAGTCTCCCTCAAGGACCCTGCCAAGTGCCAGAGCGTGGTTCCTGTCATGGACTCCGTCCTGGCTGCTGGAGGCCGGAGCTCCGAGGCGCACGCAGAGAGTGCCAAGGCAATCCAGTCGAGCGTCGTGCAGTGCATCGGGGAGAGTTGCGAGACTCCTGAGTCCACGGAGCCATACGTTTCCATCTTGAAGAAGGTCATCGAGGCCGACTGGTTGACTGGAGATGCCGCCAAGGAGTTGACTAACTTCGTCGAATTAGTGGAGTGCTGGGGCCCACTAGTCAACCACGTGGAAGAATGGTGCCAACTGGGCGCAGACGACGGCAAGCGATTGGAGAACGCGTCGGCGAAGACAATCATGATCGGCTTGCTGTCCTCCCTGGCGAAGGTGAAGGAGTCCGAGTGCGACCCCAGCAAGGTCCCTGCTCTCAAGGCCGCCTTCGACAGAGCCACGCGCGTCCAACAGGATGCTTCCATGATCTCGAGGGCGGTCAACAGCGAGTCTTTGAAGATTCAGTGCGACGACGCGGAGCCCAAGAGCACAGGAGGCGAATCCAAAGATAAGCCGTGGCATTCGACGATGAAAAAGGACGCAACGGTGAGGGGCGCCGTGGAGATTGCCAAGGGGAGCATCCTCAAGATTAACGGCCCCGAGTTCAGCGCTATGACGGATTCGCTGAGCCAAGCCATCGACTCCTACAACGTGTGGGCCACGGTGATCAACTACGAGGTGGACGACGCCCTCCTCGCCAGGGCCCTCGAGATCAATAGTGACTGCTTGGCGACGAAGCTCTCGGCCATGCTGGTGCACGCGCAGATCGAGCACGCTGACGCGCCGACGAAGCTCCGCAGGGCCGCGAACAAGATCAGACAGAACGTGGCGGCGGATGGAGTGCAGGAGGTGATGGCCAAGCAGATGCGCGACCTGATGAAGAGCATGTGCTCGCTCAAGTCGGCCTGAGCGCATCCAGCAGGGGATGCCGCAGCATGTGCTCGGCGGCTGCGGCGGCCGCCGAGCGGAAGAGGCCCCCAGCAGGTGCGCACCCTGAAGAAGCGCTCGTTCCCCGAGGCCCGCGGAAGTGGACCGAGGGGAAGGGGTGATGAAGAGAGGGGCGATGACAACGATGGCGAGGATGACGATGACGAGGATCATGAAGAGGATGAGGAGAGGGAGGATACATTGAGAGGAATATGAGTAGTAGTCAATAATCCAAGACGCCTACGGCGAATCACCGCCGCCCTGCCTTTTGGAAGCGCCTGGGTGGCAGGACTTTGCTTCAGAGCTCGGCCAAGCTATTGGACTCTTGTCCCCCCTGCCGTTGTGGAGAGCGAAGAGTGCGCAATGGGGGGATCGGCGCCGTGCCATGTCCTCATCCTCCTCTCCCTCCCTCCTCCTCCTCAACGCCCCTAGTCCATGCCTGAGCCCCCCCTCCACCTCCACCTCGTCCCTCCCGTCCGTCCTCGTCCACCCGCCTCCCTCTTCCTCAACGCCCTTCCCCTACGCCATCCCGCCCCCTCCACGCCGCTTGTCAACATCCAGCCCTCGCCCTTCTCCGCGTCCACTTTTTCCACCTCCTCTCTTCCGCCGTCTTCTCCTCAGCCTTAGTATGTTCTTGAAGATTCCTTCCTCCATCTCTATCTCCCTCCCCCCCCCCCCCTCCCCACACACACACACACACACACACACACACACGCACCTCCGCCTCACTCCCCCCCCCCGCCCCCCCCCCCCCCCCCCCCGCCAACGACGCGCCATCCCCCCTCATTGGCAATATCCTGCCACCGCGGCCTCCCTCGAGTTCCACCATCGACCTCGATTTCCCTCTACCTCTACGTCATCCTCATCCTCCCCTCCCGTCTCGTCCTCGCTCCCTTTGCCCTCCCCTCTGCCTCCTTCCCCTCTGCCTCGCCCTCCTCATCTCCCCTCTGTACGTCCGTCCTCCGCACCCCCCCGCCCCTCTCCCCCCCTGCCTCATTCCCCTCTCCCGTCTCCTCCTCGCCCACGCCGCTCCTCCTCATCCCTCCTCCTCGCTACTCCTTTTCCATCCTCTTCAGCGTGCTCCCTTTCTGATCCTCCCCCGATTTCCCCTTCCTCTCGCCCCCCGCCCTCTCGCCCCCCCCTTTCTGAGCTGGCCACCCCCGCCACTCCTCTCCTGTTCCACCCTCCCTTGCCTCTCCCTCGTAAACCTCCGTTGCCATTTTGGCTTTGACCGCTACTGCGGGAATGCGGTGCTCGAGCGCTGCGATGCGCGGCGCGCCGCCTGGTGCGCGACCCGTTGGTTTTGCGCGCGCCCAGCCCGCGCGTGGTTTACAAGACGGCGGGTTCAGCCTTGCCGACGGCAAACCTCGCTGAAACGATTCGGTTTTTGTTTGGCCAAGGCCATGCGTTGCCGCGGGGGCCCCGATGCGGGGTCCCGAGTTTGCGTGTGTACATATGGTATTGCGGCGATCGAAACTTGCCTTGCGTTGTGTACTTGTCCCGAAAAGCGGGGGTACTTTGGATAGTACTTTTGCGCGGCGCACGGATGAGTGCTCGAATTTGCAGGGTACTTTGGGTATGTACCTTAGATCATATATCAAACCCTACTTTGCCTCTTTTCTCCATTTCCTATCTGTAGCAGGCGCTGGCTGTCACAAGGAGGAGGAGGGAGGAGGGAGGAGGAGGAGGAGGAGGAGGGAGGAGGAGGAGGAGGAGGAGGAGGATGCGGGCGAGGACGGGGGCGGGATGTTGAGTGCGAGGGAGGTGGGGAGGAGCAACACCAGGAGGAGGAGGAGGAGGCGAAGTGGATGGGGCAGGACGGTTGCAAGGAGGGAGCAATGGAAGAGGATACTTCCTCTTCTTCCTTTTCCTCCTTACTCCTCTACCTCCCCTTCCTCTGTCTCCTGTTATTCCCAACCATCCTGTGGTGTTGGGTCCTCGTTTTGAAGAGACGGCGCCCCGCGTTCCTCACCTCCTCCTCCTCCCCCCCTCCCTCCTCCCATCATCATCATCATCATCATCATCATCAGCATCATCATCATCATCATCATCATCATCATCACCACCGATTTCGGCACACCCCTCACACGTTTCGTGGCCTCATAGGGAGTTCCACCGAAGGCCCCAGTGGCAGGGTTCGCATGCCTCCCCACCACACATTTCGGCACACCCCTCACACGTTTCGTGGCCCCATAGGGAGCTCCACCGAAGGCCCCAGTGGCTGCGCCCGCATGCCTCCACCACCCCATTCGGCACACCCCTCACACGTTTCGTGGCCCCATAGGGAGCTCCACCGAAGGCCCCAGTGGCTGGCCCGCATGCGGTTCCACCCCCCATTTGGCACACCCCTCACACGCGTGGCCACATAGGGAGCTCCACCGAAGGCCCCAGTGAGGGTTCGCAGCTTCCACCCCTCACACGCTTCGTGGCCCCATAGGGAGCTCCACCGAAGGCCCCAGTGGCAGGGTTCGCATGCCTCCCCACCACCCATTTCGGCACACCCCTCACACGTTTTCGTGGCCCCTAGGGAGCTCCATCACCGAAGGCCTCCGTGGCAGGGTTCGCATGCTCCCCACCACCCATTTCCGGCACACCCCTCACACGTTTCGTGGCACATAGGGAGCTCCACCGAAGGCCCAGTGGCAGGGTTCGCATGCCTCCCCACCACCCATTTCGGCACACCCCTCACACGTTTCGTGGCCCCATAGGGAGCTCCACCGAAGGCCCCAGTGGCAGGGTTCGCATGCCTCCCCACCACCCATTTCGGCACACCCCTCACACGTTTCGTGGCCCCATGGAGGGAGCTCACACGTTTCGTGGCCCCATAGGGAGCTCCACCGAAGGCCTGTGGCAGGGTTCGCATGCCTCCCCACCACCCATTTCGGCACACCCCTCACACGTTTCGTGGCCCCATAGGGAGCTCCACCGAAGGCCCCAGTGGCAGGGTACGCATGCCTACCCACCACCCATTTCGGCACACCCCTCACACGTTTCGTGGCCCCATAGGGAGCTCCACCGAAGGCCCCAGTGGCAGCGTCCGCATGCCTCCCCACCACCCATTCGGCACACCCCTCACACGATTCGCACACGCATGCCACCCCACCACCCATTTCGGCACACCCCTCACACGTTTCGTGGCCCCATAGGGAGCCCCACCGAAGCCCCAGTGGCAGGGCATGCCTCCACCGGCACACCCCTCACACGTTTCGTGGCCCCATAGGGAGCTCCACCGAAGGCCCCAGTGGCCTGGTTCGTATGCCTCCCCAACACCCATGTCGGCACACCCCTCACACGTTTCGTGGCCCCATGGGGATTTCCACTGAAGGCCCCAGTGGCAGGGTTCGCATGCGCCCCCACACCCATTTCGGCAGACCCCTCACACGTTTCGTGGCACCGCAGGGAGCTCCACCGAAGGCCCCAGTGGCTGCGTTCGCATGCCGCCCCCACACCAATTTCGGCACACCCCTCACACGTTTCGTGGCCCCACAGGGAGCTCCACCGAAGGCCCCAGTGGCTGCGTTCGCATGCCGCCCCCACACCAACTTCGGTGCACCCCTCACACGTTTCGTGGCCCCATAAGGAGCTCCACCGAAGGCCCCGGTGGCAACGTTCGCATGCCGCCCCCACACCAATTTCGGCACACCCCTCAAACGGTTCGTGGCCCCATAGGGAGATCCACCGAAGACGGTACTCACACCAGCATTACTCACAACTACATATGGTTGGGTCCTTCGCCAGGCTAATTTTTCTTACCCTTCTTCTTAATCTTACTCTTCACCAACACCATCATAACAACATCAGCATCAGCACCACCACCACACTCATAATCAGTGTTTCCATCACCATCACCAACATCATCAGCATACATTTCGTCATCACCACTGTCATCGTGAGCAGCATCACTCTCATAAGCATCCTCGCCGTCATTAATACCATCATCGTCATCGTCATCATCACCACCATCATCATCATGATCAGCATCATCATTTTCATCACCATCAGTACAAGCGTCACCATCATCATCACCATCATCATCATCATCATCATCAGCAACATCAGCATCATGACCAGCATCATTAACATCGTCAGCAGCATCATCATCGTCAGCATCACCCGGAGCATCATCACCACAATCATCATCATCATCATCATCCTCATCATCATCACCATCCTCATCACCATCATCATCATCATCACACTCATCATCATCATCATTCGCATCACCATCACCATCACCATCACTGTCATCACCAGCACCATCCTAATCTTCACCGTGATGAATGTGATGATGATGATGCTCATGATGATGATGATGATGCTGATGCTGATGCTGATGCTGATGATGATGATGAGGATGGTGGTGATGGTGATGGTGATGGTGATGATGATGATGATGATGATGATGATGATGACGATGATGATGATGATGATGATGATGATGATGATGATGATGATGATGATGATGATGATGATGATGATGATGATGATGATGCTGATGATCATAATCATCAGCATCAGCATCATCAACATCATCATCATCATCATCACCACCATCACCGTCAGCATCCTCACACACGCCATCATCGACACCGCCACCACCATCATCATCATCATCATCATCATCACCATCACCATCACCATCACCATCAGCATCATCATCATCAACAACATCAACATCATCAGCATCATCATCATCATCATCATCATCAGCATCACCATCGTATTCGCCGTCGTCTTCATCGCCGTCGTCTTCGTCATCGTCATTGTCATCGTCATTCCTCCTCCTCCCTGCATCCTCGCCTCCCCAGCCTCCCCCTAACCCTCTGCCGACTGCGCCCGGAGCGCCGCTGCCATCGACAGTGCTGGCGCTGACGACGGCCCCGACGACGGGCCATGACGCCGATGCCGACGACGACGAAGGCGACTGAGACTGCGATGACAAAGACGACGCCGCCGACGACGACGCCCCGCAGGTGGTCTGGGCGATAGTGCCGACGCCTCTGTTGGTTTAGTTTTCACGATTTTCGCGGCGACGGCGCCGCCACTGCGCGCCGCCTCAGCGCCTCAAGGCGGCGCCTGGGGGGGGGCTCGGAGGAGGAGGGGAGGAGGAGGAGGAGGAGGAGGAGGAGGAGGAGGAGGCGGAGGAGGAGGAGGAGGTGGAGGTGGTGGTGGTGGTGGAGGAGGAGGATAAGGATGCGGATCTGCACGCGACAGAGGCGCCAGGGCGAAAGGACGGGGGGGAAGCCTTCGCAGCTAGTGCAGCATGCAGCGCTTGCCACATCCCTTGCCCCGAACACCCATGTCTCCACAGCGAGCCCGCCGCGAAGGGACCAGTGGGGTGGGGTGGGGGAGACCCACAATCATATGGGGGCGCATCCATGACGGCAGGTTCCCCATTCCCACCCTTCTGCCCCCCCCCCAGCCCGCCGCCACGAGGCGAACACCTCACAAGCGCGCTCCACCGCTCCGCTTGGGCCACGGTCGCGGCGTCCACGCATATATGCCGTCACGCACTACCTCCTGCGCCGCCTCCTCCTCCTCCTCCTCCTTCTTCTGTTTTTCCCAACCATCCTGTGGTGTTGGGTCCTCGTTTTGAAGAGACGGCGCCCCGCGTTCCTCACCTCCTCCTCCTCCCCCCCCTCTCTCCTCCCATCATCATCATCATCATCATCATCATCATCATCATCATCATCATCATCATCATCATCATCATCATCATCATCATCATCATCATCATCACCACCGATTTCGGCACACCCCTCACACGTTTCGTGGTCCCATAGGGAGCTCCACCGAAGGCCCCAGTGGCAGGGTTCGCATGCCTCCCCACACCCATTTCGTGCCCCATACACCCCTGGCAGGGTTCGCATGCGGCACACCCCCTCACACGTTTTCGTGGCCCCATAGGGAGCTCCACCGAAGGCCCCAGTGGCGTTTCGCATGCCTCCCCACCACCCATTTCGGCACCCCCTCACACGTTTCGTGGCCCCATAGGGAGCTCCACCGAAGGCCCCATGGCTGCGTTCGCATGCCTCCCCACCACCCATTCGGCACACCCCTCACACGTTTCGTGGCCCCATAGGGAGCTCCACCGAAGGCCCCAGTGGCTGCGTTCGCATGCCTCCCCACCACCCATTTCGGCACACCCCTCACACGTTTCGTGGCCCCATAGGGAGCTCCACCGAAGGCCCCAGTGGCAGGGTTCGCATGCCTCCCCACCACCCATTTCGGCACACCCCTCACACGTTTCGTGGCCCCATAGGGAGCTCCACCGAAGGCCCCAGTGGCATGCCCCGGCACACCCCTCACACGCTTCGTGCCCCATAGGGAGCTCCACCGAAGGCCCAGTGGCATGCGCATGCCTCCCCACACCCATTTCGGCACACCCTCACACGCTTCGTGGCCCCATAGGGAGCTCCACCGAAGGCCCCACCCGCATGCCTCCCCACCACCCATTTCGGCACACCCCTCACACGGTGGCCCCATCTCCACCGAAGGCCCCGTGGGGGTTCGCATGCCTCCCCACACACATTTCGGCACACCCCTCAGACGTTTCGTGGCCCCATAGGGGGCTCCAGCGAAGGCCCCAGTGGCAGGGTTCGCATGCCTCCCCACCACCCATTTCGGCACACCCCTCACACGTTTCGTGGCCCCATAGGGAGCTCCACCGAAGGCCCCAGTGGCTGGGTTCGCATGCCTCCCCACCACCCATTTCGGCACACCCCTCACACGTTTCGTGGCCCCATAGGGAGCTCCACCGAAGGCCCCAGTGGCAGGGTTCGCATGCCTCCCCACCACCCATTTCGGCACACCCTTCACACGTTTCGTGGCCCCATAGGGAGCTCCACCGAAGGCCCCATTGGCAGGGTCTGCATGCCTCCCCACCGCCAATTTCGGCCCACCCCTCACACGTTTCGTGGTCCCATAGGGAGCTCTCCACCGAAGGCCCCAGTGTTCTGGTTCGTATGCCTCTCCAACACCAATTTCGGCACATCCCTCACACGTTTCGTGGCCCCATTGGGATTTCCATTGAAGGCCCCAATGACTGGGTTCGCATGCGCCCCCACACCCATGTCGGCACACCCCTCGCACGTTTCGTGGCCCCACAGGGAGCTCCACCGAAGGCCCCAGTGGCTGCGTTCGCATGCCGCCCCCACGCCAATTTCGGCACACCCCTCACACGTTTCGTGGCCCCACAAGGAGCTCCACCGAAGGCCCCAGTGGCTGCGTTCGCATGCCGCCCCCACACCAACTTCGGTGCACCCCTTACACGTTTCGTGGCCCCATAAGGAGCTCCACCGAAGGCCCCAGTGGCAACGTTCGCATGCCGCCCCCACATCCATTTCGGCACACCCCTCAAACGGTTCGTGGCACCATAGGGAGATCCACCGAAGACGGTGCTCACACCAGCATTACTCACAACTGCATATGGTTGGGTCCTTCGCCAGGCTAATTTCTTCCCCTCGCTCCTCCTCGCTCCTAATCCTCCTCCTCCTCCTCGTCCTCCGTAGCCATTTTGGATCCAGTTCGAAACGTGTGTCCCTGACGCTTCGAACTTGGACGCGGCCGAGGGGTGGCCCAAGCGCCCCAATCTTGGGTAGCCCACGCTCTTGCCTGTCGTGCGCCAAAGCACCTTGCTTTCGGGCATTTTGCCCGTCCCGTCAGAGCCTCGCCACGCGTGATGGCCAACCCAGCCATGATGGAGCAGCTGAAGCAGATGCTCGCCGCCCAGAGCGAGGACCATCGCTGACGAAATCCAGGTATCCGTCACTGGCCTGCAAGGCCAGCTCTCCGCGCAAGGTGCTGAGCGTCAGCCGATTATCGAGATGATGTCAAAGCAGGATGAGCGCATCAAAGCCCTTGGGAGTTCGAGCTCCATTGCCGGCGCGTGTGGTTCCAGCCCCAGCAGTCTCGGGGGAGGATCAGATCGTCAGAAGGTGCTCGCGTCCAAAGCTCGTCGTGTCGTTGGACTTGACGTTGAGCAGGGCATGGGGGATCCAGCTAGTAAGTTTGTAGGCACTTTCCCAAGATCGCTTCTGGAGAGGACGAGCAGAGCTAATTTCGACCAGGTGAAGATTGTCGTCCCTAGTGAGATTGGCGGGGGCAAGGTCACTCCTGAGTTCCATGGGGCGAGTCAGACATGCAAGCTCGTCTTCAAGTCCAAGGTGCATGCCCTTGGTTTCAAGCAGGCGTGCAACGGCAACGGCATGAAGTGGATGGGCTTTCGTGACCAGTTGCAGCGTGACCTTCGCATTCGAGGAGACCTTCCGTTGCGCTCTCGTCAAAAGAAGCGTGCCCTGTCCGCAGTGTACCAGGCAGTCTTTTGAGGAGGTGACCAAGTCAGCACTGTGGCAGTCAGGTTTCAAGCCTGGGGTGATCGGCCACAAGGGTGCGCTGCATATCGTGGCCGACATCGACGCGTTCGAACTCATTCGCGCTGTCCCTGTTAGCACCGACATGCTCAATTCCGAGCCCATGTGCGCGGCGCTCGCCCGCGGGGGGGGGGGGGGGGGGCATCGAAGGAGCGCGCGGGCAGCATTGTGAATATCACGGGCTTGTGACAAGCCCCGCCCTCCGTAGCCGCTCTGACTCAAGCGGCTTTTTTGCGCTCAATTTTTGAGCGTTGCAGGTGCAGCGACTCAAAACGGCACTTTGCGCCCGCCAGTCATCGATCTTCGGTTGAGGGCCGTTCTTTCGCGCTCTCTTCCACATCGTTCCGCAGCCGTGGGGGAAGGCGGCGGGGGCAAGTCTGGTGCTGGAGTTGTCGGCAAGGAAGGCGCGGGAGGCCAGCGTTTCCCGTCGCCTGCCGATGTCGAGATGGAGCTCGCGCTGTACCCTGGTGGCTCTTCTGCTCCTCCACCCCGGGCTGCGCGCGTGCCTGGACTTCAATTCCTTGCCCCGCCGGCAACTTGGACCTGTGCGACCTGCGGCTGCAAGAAGAACGAGATGCGCTGGAGGTGCTGCAAGCACTGTGGCACCGAGTGGATTTCGCTCCAGCCGTGCTCGCCATTCATCGTCGGAGCACCGGGTGGGGCATGGTCGAATGGTTTCGGCGGCGGAGCTAGCCCCTTCTCGCCCATGGCTTCCTCGGGCCCGCCTGGGTGCTTCGCTCTGGCCGGCAGCGGAGATGGCAAGGGCGGTGCAGCTCCTGCGGCCCGGGCTCGTGCTCCAGCCGCTGCTCTCTCTCTCTCTCTCTCTCTCTCTCTCTCTCTCTCTCTCTCTCTCTCTCTCTCTCTCTCTCTCTCTCTCTCTCTCGCGAGGAGCCTGCGGCGCTGGCGGAGCTGCTGGCCAAGTCTGGCGATGCGCTGGGAGCAGCGCGGCACCGTGAGCTGGCCAAGTCTCCGCCCGCCGGGAAGGGGGCCACGCTGCAGCATCAAGCCACCGTGGCCCACAGCAGGCTTCGCGGCCTCGAACGCAAGCTTCAAGGCGCAGCCCAGAGGTTCGAGGAGTGGTCGCTGCAGATGGTTGAGCAGGAAGGCCTGGTCACCAAGCTCACTGAGGAGGTGGAGGTGGCGGAGGCTCACCGTCGCCGTCTGGTCGCCGCCCTGCGCGAGCAGACTACCCAGCCCCGTCAGGAGGGCGGTGGGGCCAAGTCAGTGCCCTGTTCCTCGGTTTCGATCATGGACGGCACTTTTTCGCAGTAGTTGGACATCGACCCCTCGGAGCTGCTGGCGTGCATCGAGGACTTCGAGCTGTCCCAGGCCGACCAAGTGGAGCCCGTGCTGAGGGGCAAGCGCCCGCGCGATGGCATCCAAGAGCTGGCGCAGTTTTCTCTCAGGCGAAGGCGACGGCCAACGAGATCAAGGGGGCGCATGAGGAGCACCTTGGGCGCCTTGCCAAAAAGTGGAGGGTCGCTGGGCCTGAACCTGCCGCTGCGCCTGGCGATGGGGAGTGGGCTCAGGGCCCCAGTGCTCCTGGACATCCGCAGGGAGATCCTGATGCAAGCTCGCCTGGTTGCGGGGGCTCGGGCGCAGGCGCCTCGGCCGCTCTTCGCGCCAGGGCAGCCGAGATCATGCGAGGCCAGTCTGATCAAGGTGCGCCCCCTGCCAGCGCGTGAGGATTGGCAGGGGGGGGGGGGGGGGGGGGGGGGGGGGGGTGGCCCAAATTTCGGAGGCAGCGACGTATTTCTTTCAGCACTACCTGGAGATGATCGTGCTTGTCGAGGTCACCAGCGGGCCGATGGCGGTGTAGGTTTCTGGTGCCACGTGCTTCGAAGTCTCAGTTTTTCAGGGCAGCTTTTTTTGGTCTTGGGCGTCTTTCGAGGGTCGCCGTGGCTCCCCTCCTTGCCTGGGGGGCCGTCTGGGGGGCCGTCTGGGAACGTTTTGGAGCCCTGGAGGCCCCCTTGTGCAGTCGTCACCTTTCGCTCGAACCCACTCGGGAACCCTGGTATGTAGGACGCTACCTCCGCGGGGGGATTTCGTGTTCGATGCAGAGTGTGTGGGGGGTCGGCCAACTCTGCAGCTCACTCGACCTCTGCGTGTATTTTGAGATCTTTTGCCCGTCGGCGAGCCCGCTGGGCCCCTTCGATTGCCGAACCGCCGTCAGTTTTTACAAGGTCTCATTCTTCTTTCAGAGGTCTTCACCTCTTGCTCTCGACTGGTGCGCAGTGCTGCGTCTTGCGAGGCGCATTTTTTTGGTTTCGCCAATCCTTGCGATGAATATCCTGTGCTCGTGGATTTGCAGCTGCGTAGCCCTGTCGCGTTCTCCAGCGGCCCCTCGGGTACCCTGGTGTGTTCCGTTTCCTCGGGTGCTCTGGAGGCCCCTGGATGCCTCTGCTTTGGCCCCTTGGAAACCCCGGGGCCCTGCATCCACGCGGTCAACTGCAACCGCTGGTCGACCATGCAGGATCTCTTGGCGAAGACTCCTGCTCATATCATCTTATGCCAGGGGCGCAGGTTGCGCGATGCTGAGGAGCTGGGGCGGGCGTCTGCCTGGTGTGCGCGCCAAGGGTGGAAACGCATCTTTACCTCGGCCCTTGGTGCGGCTGCTGGCTCCTCGTCCTCTGGCACGCGCATCCTTGCCGGAGATTTCCTAGGCCTGCATGGACCCCCTGGTGGGGGGGATGTTGCTAAGGGCCGCGCCGTGGCGGCCATCGTTCACCTGCGTCGCGGGGGGCGTATTGTTGCGTGCTCTGTCTACCTTCACCATTCGGAAGGCTTGTCTGAGAGGAACATGGACCTCTTAGCTTGCATCGGTGAGCGTATGTCTTCGCTCTCCTTACCCTTCTGCATGGGGGGTGGTTTCAGCGTGGGCCCAGGGTCCCTGGTCACAGCTGATCGGTTTACAACTGGTGGCGGGCGGCCACGCCCACTTTGGCGAGGGCCCCCCGTCGTCCCTGGACCATTCTGTTTGCTCGGGGGGCTAGGGGAAGACCGTGAAGAGCTGCGGGGTCATCCAAGACGCCACGTTGAGCCCTCACAGGCCTGTTCAGGTGGTTATCCATGCGTCTTTCGGGAGGTTGAAAGGCCTTAGCTTCAGAAAGCCTCCTCCTCTTCCTGCCGCTGCTATGATGGGCCCCCGTCCTTGCCCTCCCGATTGGCCCCGCTTTCGAGAGCTTGCTGACCAGGCCTCCCATTGTGTTGCTTCAGGAGGCGCCAGGGGCGCATCGTCGCTGCTCTCGCCTTGATATGCTGCCTGGGCTGACGAGGCTGAGTTTGAACTTATCCCCATGTTGGGCCAGCCTGTTCCTGTAATTGGGTCGAGGTCTTTGGCCCCGCAGCTGGTCTGGGTGACAGTTGCTGGGCGTGACCACGCTATTCGAGATCCTGAGCACCGCGCAGTGCGGTGGCTCAGCGTCCAATATCGCGCCTTAGCTTCGCTCCTGGACTCGAGCCAAGGTGAAGGCCTGCAGGTCGAGGCGCTGACGAAGTTGCTTCAGGGGCCTCCCGCGCATATCCAGATTTCTGATGCTCTTCAGACTCTCTTTGCTGAGGTTGCGCGCAACGTGGCTCATCCTCGTTTATTTGTTTGGTGAATCGTTCAAGGACGAGGCTTTGTGTGCCAGACTTGACGAAGCTGCGAGCAATGCTCACGCTGCTGCCAACAAGAGGTCGCGGCAGAGCTGGAACGCCTGGAACGCCGAAGGTTTGGTTGAGGGGGCTAGACGTGTTCATCTGTGTACGAGGGGCCCCACCCCCTGGCGTGCCACGGCGACCCTTTCGGCTGATGGATCTGTCGTTTCCGACCCCCTCGCCCTGTTGGCCAGCGAAGGTTTTACATTCTCGGCTTGTTGGGGCCAGGGCGCTGGGGCCTCCAGGGGCCCTTCGTCTCTGCCCCCCCCCTGCCGAGGGTCTCTGC
This sequence comes from Prorocentrum cordatum, assembly GCA_963575745.1. Taxonomy (NCBI): domain Eukaryota; class Dinophyceae; order Prorocentrales; family Prorocentraceae; genus Prorocentrum; species Prorocentrum cordatum. The sequence continues at coordinate 230,308 of CAUYUJ010015460.1, forward strand.
TGATGAAACCATAGCCGTTTCCAAGAAATGCACACAGGGGCCTGTTGTTGCCTACGACGGTTTGAATTGCAGGCGCTATCAGTACTTGTGATGACGCGCTCGACGCGCTCGCCACTATTTTTGAAGTTATGGAAGCGCTTGGGGAGTTGCTTGAGCAGATCTCGGCGTTTCTGTTGGCACTTCTTTCGAAGCCCACCGGTGGCTACAGGCCGATTGGGGTGTTCTGCTCCTGGTGCAGGGTGCGTGCGTGTGTGTGGGGGGGGGGGGGGGGGCTTCGGCGCCCCCGCGCCCTTACTTGGGAGCAAGAGCACCCACGTCGGTACTGGGCTGCTGGTGGGGATCGGGGTGCTTCGGACGTTGTCTGGAGACAGTCGGTCCGCGCTGAGCACGGAACTGCCGCTGAAGAAGTGTCGCGCAGTGTGTACGATCTGCCGCAAGACTATGAAACTACCGACCCTGACATGCTTTTAGCTAAGTGCCAACGTCGCGGCTTCCCGCTGCCCATCTCGCGCTTTCGCGGATTTGCCTTCCGTTGCGGTCGGTTCCTGTCTTTGGGCGGCATTCTTATGGGCCCCTGTTTTTGTGGATGAAGGAGTGGTTAGTGGTTGTAGCATGTCCACCACCTTCATTCAGGTGTATGGTCTTGACGCGCTTGACTCTGCCCGGTTGCAACCTAGATGTGACCTGGGCATTCATATAGACGATTCTGGTGTTTCTGCATCTGGCCCTCGTCTCCGTGTTCTCCCTGCTTTTTGTTGCGAGTTCGCAGGCCCTCCATTCGGCTGTCGCGGTGGTGATGGGTTGCAGCGTCGCTCTGTCTAAGGTTAGCACGGCCTCCTCCTGCCGCTCGGTTGCTTTAGAAGTAGGCAAGCAGCTTGGGGGCCTGGCGGGCAGAATCGAGGATTCCACAGCCAACTTAGGCGTGGACTACGCCGCTGGCAAGTCCATCCGCGCCGCTGGCAGGGCCAGCAAGCTTAAGTCGAGACTGGCGGCCTTGTGCCACTGGGCCAAAATGCTCGGGAAGCTTTCGGGGGTCCTGGGGCGGAGAAGTTTTTTTTGTTGTTGTTTTGTTTTTCGGCTGGCCCTCTTGCTGGCGGCTCTGATGGAGCTGCGATTGTGGGAGTTTCCGACAGCGACCTTCTTTCGATGAGGAGGCAGGCTTTCTCGACTGTTCGGCCTTTTTTTCCCAGGGGCGAAGCCTCGCTGCGTGCTGTATTTTATCTGACGACCCCACCTGAAGGGCTGCCTGTGCGCCTGTCCTCCGGTGGGGCAAACAAGTGTGGCTTGCTCAGGCTAGAACCTGTGAGCACTCTCTTTCTCGCAAACGGCTGCGCGACTCGTGGGCTGCAGTCTGGGGCCAGGACAAGCTCACTTGGGGTCGTGTCGGCGGTCCTATTTCCGCTCTTAGGCTTTGCCTGGCTAGGTTAGGTTGGCACGTGACTAACTACATGGCCATCATTGGTGACCGAGGCTTCCTTATTCTTCTGGGTGTGACCTCTCTTGCCGTGCTCGCTAGTTTCTGTGGAGATGGGGCGGCGAGACCGCTCGAAAGAGACCTTGGGGGCAAGTGGGATTCTAGGGGGAAGTTGTGCTTGGGCGTGCCTAGGGCGGCCCTGTCGTCCAGGGTTTTTTGCCCGAGTGAGCGCGGCGTGGTCAGGGCGTGGGCTTGCAGCGCCATCTGGGCCCCCGACCGCGCTCCGGCGCGCGGCTATCAGGTTAGCCCTAAGTGCACCCACTGTGGTGCGACCGACTCTCTGCGCCACCGCCTTTGGGTCTGCCCCCGCGTGGCCGTTCAGAGAGCTAGCCTCGCTAAGGATTCGACCATCGCTGCCGCTGTGGACACTGCGGCGGACGATCACCCGGACCTTTTATTCTGCTGTGGGGCTCTCGCCCATCCCGCCGACCTCTTGCCCGGGTCGCGCCTTGAAGGCAATGTGGCGCTCCGTTGGCGCTGCGTTTCGCTGGGGGGGCCCGAGGGTTCTGAGACCCCCCGGGGGGGCTCCGTCTGGGGCTCGGTGTTCCTCGACGGGTCTTGTCGCAGGCGCATCATTCGCGAGCGCAGCCGCGCTCCGTGGGCCATCGCTATGCGCGATGACCAAGGGCTGTTCTTAGGGGAAGTCATGGGGCCCGCGTGGGCCCAGTACCCTCCGACGGCGCAGGCCGGTGAATATTTAGCTCGTGGGATGGCAGGTAGTATGGCCAAACATCTCTCCACTCTGTACTCTGATTGTTTGAGTGTGGTTAAGCGTTCTAACCTTCCGACTGTTGATGGACCTTCGGGGAAGCGCATGTGCAGTGGCGCTCGTCCTGGAGGCGAGCGCCCGTGAGGGCAATGAGATTTCTGCTGTTGTGAAAGTTGCCGCCTGCAAAGACCTTGATGAGCCGGGCGCCGACACGTTGGGCAGGTTTTGCCGCAAGTGCAATGGCGATGCTGACGCTGCCGCCAAAGCTGCTTCATCGTTACATGCTTCTGGCGCTAATAGCCTTGCTGATGTCGATAAGCAGGTTGACATCGCCAAGGCAGTCTGCGAGCTCGCCTCGAAAATCCATCTGGATTGGCCTAGGCTCGATCTGCCGGAGGTTGAGTGCCGCCCGCCAGCCCGTCAGCCTTCCCTGTCGTATGATAAGCCTGGCCATGGTTGGGTTTCTTGGTATGGTTTGTGGCGCTGTGGAGTGTGTTTGCTTGGCTGCAGGGCTATCGGTGAACCAGGACCTGGCCGCTGCGCAGGCAAGAGCGAATTGGGTGAAGGCGCGTTGGTCTCCTTGCGCCATTGTGTGTTGGCGTTTTCTTGCGGCGATGGCTCTCACCTGTTTGTTTGTATTAAGTGCCGCCATCACAGCGCTGGCGCTAGGATCCACGGTCTTCGGAAGGTTTGCGCTGATGCACCATGAGGGCGCGCCGAGTATTCATGGCGGGACCTCTGCCGAGGCATCCGCCCGAACCCCAGGCGTGGTGATGTTTCAGTGAACGTGTATCATATATGTGAATTGTTTGGCACTCACAAGGAGAGGCTCGTGGAGTCCACAGGCGGTGGCGCAGAGAGGGCCCCCGCCGTAGCTTCTGGCTTGGAGGAGGTGGAGGCCCCCGCTCCCTCGGTTGAGCCCCCCCCCGTCCTCGGAGGTGGGGGGTGCTCGCGAGAGGCGCCAGGCTGCTCTGGCCCAGCGTCTGCTCGCCGCGGCCCAGGGCACGAGTGAGGCAAGGCCTCCCTGACAGTCGCCCTGCGTTGCGCCTTCCATTTCCTTTCTTGGTGCTGAGCTCGCGTGGCAGGTTCGATCTGGTGCTTTTTGCCGCGCGCTGTGCGGCGGTGCTGGTCGCGCTGCCAGCCCTGGAACTCGGGATTTGGAGTTCCGTCGTGCAGGCGTTGCGGGCCGTCCTTTCTCACTGCCTCGTGCTGCTCACGCCCTGCGTCGCACGGCTGTGGGGTGGTGCTTTGCGGTGGCCGTTGCTCAGGGGAGAGCGCTGGCCCACCGGCCAGTTTCTCGGCGTGTGTGGCGTCTGCGGCAGGTTCGATCTGGGGTCTTTGCTGCCCCTTGTGCGGCGGTGCTGGTCACGCAGCCAGCCCTGGAACTCGGGCTTTGGAGTTCCGCCGCGCAGGCGCCGCTGGCCGCCCTTTTCGCTGCCCTGTGGCGCCCTCGCCCTCTGTCGCACGGCCGTGGGGCGATATCTCTCCTGCGGTGATCATTGCTCAGGGGGCCGCCAACCTTTCCCTCAGGTGGAGCGTCTGGCTTGGGGGGTGCCTTGCCCTCTCCGACCAGCGCTGGTCCACCGGCCAAGTCTCGCGGCGTGTCAGGCGCCTACGGTAAGTTCGATCTGGCCCGGGGTCAGCCGTGCCTTGCTCGGCGGCGCTGGTAACGCAGCCAGCCCTGGGCTCTCGGTGGGCGCGAAGCCTATTGCACCGCTCGCCGCGGCTCGGAGGATGATGAAAGACGGCGGCTTGCAGGGCAGCGTCGGCAGGGGCTGGGTGAGATTCTCGGCGCGCGCAGGCGCGCGTTGCCCAACTGGCAGGTTGGCCCACGGGCGCCGACGCGGAGGGGCGCAGCAGGTGCGGCGCCTCGGCATGGTGCGTCGACTGGGCCAGAGGGTGGGCTGGCGGATGCTGCCCTGAATGGCGCTGATCCCCCGAGTGGCGCGCCTTCTGGACCTGCGGGGCTCGCGCCCGCTGCCGCAGGCGCCAGTTGCCAGGGCCTGGGCGAGGAGCAGGAGGGGCGCGCTGGGCTTTCGCAGGGCGCGTCGTCGGCTTCCGAGGGTAGGCTGGCGGATGCGGCCCCCAATGGCGCTGCCCCCCCCGTGAGCGTTGGCGCCTTCGAGGGCCGCGAGACCCGCGCCCTCTGCAGTGGGCAGGCGTCGCCCAACTTGCTCCGATGCAGGGCTTGCCGGCGTCCGGGGCGAGGTGGCTGCTGCGGTGCCCGTGGGCCCCCCGAGCGCTCGTGGCGTTCGGGTGGGAGAGCGCGCCGTTGCTGTCGGGGCAACGTGGGCTGCGGTGGCCCGGGGGGGCGGCGCGTTGGACAGCGCGGGGCGGCGGGCAGTTCGCTGAGCACCCTGCAGCCCCGCCCCGAAGCCAGGGGCAGCCGCGCGACCGCTCCACGTGGTGACGAGGCGACCAGGTGCTTGAACATCGACCACTGGCTGCAGTGGTGCGTACCCGCGTTGGAGGTCCATCTGGCGGAGCCGTCGCGTCGGCCTCTGCGGGGGGCTCTGCAGAGGCGATGCCGTGTGCAAGACGGCTCGCATTTGGCGGTGAGGCCGTGGCGATGCAGTTGCGCTGCAGCTCTTGGGGGCGGGCAGCATGGGGGCGCCGCGCTTGGTTCAGGCAGCTCGACGACCTGGGCGAGGTGGCGCGCAGGCGCATGGCGGGGCTACACTGGGCGGAGCCCCTATCATTGAAGTGTCGCCTCAAGGGGTTACTGGGGGCCGCTTTGCGTGAACCCGCAGGGGGTGGCGAACCTGGACCAGGCCCGCCTGCGCGCGACGGGGCGCAGGCCCGCCTGCGCGCGACGGGGCGCAAGACGGCGCGGGGGGCGCGCCGAGCCTCCTCAGGAGCATCGGCCGAGTGGGCGGCCTCCCGCGCGCCCCAGAGGCTACGGCCAGCGGGCACCAAAGGGGCAGCTGTGCGCGGGCGGCCTTGCGAAAGCTGTTGCAGGCCGCTTGGGGGAGGCAGCAGGTGTTGGTGGGCGTTCATCAGCAGCGGGGTCGTGCAAGGGGGCCAGCGGGCGCGGTCATCGTGTCCCTGCGAAGGTCGGAGTGGGTTTGGCCAGATTTGGATATCTTCGTCAAGCGCAAGGGCGAGATGGTGAACGTGACGGTGGCGTGCCCTGCCGACGTGGCAGCCTGGCAGCCTTGTTGCGCACTGATGTGCAGTCGGTCTTGTGGCAGCGCTGGACGGGGCAGGAGAAGCGCTCGGCGCTGGCACCTGCCCCCTTGCCGCAGCCTGCGGCGGCGCAGATGGTGGCCGGGGGTTCCCCAAAGCACGCCAAGGATGCGGACCGCAAGGTTGCGCGGTGCGGCGCGTAGACGATGAGCAAGCTATCGAAGTGCAACACCACGCCCACGGATGTCTGCTTGGGCTGTTGTGAAGCAGTGGGCACGCTGCACCGCGGGAGTTTTCAGTGCCCACGCATGCGAGAGGTGCGACTCCGCGGGCAAGCCGCGCGGCAGCATGTGGCGGGGCAGCACGTCGACGATTTGTGTTGGACGCGTGGGTCGGTGCGCGACCCCTCTGCGTAATCGTGCTTTCAGGCGGCCAATGAGGATCAGTACCGCTATGACGTTATCAAGGGTGACGACGACCAGGCGGACGATATCGTTTGCGATGGATCGACCACCGCTGAGGAAGGTCAGCCGCGTGTGTAACTGTGGGGGCCGTTGCCGTGGCAGTGCCGCGTCCAGGATGCGGTGAAGCGGGCCCGGCTCTGGGCCTTCCTGATGACGCTCGAGGTGGCGCTGCCGCCGTGCGGGATTTACACGGATCACAATGGCATTTTGGGAGGTTTGGCGCGTGGTTTGCGGTGGTGTCTCAGCTGGAAGCGTCCGCATGCTGATCTGCGACCTAGGATCTGGCATAAGCTGGTTGGCATAGGCCTGGACATCGACTGCGTGCACTACGTCGAGGGACATCGCTCCAAGACGGCCGTCGGCCAGCTGGGGGCCTGGAGAGGCAGGTCGCGCAGGGCAGCGACGCGGTGGACCTGCTGGCAAAACGGGGCGCCGAGGAGGGCCGCGGCGACGGCAAGCAGGAGATCTTGGCGGACTTGCGGGCGCGCGTGAGTTGGGCGGTGCAGAATCTGGGCTGGTGGTACCAAGAGATGAAAGGCGAGTGGCCGGACGCCCCCTCTTCGTCCGCCAGGCCAGTGGAGGTGCTGCTTTCCCAAGCCCCCGGCCAGCCTAACCTCGCGCGAGGTGGGGTAAATGGGGCGACGGCAGGTGCGCGCGCGCTGTGGCGAGAGAGCGGCCGCGGCACGCATGCGCAAGAAGCTTTGGGGAGCGGTGTGCAGGCCGCCGCCGTGGCGCTTCGTGGGTCTGGCAGTGCCCGACGAGAAGGTCGGTTCGCCGGAGGCGCGGGCGAGGCAGGCGCGGGGCGAGGTGCAGCGGGCCGCCAGGTTTACGGCTACGAGCAACACATCGGCGACAGGCGCGATGGTCGCGATGGCCGTGGACTCAGCAGCCGCAGCAGCGAGCAGCTGCAGCAGCGATGGCCCGAGCGGGCGGCGAGTGGACAGGGGCCGCTAGCCCAGGGAGGGCGAATGCCGCGCCCGCGCTGGCTGCGCCGCCCCAGAGGAGCAGGGCGAGAGAGTCAGCGCGCGGCGCAGGTCTGCGGCCCGTGCGCGGTCTGACGAGTGCGCGGGGCCCGCGCGGCGCAGCGGCGGGACGGGCTCTCGGGGGTGGGCTCGAAGCGCAAGTGGAGGGGCCGCCTTCTGCGTGGGCGGCGCCCGCAGACGGGGAAGCCGCCCCCGGCGCCGCTGGGGCCAGTCCAGCGCGGGGGCGCACGTCGTGGATGAGGTTGGCGGGCTGGCGAGCTGACGGCCCGCGTGGGGTGTTCTGAGAGCAGAGCGACGCGGGCTGACCTCCGCGCGGCCTGCGCGACAGGGGTGCTCCAGGTGGCACCCGTCGGAGTCCCTGAGGGAGCAGCGAATTATCTTGGCGACAGACCCAACCACATGCAATTGTGGGTGCCGCAATTGTGAATATCTGCTTCGTTGGAGCTCCCTATGGGGCCACGAAGCGCCGTGCTGGGTGGGTGGGTGGGGGGGGGGGGGCGCATGCGGGCGGTGGCGCTCAGGCCATCGGTGGAACTCCCAATGGAGCCACGAAGCGCTATGCTGGGTGGCGGGGGCGCATGCGGGCGGTGGCACTGGAACCTTCGGTGGAGCTCCCTATGGGGCCACGAAGCGCTGTGCTGGGTGGGGTGGGGTGGGGGGGGGGCGCATGCGGGCGGTGGCAGTGGGGCCTCCTGTGGAGCTCCCAACGGGGCCACGAAACGCTGTGCTGTGTGGGGGGGAGCGCGTGCGAGAATCCCTTTTCGGAGGCCTCTTGGAGCGCTTTTGGGCCGATCGCAGGCGTCATTGGCTCAGTTGTTGGGGGCCTCTTGGGCACCTCCTGGGCCTCTCTTCGCCATCTTCTGGGCCATCTTGCGGCTTCAGAAGCGCATCGGAAGCGAAAATGCGAGAAGGCAAACATCATTGACCATTGGTTTCCCTTAGGTTTTTGAAGGGTGATGGGCTTTTGGGGGGGTTTGGATGGGTTCTCCGAGAGCAGTCGGGACCATCTTATAGCCCTCGACAGGCCCCTGGGAGGTCTCTCTCCGTCAGCTATCTTGAGCCATCTTCGATTATCTCGAGCCACCTTGCAAGCCACCTTGGAGCATGTGGGGCCCTCTCTGAGCCATCTTTGGCCATTCTGGGCGCCCTGAGCGGTTGCGGCCCGCCCCAGAGAACTTCCGGGAGGGCAGGGGAGGGTGCCCCTCCCCGAATGGAAAGGGTTCTGGAAGAGGAGAGAGGACTTATTAGACCACCTTAGCCCACAGGGCTGGTGGGAATTCGTAAGTACATCACGCCGCATCACCGATGCAGCACCAGTGCAGCGCGATCTGGAGTTCGATTGGTTCGTCACAACGTCGCCGATCCATCGACGATGCGGCGCGATCTGGAACCGATGCCGCATCACTGGAGCATCGTGGATACATCGGCGACGCGGAGTTATTGTCGCCGGCCCCATGTAGCAATCTTTATCAGTCTCTTCTGCCTGAAGGTTCCACGATTTCCACCTTCAATCCCCCCACTCACCTCTCCTCGGCCCCTCCCTTCGATCTTCTCCACACCCTCCCTCCCTCCCTATTCCCCCCTTTGTCTGTTCTTCGCTTTGGCATGAAAGGGACAGGTGTTGGCGGATACTGGACCCGTTTTTTTTTTCCATCCTGAGCTGTTCCTTGATAGTCCCAGGGCGCGGAGAGGGCCCCGTGAGGGCTCAAGCGGCGACGCAGCTCAGGACCCTGGGGGAGGAGGGGTCCCGAGTCAGGGCCCGTTCTCCCTCGGGGCCCGCCCCTGTTCGTGGCGATCCCATCCCGCCACCCGCTCTTCTTTCAGGTACGCCGCAGGCAGGCGCGCCGCGCTTTGCGCCGCCCTTCCTCCTTCTCAAACGGCTCGGGATGAGAAACACGGGTCCACGGGAAGAGGCCCAAACTTTGGGGAGCCGCGTTGCGCCACAATTACGACGTGGGACACCTGGAATGCTCCCAGCGCCCGCCACCGCTCCCGTGCCATCCGCCTGCCAAGGTAAGCTTCGGTCAAACATCGTTTCAAGATGGACTCAGGTGGTCTCTGGCTCCAACGCCCGATGCCGCTGCCGCGCCCGTGCCAGTCACCCGGTCAAGGCCAATTGCGGGACGCTTCGAGCCCCCCTCGCGGGGCGCAGAAATTTGCCGAGCGGAAGAGTCAGACGCGGCGATCTCTATGATCAACGCCGGGGTAAACCAGCTGAAGCAGGAGGGCCGAGGGCAGCGAAACAACAAAGACGAAGAACGCCGACATCTAGCCTCCTCTCGGCCCCTCGCGCTTCCCTCCAGCCTGATCGTTCCCTCTATCCGCCGACGCCGCCCTCGTCGCTTCGTCGCCTTCGTCGTCGCCGTCGCCGACGTCTGGGCCGTCGTCGTCGGCGTAGCCGTCGACGTCGCCGTCTTGCATCGTCGTCGTCATCGTCGTCGTCTTCGTCGTCGCTGTCGTCGTCGTTGTCGTCCTCGTCGTCGTCGTCGTCGTCGCTTATCCCCGATCGCTGTTGCCATCGCCGCCGCAACCGGTCATCGATTGTCGTCGATCGAGGCCGTCGTCGTCTACGATGTCGTCCGGCGGCGCCCCGGCACAGGCGGGTTTGCGGGTCTGCGGCGCCTGGCAAGGGCCCCGACGGTGCCGCGGGGCCTGTTCGCCGCCTCTGGGGGGTGGCGGGGGAGCGGGGGAGGGGGTCAAACTAGGTGCGCTTGTGCCCGCGGACGCGTGTCATAGCCGACCTGAGATTCCCACAGAAAGACCACTTCGCGTTATGTGCAATCGGAAAAAGGGGAGCTGCGTGCACAGGAGGAGGAGGAGGATGAGGAGGAGGAGGAGGAGGAGGAGGAGGAGGAGGTGGTGGTGGGGGGTGATTCGAACAACAGCAGCAGGAACTAGAGCAGGCGGATCGGGAGGAGAAGGATGACCAGGGGAAGGCGGAGGAGGGGATTCGACGGGGCGACGACGATGAAGCAAGACTCGGATTCAGAAAGGTCGCCCGCGCTGGGGCGAGACAATCAGCAGCGACAGGAACTGGAGTGGAAGGAGCGGGGGGAACAGGAGGACCAGGGGAAGGCGGCTGAGGGGAACTCAGGGGGGGACCACAATGAAGCAAGACTCGGAACCAGAAAGTGGCCCGCGCTTTGACGAGAGCGCCATCCTGAATGACGAGAGCAATGCGCCGATCCGAGAATGAGGCGCACGCTGCAGCGGGAACACCATTTTGAAGCACCGAACATATTCGAATTGCACATAACCATAAGATAATCAATGTTTGAGATCCGGCTTGTACAAAACAGCACGCGGAGTGGGCGGGAGATCTTCCGGACAAGTTCAGTGCAGAAGGGAGAGTAGTATTCATATTGCTTACTTGTGGCGGGAGGGAGAGTGAGGAAGATGTGACGATGAGAGGGATGGGAGGAGGAGGAGGAGGAGGAGGAGGAGGAGAAAGAGGAGGAGGAGGAGGAGGAGGAGGAGGAGGAGGAGGAGGAGGAGGGGGGAGGAGGGAGGAGCGCGAGCAGGTGAGGGAATCAGCCTCCTTCCTCCCTTCTTGCCTGCCTCATCCCTCCTCCACGTCTCTTCCTCCCTTCCCTCCCTTCCTACCCCCTCCCATCCTCCGTCCTCCTTCTTCTCCTTCTCCTCCTCCCCCTTCATCCATCTTCGCCTCTCTTCCTTTTTTTCTGTAGGTCCAGATAGGACATTGGTGCCGAAACTCCAGGCACGGAACGGCCAGTTATGCGCAACAGCCCCCAGAATTGTTGGAGGTCCGGCCGCGGACAATCGCCCAGCGCGTGCCCTACCCCACGGGGCCGGGTCTTCCAAGTGGGAGACGATTGTGCGGGCACCCCAGGCACCGGCGTTGGCAGTGTTTTGTGTGATGAGGACGCCCAGAGTCCTCTTTCCTCCTCCTCCTCCCCCTCCTCCTCCTCCTCCTCCTCCTCTTCCTCCTCCTCCTCCTCCTCCCCCTCCTCCTCCCTCCTCCTTCATCCCACTCGACCGCTCTCGTGCCGAGTTTTGACCCTGACCCCTGGTGGTTTTATCCTCGAACTTCGATGATCGAGATTTTTTGACGCGGCGTCCTTGTTATAACCTCCTAGAAACTCCTCGTCACCACGGCTGGATCCGCCTTGAAATTCTAGTCAAAGTGCATCCCAGGCGGGGTCAAGGAGGGGTAGCGTTTTGAGGGAGGAGGGCCCAGACCTCTGCTGGACTGATCTGTTGAATCCTGGCGTTTCTCCGTGATGCGGCCTCGAGGGGCTCTTTCCGGATCCTGGCCTCATCTGAAAACGATCCAGGACCCTGAAACAACTCCAGGGGAAGGGGTAGAGATCCATAAGATCAGGGGGGTCGCTGAGCGTGTATCTTCCGATCGCATGGTCTATACGCTGAACCAAACACGGTTTAGCGTGTATTTGCTGTCGTTCAGCGTGTATTCATGTCCGTGTAACCCTTTCGTTTAGCGTGTGCCCACGCTCCGTGGCACCACCCTCCCTCTCTCCTCCCCTCCTCTTGGACCTCGTCCTCATCGTCATTCTCAATCCCACTCGCTATACTCGAGCATCGACTGGCGGGTCGGCCGCACCCCTCGCCAGATCACGATACTGGCGCCAGGGCACCCACTGGAGGGAGGGAGGGTCAGGGAGCAGCGGTTCCCTCACTCGCCCCTCCTTGTCGCCCCGCACCCCGCCCGGTGCAACCTGCACCTCCGCCAACATGTTTTTTAGTCCGCCCGAGAAGCAGGCGCCGAACTAGCTCAGGATGGCCTTGACAACCGCCAGGGACGGCCCAAGAGGGTCCCGAGAAGAGAGTTGCGCGATAGCCCAAGGGAGCCCTAGAGAGGCTTAATCACAACATCCCAGACATGAGAGACCGAGGGGAGGGTGGGGGACATGTCGCGCTGCACTGGCCTGGGATCCAGCCTTGGGGGGCTCTCATGAAGCTTCCAGCCCATGCCGGGATGGCCCAAAGCGACTCCAAGAGGTCTTTCCGAGGCTCGAGCAGAGGCTCCGATCGCCAATATGACCCAGAACGGCCCCAATTTCCGCCCAGAACGTGCCGAGGGGGCCCAAATATAGTTTCACGATAGCTGAAGAGGGCCTGCAGTGTGGCCAGGAACGGCCCAAGGAAGGTTCAAGATGGCCCAGGGAGCGCCAAGCTGGCCCAGGATGGCCTTGACGAAGGCTCCGATCGCCTAGACCACCCAGGATCGCCAACATTTCAGCCCAGAACGGCCAGAGAGACTCAAAGAGAACCTCACAATAGCTGAAGAGGGCTTGTGGCCAGGGACGGCCCAACAAGTGCCCAGCACGGTCCAAGGAGCGCCAAGCTGGCCCAAGATGGCCTTGACAGCCGCTCAGGACGGCCCAAGCGGGCTTCAAGAAACGGCACGCATGTGCACGCTTCAGGGCGGGGAATGGTCGCGATTTTCTTCGGCCCTCGTATAGCGTGTGCCGTTGTTCGGCCCCTGTTCAAAAACGTTTACCGAGTCCCACTGCTTTTTGTGTCGTGGCTTCGTTTCGCGTGCAGTGTTGGCTTGTTGCCCTTCGTTTAGCGTTTATGGCTTCCCTATATCTTGAGTGCGGGGCTATTATTATTGTAGTGGCCTCCGGCCAGTGTCGCCGATCCGGGGCGCTCCGGATGATGATGATGATGATGATGATGATGATGATGATGATGATGATGATGATGATGATGATGATGATGATGATGATGATTGATGATGATGATGATTGATAATGCATCCCTGACTCCATGAGATGATGCTGATCTGATGCTGATGCTGATGCTTATGCTGATGCTGATGCCTGATGCTGATGCTGATGCGGATGACGATGACGACGACGACTACGACGACGACGAAGAAGACGACGCAACGGACGACACAGGCGACGACGACGACGACGACGACGACGACGACGACGACGACGACGACGACGACCGACACGACGACGACGACGACGACGACGAGAATGATGATGATGATGTGATGATGATGAATGATGATGTGATGATGATGATGAGATGAGATGATGATGATGATGGTGGTGGTGGTGTGGTTGGAGGTTGTTGTGGTGGTGGTGTGGCTGATGCTGATGGCTGATGCTTATGGCTGATGCTGATGCTGATGCTGATGCTGATGCTGATGCTGATGATGATGATGATGATGATGATGATGATGATGATGATGATGATGATGATGATGGTGGTGATGTGACGATGGTGATTGGTGATGGTGTTGGAGATGGTGATGATCCCGGCCCCCCCCCCTCCAACCCCTCTCCTCTCTCCTGTCCCCCCCCTTTCTGCCATTCTCCGTGTCCCGCCCCCCCTCTCTCCTTTCCCCTCCCCTCCCCACCTCTCTCCTGTCCCCCCCCCATTCTCTCCCTGTCCCCCCCTTTCTTTTTCCCCCCTCTCTCCTGTCCCCCCCCTCCTCTCTCCTGTCCCCCCCCCCTCTCTCCTGTCCCTCTTCTCCTGTCCCCCCCCTCTCTCTCCTGTCCCCCCCCCTCTCTACAATTACTCAATATGAAAATACTCTCCCTCTTCCCCTGATGGCGTCCGGGTGATGGCCGCGCACCCTCCGCGTACTATTTTTTTACACACAGGATTCCCGGGAAATCCCGGAAAACGACTCGCTGAGGCGCCGGCGTCATTTTTTCCCAAAATGCTTCTCTCGTTGAGGCGCCGGCCTCATTTCTGCTCCCGAATCGTTCCGAATCGTGCTCCCGCTGCAGCGTGGGCCTCATTTTCGGATCGGTGTTTGGCCTCCGTCGTTCAGGATGGCGTTCTCGCCCCAGCGCGGGCCTTTTTCTCGCGCGCCCATCCGCCCGCCACCACCGCGCCGCACCACCACCACCACCACCACCACCACCACCACCACCACCACCACCACCACCACCACCACCACCACCACCACCACCCACCACCACACCAGCACCAGTACCACCACCACCACCAGCACCACCAGCACACCACCACACCCACCACCACCACCACCACCACCACCACCACCACCACCACCACCACCACCACCACCACCACCACCACCACCACCACCACCACCACCACGACAACCACGCACACACGCACGCACGCACGCACGTGCACCACCACCCACTACGCACGCGCGCGCGGAGCCACAGGTCCGCTACGACACGCGTCCGCGGATAGAGAAAATCAGCGCCATGGTAAGGGATGGGAGGGAGGGGTAGGACGTCAGATATGACGCGAGCGCACCTAGCTTGCCTGTCCCCCCTCCCCTCTCTCCTTCCCCCCCCCCCTCTCTCCTGTCCCCCCCCCCTCTCCTCTCTCCTCCCCCCCCCCCTCTCTCCTGTCCCCCCCCCCCTCCCCCCCCCCCCCCCTCTCCCCCCCCTCTCTCCTGGCCCCACCCCCCTTCCTCTCTCCTGTCCCCCCCCGCTCTCTCCTGTCCACCCCCCCTCTATCCTTTCCCATCCCCTGCCCCCTCCCTCTCTCCTGTCCAGGGCGCAGTGCAGGGGGGGGGGTGCTGGGGGAAAGATAAGGTGCACAGGCGGGGGGGGTGCAGGAAGAGAGGGGGGGCGGAGAGGAGATTGCAGGGGAAGGGGGGGGGCGTAGGAAGAGAGTGGGGGGGCGCGGGAGAGGAAGGTGCAGAGGGGGGGGGCGGTCCCGGCATTGGGGAGGCCTTGCGTGTCAATTTTTTCGTCGTATGCGTCTCCCCCCCTTTGCAGAGCGAAGCTTGAGCGAGCTCAAGCCCACGCTCTCAGAAACTCACACGCCGGATCGGCGGATTATTGTTTGGCTTACGCCTCACCGCCGACCCCTTGGGGGAGAGTCGCTGTTGCGGCTTCTGAGTGCTGCTTGACTTATGCTTCTTTTTATACCTAGTGGCCTTCGGTCCATCCCGCGACCATGCCTGGTTTGTGGTTCAGAGGCCTCTTGGATGTTCGTTGGGATCTCGTGAGAAACCTCTCGGGGGCCTGCCCGAGGCAGTTTGGAGGCCTCTGGGTGGAATGTTTTGGAGCCTCTTGGGGCCTCTTTTGGGCCTCTTGGAGGTCTCTCGGGGGCCTCTTGGGGTCTCCCGGGGGCCTCTTCTGGCAGAAAGCTTAGCTTTTCGGTTCGTGGTCCCCTTCTTGGGCCCCTCTTGGGCCCCTCTTGGGCTGTCTTGGGGCCCTTTTGGGCCGTCTTTGAGCTCTCTTTGGGCGTCTTGGGGTCTTCTTGGGGGCCTCTTGGGCCGTCTTATGGCGGTTATGGGAGCCTCCTGTGCCGTCTTCGAGCGTCGGAAGCCAGAAAAGGCGAGAAGGTCATCTTCTATACATCAAAAACACAGACGTGCGCATATGTATGTTTGTATGTATGTATGTATGTATGTATGTCTGTCTGTCTGTCTGTCTGTCTGTATGTCTGTATGTCTGTATGTCTGTATGTCTGTATGTCTGCCTGTCTGCCTGTCTGCCTGTCTGCCTGTCTGCCTGCCTGCCTGCCTGTCTGTCTGTCTGTCTGTCTGTCTGTCTGTATGTATGTATGTATGTATATATATGTATATGTACATATGTATATATGTATATATGTATGTATATACATATATATATATATATATATGAGCAAACATCGTAGAACACCGATGTGAGCCTCTTGGGGCCCTCGTGGCAGGCCTCTTCGAAGGCTCTTGGGGAATCTTGGAGGCATCTTGGGCTGTCTAGAAGCCATCTTGGGCGTCTTGGGACGATGTTTCGGCGACTCGGGGCCCTCTTGGACCGTCTGGGAGGTCTCTTGGGGCCCTCGTGGCCCGTTCGACCCTCGATGCCTTCCCGGCAGAATTTCTGCTGCAACGTCCCTTCCCCCGCCGGCCCGACCCGGCCGGCCCTGGCCGCCCTTGGTAGACCCCCCCACCCCCTCCAAATCGACCCGATCTGGCTCCTTGGGGAGGAGGAAGCATCTCACACGCCAAGGGGTCGGCGGATTGGGGCGCCTCCACCTCCTCATTTACTCCCGCTTCATTTGTTTGTTCCCCCCCTCTCTGACAGACAGATCACGCTCAGACCACTTAACTCAGAGTCACTAGCACTCAGATGAACTCACACTCAGACCCACTGACACGGAGACACATTCGTTCTCAGACTCACTCACACTCAATGCCACTCTCCCCACTCATACTCAGCAACGTCACTCATACACATATCATCCATGCAATCAGAGACCCATGCTCTTCACGATTTCTCAGGCATGGTATCTGAGCATCTCAAGGAGGAGCCGCCAGGGGTGGGGACGTCTGCACTGTCGCGCCCAGATCGTGCGGATGTCTCAGGCGGTCTGCCTGCTTGCTTGATCCGACTTCTCTCTGTTCAGAGCCACATGCTCATCGCGATGGCGCAGGCGCGGCCTGCGAACACCTCAAGGAGAACCCGCCAGCGGTGGGGACATTAGCATATTCGCATACAGATTGTGGGGATGCTTCATGTGGTTTGCCTATTTGGTTGATCCGATTTCTCTCTTTCCACCCCATTCTCACAGCGATGTAGCAGGCGTGGTATTTGAGCATTTCGAGGAGAAGCCGCGAGGGGTGGGGGCGTTTGCCCGTTTGTGCCCAGAGTGTCAGGATGTCTTAGGCGGTTTGTCTGTTTGGTTGATCAGACTTCTCCCTTTTCAGGTCCCCTTGCTCATCGCGATGTCGCAGGCGCGGCCTTTGAGCACCT
Organism: Prorocentrum cordatum; assembly: GCA_963575745.1. Lineage (NCBI taxonomy): Eukaryota > Dinophyceae > Prorocentrales > Prorocentraceae > Prorocentrum > Prorocentrum cordatum. The sequence goes on from CAUYUJ010015460.1 coordinate 246,732, forward strand.
CGAGGAGGAACTGCCGGGGGCGGGGACATCTGCCGGTCGTGCCCAGATTGTGGGGATGTCGCAGGCGGTTTGCCTGCTTGGTTGATCGGACTTCTCCCTTCTCGAAGCCCATGCGCTCCCGCTCAGACTCGCTGGTGCCCTGTCTTCGTCCTGCATTCCACAGTGCGTCCACATTGTCGCGAGCGTGCGCCTGGCTGCTCCCCGGGGCACGTACGCGCGCGCCCTCTCAGACACGTCACACCTGGCACCAGAGAGCAGCGCAAACTGTTGTGAGGCAGCACTGGGCGGGGCAGAGCCGCAAGGGCTGGTAGGGAGGGTCGCTGGCTCTCGGACTTGCGCGCACGCGCAGTCTCGCTCATGTTCAGACACTCGTGCAACATGAGATGTAGGCATGCTGTGCGAGGAAGCCAACACTCGAGCCACATCTACGAACCGATCGTCATTACCACCATCACCACACATCGCATGCGTGGCACGATTGCCCGCGCTTCAGGGCCCCCCCAGGCCCTTCCCTCTTTAATCTTGGCGTTGAGCAGCCTCGCGGAGGACTTTGCGTCCACAGGCATCTAAGTGAGTCTCTGACGGCGGGGCCCGCGACGTCCGCTCCTTTGCAATACTCATGGTGATATGGCACGGAGGCGAAACCTGGCCATCGCCCAATGGCCATATCAACATAAAATATGGGGGGTATAGGGGTGCTCCAGGCTTGAGCGGCACGTGAACTAATACCGCGGCACGTGAACTAATCCAGCTTGTGCGGTGGTTTGAATCCACTTCCGATACCGTGTGAGTCCCAAGGCAATCTCGCCTTACCAGGCAAAACACTTGGGCACTCCAATGGGAAACCGCCAGGGAACGCGCAGTCGCAACAGAATAATTACGGTCTTGTAAGCCACTCACAGACGGGAGCGGCAGGATCTGAGATGCACATGTGGGCGCCTCCGCGTCGAATACTTGTCGTCGATGGGCCTGGGCAGGGGTGGATTCACGCTACACGACCCTCCCCCTTGACCGTAGAAGGAAGAAACAGTAGCGACGTCCGAGTCTCAAAAGCAGGCGACGCTTGAGGAGGAGTGGCGACCAATTCGCGAAGGCACGGTGGAGGAGACAGGGCATCGACCGTCGCGGCGACACTCCCCTCAGCCATGAGTCCTGACGATGAAAGACGAGGCGACCGACGACCGACGACCGACGATCGACGACCGTTTTCGACGACATCGTCGTAGTCCGCGGTCGTCCTCGTCCGTCGTCGTCGTCGTCGTCGTCGTCGTCGTCGTCGTCGTCGGCGTCGGCGTCTGCGTCGTCGGCGTCGTCGACCGTCGCCGTCCTGTGGTCGTCGTGTATCGTCGTCCGTCGTTATCGTCGTTTTGCTTCTTGTTGTCTCCGTCCTCCGTCGTCGTCGTATCATTATCGTCGTCCGCCGTTGTCGTCGTTTTGTTCATAGTCGTCATCGTCGTCGTCGTCGTCGTCGTCGTCGTCGTCGCTCGTCCGCCGTTCTCGCGGGGGCGGCTGCGGCTGCGGCGGCTGCGACTACGGGCCGCGGCGACGACGCCGTCCGCCGCCGCCGCCGCACCGAGCCGCGACGACGCCGTGCACCGCCGGGCGCGAACCGCCCGACCCCGCAGGCCGTGGCCCGGCAAGTCAGCAAAAAGGCCCCGCGCCCGCCACCCGCGCCGCCTCGGTGTGGCCCCTCCGGCGGGCCTCCGGCGGGCCACCGGCGCATTTCCACGCCTCCGGAGGCCTGCTGGGACTTCCTCGCGGGGACCTCCCATGGCCTCCTGGAGACCTCCAGATCCGATGCCGTCGGGGACATCCAGAGGTTTCCGCGGGGACCCTCAGAAACACTTGGCCGGAGACCTCTGGAGGCCATCGACGGCCTTCGGAGGCCCCTCTGCAGCCCTTCCGCAGCCTTCGGCGGCTTAGGCAGCGGAGAAGGAGGGCGGCGGCAGCGGTGGCGGCGCAATGATCGTCCTCGTCGCCGTCGTTGATTGGCGCGTCGATCGTGCGTCGGTCGTCGTCGCCGTTGCCGTCGTCGATGATGTCGACGGTGTCGTCGATCGTCTCCGATTGTCTTCGGTCGTCATCGTCTTCGATCGTCGTCGACAGTGATCGTGGTCCATCGTTGCCAGCGTCATGTCTGTCGTCGTTGTCGTCGTCGTCGTCGTCGGTCGTGCTCGTCGTCGTATGTAGCGTGTGTTGATCGTCGTCGACCGTCGCCGCAGTCGCCGTCGTCCTCGACAGTCACTGTTGCTGCCGTCGTCGGTCGTCGGCGTTCTCGTGGTGCTGCTTTGTCGTCGTCGGTCGTCGTCACCGCCGCTGTTGGTCGGCGTCGTCGGTCTTCGTCGTCGTCGGTCGTCGTCGTTGTCGTCGTCGTGGAGGTCGTCGGTGACAGCTGCGGCGACGACTACGACACGACAACTGCGACACGACGACTGCGACACGACGACTCGATGTTGACGATGGCGACGTCGAAAGCGACGACGATTTCGACAACGACGACGACGGTAACAACATGCACTGCCACGTTTGCGCAAAACTTGTCTACGCAGTGAGCACCATGGCCAGTCTTTCGAGTTGCTCGCAGCCGTGGCCATGAAGGCCTCCTTTTTGGACCAATAAGCGCGATGAAGGTCAGGGTCCTCCCTCCCTCCTGGTCCTGAGGTCCATCCATCCCTCACTCCCCCCTTCTGAGATCCCTGCCTCCCTCCCGTCCCTCCCTCCGTCCTCTCTGCTTCCCTCCTCCCTTCTTCCCTTCCTACCCTCCCCACTCCCTCCTGAGTTCCCTGCCAGCGGGACAGCGCGCCTGGACCCGTCGCCGTGGTGGCGGTGGCCCGTAGGCCCGAAGGGGTGGTGGTGGTGCCCGTCACGGGGCGGTCACACCGCCGCCCCTGCGGACCCAACACCCGAAGAGGTCCGCCTGGGCCTAGAGGTGTCCGTTCCTCCTCCTCTCCTCCCTCCTGAGGTCCTCGCCTCCCTCCCTCCCTCGCTTCCTCACAGTCATTAGATGTGAATGCCCCCCCCCAGCTAATGTGGACTAATTACCCATCTAACGTCACCCGGATCTCGGTGACACCGAGCCTGGCCCGCGCGAAGTGAGCGTGACACCTGCATTTTGGCGACGCGCTTCTCTCGGAATGGTGCTCCGGGCTGTGCGTCGGCCACATCTCTGATTGAAAACGTCGCTGTCGTCTTGGCGCCGGCGACATTCTTCGTTGAGTATGTCGTTCTCGCCTTGTCGCCAGCTAAATGTCTGATTGGGAATGCTGGTGTCGCCTAAGCGCCAGTGACATCTTGAAGTAAGCATGTCGCTCTCGCCTTGGCGGCGGCCACATGTCTCATTGAAGATATTGCTATCGCCTAGGCGCTGGTGACCTCCTTCATTGAGCATGTCGTTCTCGCCCTGGCGCTGGCCACATGTCTGATTGAACATGTTGCTGTCGCGTAGATGAGCGGCATCCTTCATTGAGCATGTCGTTCTGGCCTTGATGCCAGCCACATATGAAGCATGTGTCTAGGCCTCCTAGATGGGGTCCGAGTGGATGGTGTCGGAGGATCGCGTCAGTGCAACGGCGATACATCGGCGATGCGGCTCTATGTGGAGTCCGATTCTCTCCACGCCGTCGTCGACGATGCATCGCGGACGTCGCCGATGCATCGCTGATGCATCGGCGATGCATCGACGATGCATTGGCGATGCGGCGTGACCCTCCAACCCCATCTTTTCGGACCCCATCTAGGAGGCCTCTAATGTTATTCTCACTGTGGCGCCGGCCACATCTCTGATTAAACATTGCGTTTTCACTTAGGCGCTGGCCGTCCGCATGATTGCGATTGTTATTCTATTCTCAACGCGGGCCGCACTCTCGATTCGGAATGCTGCTTTGGCCTAGGCGCTGGCCGCGTGCATGATTGCGATTGTTGTTCTCGCCTCAGCGCTGGCCGCGCTCTCGCCTGGCGCTGGCCGCAGACATAATTGCGAAGCTGTTATCGCCTCTGCCGCCTCGGCGCTGGCCGCACTCTTGATTGCGAACGCCGTTCTCGCCACAGGGGAAGACGCAGCCTCACAAGCTTTTGGGCTCCGCGAGCTCCTGGATCGCGCCCCCATCCGCGGCCAGCTCGGCGCCAGGGTTGCGCTTCTGCTGCTGCGTGTTGTGCTACTTCTTATCGTAGTGCTGGTCACACTGGTGCTGCTGATACCGCTAGTCGTGCTGCGCATGGTTCTGCTGCTTGGCGTCACGCTGGTCACAGTGGATATGTTTCCAGCGATGCTGCTCACACTGGTACTCCTCGTTGCGCTTGTGCGCTTGTGCTGGTGGTCGTAGTGTAGCTGTTTCCCCACGGGCTCGTCACAGTGGTGCTGCTTATGGCGGCTTCTCAACCTTTGAATCGCGCAGCAGTTTTGTGGGTGGGAAATTTACGAGGGACTGTAGCCGAAGAGGGGTGTTCCAAGCACACACCCAGTCTTGCCTCAAAGGGTGGCTGCGGTTGTGCTGCTTTATGCCGCTGCTGCTGGCCCTCGCCGTGTCGTCGTCGTGTCCGTCCAGTCTGTCCCTTCCGTCCAGTCCTGGTTGCCCTGGCCGGTGGCGGACGCTTTCTCCCAAGCTACGGGGAGAGTGTCCGTGCGGCCTAGGCTGCCTGCGGGCAGCCCTCTGCTGGGCAGCCCTCTGCTGGGCAGCAGGAAAGCAGGGCGTTCGGAACGGCGCCCCAGGGTTGCATGCCATTGGTCACATGGCTGTGCGGCCCGGCTTGGTGGTGGAGCCCCAAGAGCGGCTCAGCCACGCAGTAGGATACATGTCTTCGGCATTGGGACGTTGTTTCCCTTCGTGTTGGTAACAGAGGTGCTGCTTGAGGCGCTGGTGTTGCTGCTTCGCGTAGTGCTGCTACCTTTGGTGATGCTCATCATACTGGTATTGCTCGTTGCGCTTGTGCTGGCGTTACCGTTTCCAGTCCTGCTGGACACAGTGGTGCTGCTGGTGGCGTTGGGTGTGCTGCGCGAGGTGCTGTTGCTTCCCGTCCTGCTGGTCACGCTGTTGCCGCTCGTGCTGCTGCGCTTGGTGCTGCTGGATCCCGTCGTGCTGGTCATAGTGGTACTGCTGGTTTTGCTTGTGCTGCTTGTTACCGTTGTGCTGGTCAAGGTGGCGCAGCTGGCTGCGCTAGTGCTGGTGAGCGCGGTGCTGCTCTTTCATGCCGTGTTGGTCGCGCTAGTGCTGTTGGTGGCGCTAGTAGTGCTGTGCGTGTCGTTGCTGCTCGCTGGTGGGGCTGCAGATGTCGTGCTGGTCGCACTGGTGCTGTTGGTGGCGCTGGTGCTGTTGCGCGTAGTGGCGCTAGTCTCTGTCGTGCGATTCATAGAAGCATTGCTGGTGGCGCCGCTGCTGTTGCAAGTGATGCCGATGCTTCCTGCCGTGCTGGTCACAATGGAATTCCTCGTTGTGCTCGCGCTGCTCCTGCTTCACGCCCGACGTGTTGCGGCTCGTCCTGCGCACCTCTGCTTTCAGGCGTCCCCGGTGTCCAGCGCAAAATTGAACGATCTTGGCCATAACGCTTTGCGCCGGAGTGCAGGAGCGCCCTCTCCTCCGCTGGCCTGGCCGGCGGATGGGGGTGGGTGCGCTCGTGTGCTCCAGCGCGAGTCGCCTGTCTTCCCGTCGTGCTCGTTCTAGTGAAACTACTGGTGGCGCTTGTACTGCGTCGCGTGGTGGTGCTGCTTCCCGTCGTGCTGCTGATAGTGATGGTGCTGGTGGCTCTGGTGCTGCTGTGCGCTTTTGTGCTGGATCCTGCCGTACTCATTACAGTAGTGCTGCTCGTTGCGCTTGCGCTAATGCGCGTAGCGCTGCTGATTCCCGTCGTGCTGGTCACACTGGCATTGCTGGTGGCTTTTGTGCTGCTTCGCGTGGCGCTGCTGCTTTCAGTCGTGCTTGTCACACTGGTTCTTCTTTGGCGTTGGTGCTGTTGCTCGCTGTGCCACTGATAGCTGTTGTGCTGGTCACTGTCGTGCTGCTAGTGTCGCTAGTGCTGGTGCGCGTGGCGCTGCTGATTTCCGTTGAAAGTCTTCTGCTGGTTCCGACTCCGGCTCCCATCTCTCCGACTCCAGCCCTGGCTCCGGCTCCCTACTTGACGACTCCATTTCCCGTCCATCTTTACGACTCCGTTTCCAATTTCGGCCCCACTTCTCCGATTCCAGTTCCGATTCCAGCTCCCTGGTTTCCGACTCCAGCGCCCGTCCCATCTCTCCGGCCCAACTCCAGCTCCCGCCTCTCCGTTTCCAGCTCCCATCCCGCCTCCCCGACCCGGCTCCGATTCCAGCTCCCGTCTTTTCGACTCCGGCTCACGATCCTGATTATTTATGTTGGCGGAATGGTTGAAGGTATTTTGCAGGTTCAGACTCCGGCTCGTATTTGTTTTTCTGACTCTTGGTCCCTTCCATCTCTCCGTCCAGCAAGTGCAAGAGGCGGGCCCCAGCCCACCCGCGTTGCCCCCAAGGGGCCTGCTGGCCGACCGGCCGGCGGACTCGGCGCGTTCGTTCGTTCGTTCGTCACATACGTAGGTAATACTGTGGCATTGGTGTTGCTGCGCGTTGTGTTACTGCTTGCTGTCGTGCTGGTCACAGTGGTGCTGCTGGTGGCGTTGATGTGGCTTTGCGTGGTGTTGCTGCTTCCTGCCGCGGTCGTCATACTGGGGCTACTAGTGTCGCTAGTATTGGTGCGTGTGCTGCACGCGGAGCTACTGTTGAGGCGGTGCTGCAGCACGTGCTGCTGCTTCCCGTGGTGCTCGTCATAGTGGTGTTGCCGGTGGCGCTGATGCCGCTGCGCGTAGTGGTGTTGTTTGCTGTCGTGCTGGTCACTGGCGGTGAACTGGTGGTGTTTGTGCTGCTCGCGCTACTGCTCCTGGCGGCGTTGATGCTGCTGCGCGTGGTGCTGCTGCTTCTGGCAGTCCATGGCGCAGTGGCGCTGCTGGTGCCGCTGGTGTTGTTGCACGTAGTGGTGGCAGCCTTTGTCTTGCTACTCGCAGTTGTGCTCTTGGTGGCGTTGGTGCTGTTGCTGGCGGTGGTGTTGCTTCTTGCCGGGCCAGTCAGAGTGGAATTGCGCGTTTCGCTCGTGGTGGTGCTGCACGACGCGTTGCGGGTAGTCTCGCACATTTCCGCCAGGGCGCGGTCAGCAGCGGGAGCTTGTGGGACAGACCGTGGGCTTTACACTGGGGCGTTCCCGGCGCCCAGCGCGGAGTCGAACGATCCGAGCCGAGACGGTTTGCGCTGGAGTACGGGAGTTCCTCCCCACCGCTGGCCTGGCTGGCGGGGGGTGGGCGCTGGCGCGTTCCAGCGCGCATCGCCTACCGCTGTTAGTTCCGTTCTAGTGGAAATGCTGGACAGCGCTTGTGCTGCTGCGCGTGGCGCTGCTGCTTCCCGTCGTGCTGGTGGTGGATCCTGCGGTTGTCGTCGTAGTAGCGGTGCTGCTCGTTGGGCTTGCGCTGATGCGCGTAGCGCTGATGCTTCCCATCGTGCTGGTCACACTAACATTGCGGGTGGCGCTTGTGCTGCTTGGCGTGGCATTGCTGCTTGCCTCGTTGTGGTCCCACTGGTGCTGCTGGTGGCGCTTGTGATGCGTCACGTGGTGCTGCTGTTTCCCGTCGTGGTCGTCATACTGGTGCTGCTAGTTTCGCTAGTGCTGGTGCGCGTAGTGGCGCTGCTTGTTGTCGTGCTGGTCATAGCGGTACTGGCTGTTGGTGTCTCTTGTGTTGCTCGCACTATTGTTGCTGGTGGCGCTGGTGCTGCTGCTGTGCATGGTGCTGCTGCTTCAAGTAGTGCTCGTCTCGTTGGTGCTACTGTTTGCGCTAGAGCTGGGGCGCGTGTGCAGTGAGACACGTCGCCATCGATTGCGACGGATGCCCTCGCCTCAGCGCCGGCCACATCCTCAATTGCGACCGTGGTTTTGGCCTCAGCCATGGTCACGTCCATGAATGCGAATCTTCCTCTCGCCTCACACCTGGCCACATCAATGATTGCGAACGTTGCTCTCGCCTCAGCGCCTGCAACGTCCATGGTTGCGAACGTCACTGTTGCCTCAGCGAAGGCCACATCCACGACTACGCCGCGTATTCTCGCCTCAGTGCTGGCCACAAGCATGATTGCGAGTGTTGCTCCCGCCCCAGCGCCGGCCACATCCATGATTGCGAATGTTGCTTTCGTCTCAGCGCCGGCCAGATTCTTCATCCGAGTTGAACAGGGATCAGCGATACAGTTGGCCTTTTTGCATTGTCTGTTGCTATGCCGCTCCAGTCTGGTGCGTCAGTTGTTACAAGGCGCACGCGTGACACTGGTGTCGCCGAGCCGTTGGTCAGATTTGCTTGAACTGGTCAGGTTAGCTTTGGCGTTGAGTCGGCAGGGCTGGGTCAGGTTAGTCGGTTAGGGCTCTGCCAGGTTAGGGGGCGGGGCTTGTGCTATTCTCCTCTCTCTTCGGATTCTGTCTGAGCGGAACTCCTTTTGCTCCCGAATGTTCTCTTGCGCGTAGGATGTCAAACGCTGGTTGTTTCACGCGTGTTTTTCCCATCGGAGCGTTTTGGATTCGAAATGGTGCTCAGCTGCATCGGTTGGGCTCATTTCAGGATCGGCGCTTTGCTCCCGTCGTTCAGAACGGCGCTTTCGCCACAGCCCGAGCCACTCTGTTGGGTCCGAGTCCTTCCTCGTCGTTGTCGTCCCCCTTCTGCCCCTCCTCCGCCCGCCCTTGTCCTCCTGCTCCTCCTGCTCCTGCTGCTGCTGTTGCTGCTCTCCTCCTCCTACTCCTTCTTCTCCTTCTTCTCCTCCTCCTGCTCATCCGCCAGCTCATCCTTGCCTCCTCCGCCTCCTCACCTTCCAATGTACACAGCTCTCCTCAATGGTAGCGCTGAACACGATAGATGGGTTATTTTGCGCCTGCAGGTCCGCTACGACGCCCTTCTGCTGACAGAGAAAGAACATCATAGGATGTTAACCATGGTGCGAGCGCACCTAGCCACCTAGCCTGCCCCCATCCTCTCTCCCTGCTCCCTTCCGGGGTCCCTGGAGGTCGCGGGAGGCCTTTCCAGAAATCCGGCATGTGACCATAAAGGCCCATGTATGTTGTGCACCTACGGGGAGGGGCCAGCCACAAGAGGGGTTCGGGCGGTTGTCTCCAACAGAAGCCTTCGACATCCAACACGCACGTTTCACGACACATGCTTGGGCCCAGTCGCCCGAACTTATTTGAATGGCGATTCGTAGTCGAGACTCGGCGAGCAGCACCCAACAGCCTGTGCCGAAGGCGCCCGCTACCCATGCTGCGGAGCTCACCATATTTCTAAAGTTACTGTGCTAACCTTCTGAAGGGTTTGGGGGGTCGGAACCGAAAAAGCTATGAGCACAGAAGACAGATAACGTGCACCACAATGCAAATGCAGGCACATTCATGAGACGACGGACGGCCCCGACCTGGGCGAGCTTTTCAGTTTACGTGGTCATTCATGGAGCTTGGGCTCGGATTTATGAGTGTGCAGTTCTGCCAGTCTCGCAAGTCTTCAGTTGCGTGCAACGGCTCGCCTATGGCAGGTTGGCCTGAGCGCTGCTCCTGGTGTTTTGGCGGACTTGCCCGCCTTCCTCCCCCTCCTCCTCCTCCTCCGTCCCTTTCTCCTCCTCCTCCTCCTCTCTTTCGGCACTGTGTGTGCGTCCGTTTCCACACTCTTGGTGAGGAAGAAACCGGCTTTCAAGTGCAACCAGCTTTCGCGTTACGACGGCGGTTGTTGAAGCATGTTGTCCGCTCCCATCATAAAAAACAAGCAACAAACATCAGCACATCAAAGTTTGTTTGAACACCTGTATGTAGGTTGTGCAGCTTCGGGGAGGGGCCAGCCACACAAACAGAAACATTGAACATCCCGCACGCACGTTCACGCCACACGCTGGAGCCCAGTCGCCCGAGCTGTTCGAAGCACGATTCACAGTCGAGGCTCTGCGAGCAGCACCCAACAGCCTGTGCCGAAGGTGCCCGCAACCTGTGCTACGGAGCTCGCCAAATGATTGAAGCTATCGTGATAATCGGTCCACTGCCGTACGGAAGGTATCTGGCCCCAAAGCCACTCAGCCTGCTTCATAGAGGGAGGGAAGGGAGGGACCACAAGATCGCAATTTACCCATTTGACCACACCCCTTTTGGCTAGCCCACTCAACCCCCTTCAATTGACAGCCTGATTCCACGAGCGACCAGCCTGCGCTGGACGGTTTCCGACAGCATCGACAGCACCAGCAACATGTCGTAATGTGTCCAGCGCTTGCTCTGGTGCGATGGATGCGTCTTTACCTCAATCGCTTGGTGCTCGAAGGGGTCGAGAAGAAGAGGAAGGAGAAAGAGGGAGGATAAGCGGCAGCAGCAGGGTTCACGTCTTGCGTCGCGCTCGCGTGCGATGCAAGCTACATTGTTTGCCCACGAGCTCACTCTTCGCCTCAATCTCGGAGAGGTCAACTGGGACCTCGTCATCTTTCAGTTGCTTGAGGCGCTTGATCAGCGCGTTGGCGAGGGGTGTGTCACCACGTCGAAGGCCTACAGCGCGAACTTCAGCTGCTTCGCTGGCTCGCGCCAAAGCTGTCGGCCTGCACTCACCATGTTCTTCGGCAGCTCGGACCGACGCCTGATGAGGGCGTGCACCTTCGTGATACTTGCTGTGGGCGCCAGGCGTTTTCCACCGCCCGCGTCCGCGGGCCTCCTCGAGCCCACCTGCCGCGACGAAGTCCGCCGCCGCGGCATGGCGGGTCCCATGCGGGGGGCCCATGTGCTCCAGCTCCAGCTCGCCCCGCAGCTTGGCCCAGGACCTCCTGAAACTGCCCTGGCTCACGGGCAGTACCAACTCGTCGTCCTCGCCTCGCCTCGCCTCGCCTTCCGCCACGTCGGCCGCGAACGACCGGTGGGCCTGAGCCGGAAGGCGGCGCTCCCCTTGCGGGACCATTAGAAGCGCAAGTAAGGGCAAGGAAAGCAAAGGAAGACACCCCAAAGCAACGGACCCGGAACCTGCAAGCACGGCCCCAGCTGCGAGGGGCCACGAGGGCGGTGGCCACTCGGCAGAACTCGGCAGCCCGGCAGAGATGGAGGGCAGAACCCACCAAGAAGCCGCCCCTGGACGGTCGGGGAAACCCGCCGCCGGCAGAGTGCAGTGTGGAAACACAGACACTTGACAGCGCAGTCAAACAGTGTGCTCGCCCATTCCTCGCCGTATCTCCCCACGAGCACTAGCAAACTTGACAGTAATGACCGCCTTCCAGTGTCGACGAAGGTGTGCATGAAACCATTCAACAGGTAACAGGCTTACATGTAGCTGCCCGCTGCACACAACACATGTCCGCGATGTAGCCTGCCAGCGTCCTGTCGCGCTCGACGACGGGGCTAATCGGGTGGCCCCGGCGCTTCACGTTCACGTCACACTTTTTCACGGCTCTCTCGTATTGCTCGTTAGTGTTGTTGTCGATCGCGTGGATGACGAGCCTGTTGTTGCTTTCCAACGGGGGGGGCCTCGGGAGCCACTTCCCAGGCGAGCTCACCTCGCTTCTTTCAGGGAGGCGGCTTCGGTCCTTCCGGAGCGGGTGCCACCCGCTGAGTGTTCACCAAGATGATTACCAATCAGAGTGCCCAGCGGCCCCTCGAAGTCGTAGCCCTGGAAGCCGATCGAGCAGCTTTTTTGGGGAATGTATCTCGAACTGCGTCTGACTTTCGCCTCTACCACCGCCCCCAGCTCCACGTGCCGTGAAGTTCCGTCGGCGCGACGTTCATTTCGGAGGGGGCCCAGCGAACGTGCGGCTTCAGTTGGCATGCCAGTTGCGCCACTCCCGCCATCCGCGCCAAGTGTAGCATTTCCTGGGCTGAAGACCTCCCTTCGCTCAACATGCCCACGCCCACCAGGGAATCCGTCATCATGAGGGTCCTGGCTTTTCACGCCCTTGAAGCTCTCGAGAGGTGATGTAGCAAGACTAGTAGCGCGACTATCGTCCTCAGTTCCAGCGCGTTGTTGTGTTCTGGCCGCTGAAACCGGCCTTGAATCCCGAGATGCCACCTGTGTTTGTCCAGCCACGGGTAAAGAGGAGGCTGTCGCACGGGGTGCGACTCTCGTTCTTCAGCAGCTGGATGCCGTCCTGCAGCTTCGCATCTTGGGTGCCCATCCGTTCCCAGGATCCGGTGATGGACCTTGCGGGCGAGCCCGTCCCCGCTGTGGCCTGCGTAGAGTCCTGCTTCACCGTTGCCTCGTGCTCGTTAAGCTTCGCGATGAAGTCGTCGATCTGCGAGGAAGTGGGCTTGGCGTCGCCCTCCGTAGTGCCTCGCGCAGGTTCGGGTGAAGGCGGCCCTGCGTCGGACTCCCGCTCAGAGCCCCCCGAACTCGACCCCGAGGTCTGAGTGCCTCGGCGAACTCTGCAGGGCGCCGTGAGGTCATTCACCGCACGCTGAAGGGCCTGCTGCTGGTTAGACGGCTCCGCGAACAGGCGCCAGGGGATGGGCTTATCGCTGGAGTCCGCCACCTGCGTCCCCCACACCACGTCCTCGTCGTCGTCCCTCGCGATCGAGCCCTACTCGGAGTCGGAGTCCCCCGCGGTGTTCCCATGCGACCAGGCCCAGTGGAGGTAGCCCACGACCGGGGTTCCCCGAGTGCCGCGAAGATGTTCTCCAGGTCCCCCGACTCGTAGTACTCCCAGACGGTGTCGAAGAAGGACTGCACATCCTCGACCGTCTCCTAGGTCGTTTTGGCACCATCGTACGCACGAAACGCAGCCCAGGCAAAAGAAACACCACAACCCCCAGCTCATGAAGGGTATGGCCCCCAACTCCGCTGCGCCCACAGCGCCGTGAACACATTACCGATGCCACCAGCAAGCCACGAGGTGAACCCACTGCGAACGCCATTCTTCTTCTCGGGCGGGGTCTTCTTCAGCTTGCCGTTGCCGTCTTCGACCTCGAGCCTCGCGACCGCCCTTCCAGTAGCCGTAATGACCGAGTCCCGCGACCTAGCGGATATGCCCGTGTGTTCCGTCCATTTCACCGTCGCGAGAGGCTTCGTCAGCACCCTCTTCTTGTCCCTCATGTCGATCAGCACGATGCGATTGGTCGGATCTGCTGCAGCCCAGGTCCCAGGATGCTTGGGGCCCAGTCTGGTGACCAGGAGCACCACCACCCCTTGGGCTTCGAGTGGCTGCGCACGTAGATGCGTTTCCACCTCGCCCACGGCGCCATCGGGACGTTCGAGGCGATCGTGCCCGTGAAGCTTTCCTCCTCCTCTGCGGGGCTCTCCTAGGTGGCCGCGCACCTGTTCCAGGGGTCCATAATCTCACGTATAGGTTTAGCTTTTGGTGTTTCACCCTGGGGACTGATGGATAGAGATCCATCTTGTGTGCGTCCGTGCCACATGTGGCTCAAGGCAAAACATTATGTCCCCTCTCCTGCTGCCACAGTTGGTAGCGGAGCGGGGTCCGGCCCGACGGCCATGGGTGCGAGAGGCTGGCTGTGACGGCCAGGCCGCTCCGCGCTCGCGCGCCCCGGAGCCAGGCTTCGCTCTGACCACTGAGCAGCGTGGGATCCACGGCAGGGAGATGCCCGCGGATGGTGAGCAGCAACCGCCGCCAGTCGCCCCAGGAGGCGACGGACGAGAGGAGACCTTCGCTGTCATGACGGCCCGAGGAGCTGAGGGGTCGACGGCAGGAGCAGCAGCATCAGGCTCTACGGTCGTGGCGGCGACGATCGATCAGGACACGCTCACTCGGGCAATCCAGTCCGCAGTCCAAGAGACAGTGCGGGCGCTCGGCCATTTTGGCCAACAGCAGCAGCAGCGGCCACCGCAGGAGACAACCTTGACGGCGGCCGACCCATGGGACGGCACTGGGGCCGACCCGTGGAGCAGCAGCAGAACCAGACAGACAGCCGAGGTGGGCAACGGAGAAGCAGCAGGAGATTCAGGACAGTGGCGCTCACCCGGCGACAAGGACGACGTGAAGGAGGACCAGAAGTGGGACGAGCACCAGGACTGGAGCTCGAGCTGGAACAGCAACTGGTGGCCAGGCCAGTGGACCGGAGGTCGAGGTGACTTCTCCGACCCTCCGGCATGGCCAGGCTGGGCCCCTTATCGACAATGGCGCCGGGCTATTCGGCGCTGGAACGACAACACCGACGTGGCGGTCTGGAGGAGGTCGGAGAAGTTCATGCGACTCTTCGACTGGACGATGCAGGCCAAGTTCGAGGGCATCCCGGACAAGGAGCTCACTGCCTCTTCGTGGTTACAGACGCTCCTCAGCCGCATGGACCTGATGATCGGAGAACGCGAGGGAGATGAGCTACGACGAGCAGGGCGAAAAGCATTGTACGAGGCCGTCCGCGATTCCAAGGAGACGCTCACGCAGTACGTTAGTCGTCGCGAAGCAGAGTTCATCGACGCGGAGGGCCATGACCTGTGGATGTCCGACAAACTCAAGGGTCTCTTCCTAGAGGAGGGGGCCAACCTCACCCAGCAGGGCGTGCAGAACTTGCGTACGCTCACTCGTGGAGACCTGACCTATAGTAGCGTGAAGTGGGCCCTGCGCCAGCTTGACTCATCAGCCGGCACCGAGCGCTTGCTTCCCGGCAAAGCCGGGGCAGGCAGCATGCTGGCAGCCGCGTCCGAGGACCTAGGGCCAGGCGCTCGCTCGGATGCCGGTGCCTTTCAGTCTTCCTCTTCCCCTCCCAACCTCGGTCGGTGTGAAGGCAGGTCAGAGGGCGCCAACTACCAGGTGGTTGGGGACGAAGAGGACGACTACGACGAGGGGGCCGACGAGTCGGACGAGCTCGAGGAAGAGGATGTGGCGGCCCTCCTCGCGGAGTTCGACGACATGGACATCGAGGAGGACGACGCCGAGCTGGTGCTGGCCGAGCTGACGAACAACAGGTCCTGGAAGCAGAACAAGGACCTCAAGCGAGCAGCTCGCCGTGACCGAGAGTACTTCGGCTCCCGAGGTCGAGGCAGTGGCAGGACCCCCCCCCTCCTCGGCCAACAGGACGAGGGGGGGGTCGCCAACGACGGGAACGTGACGAGCGTGGAGGCGGAGCCGGAGGAGTCGGACACAGGCGCCCTCCGGGCAGGCGACGCTTTCTCACCCAGGAGCAGCTGATGAAGGTCACCAAGTGCAAGCTGTGCCACGAGAAGGGCCATTGGGACGTGAGTGCCCCAACGTCAGCAGCGCCAAGAAGGACGCCGTCAAGCGGGCGGCTTCCGTGAAGAAGACTCCCGTCAGGAAGGCCTCGTCCTACATGTTCGACGGGGTGGCGTTCAGCAGCAACGACATGTGGGCAGCACCGGCGTGGCGCGGGATCGAGGAGGAGATCGCATCAGGGTCGATATTCCTGGCGGCCTCGTCGACCCAGGGCCTGGTTGATCCCGGGGCAGGGACGGACCTGGTGGGCGTGGAGGCTCTCAACAGGGAGTCCGAGGCGCTCGCGACCCACGGCCTCAGGTGCGTCGAGATTCCTGCCGAACATCGGACGCATCTTCGTGGGGCCCACGGAGTCGGAGGCCAGGCCAAGGTCGTGAATGCTATTCTTTTCCCGTTGTGTTTAGGTGGCGTCTTTGGCATCATAGACACCGCTGTGCTCGGAGAGGCAGTTCCTCACATTTTGAGCGTTAATCTTCTGGACTTTCTAGAGAGCGTGATTGATTTACCGAGGAACAAGCTGCGCTCCGGCACCCTGCGCACGACTGTGGCCATGACGCGCCTGGGTTCCGGGCACAGGATGGTAGAGATTGTGCGTTCCCTGGAGGAGCCGGCGACCGTCCCAGCGTCGGCGCTCCAGCGCTATCCTTTTCTGACGGAGGGGTCATTCACCCTTGGCAATGAGAAGCCTCCGAAGATGCTGGCGGATGGGACTGTGGCGCAGTGCATCCCTCACCTCATCATCTCCATCCTTCGGTTTAGGGCTAAGTCGAGACGTACGGGGCCCGGGTCAAGTCGCGCGGGTTCCAGGCCAAGGGAGTTTTCGAGCAGAACGTCAAGCAGGGATCCGAGGGAATCGCCGTGCGTGGACTACTCGGTCGTCTTAATCGTCGCAGTCGCGGTCTGCCTATTCCTCGTGCGTTGGGCTCAGCGGGCCCGCCTCAAACAGGTCACGGGCTCAGGATCTCTGGGGCATGCTAAGGTCTCGGACAACAGCAGCGAAGGACAGGGCAGGACTCTCGACTCCATCGGCAGAGGAGCTCTCGACCTCATCGGCAGCAGGGGCCCAAGGGCTCTCGTGTATCTACTGTCCGTGGTCGCTTTTGGCACGAGACTTCGCTCGCGTCTTTCTCGGCATCGACGTCTGAGCCGACGATCACAGTGTCCTGCCGGCATCGTCCGGCGCAGCGATGATGTTCATAACAATTTCCATGTGCATCCTGAGGGGGATCCTCTCAGTGCGGGGAGCTCCCCAGTTCCGCGGGTCCGCCACTCAGCCGCCCGGCGGAGGCAACAGCAGAGGCGACGGCAGCGACAGTCGAGGAGACGCTGCCAGGGCAGCGCTGAGCCGGGCGATCGAGACGCCGGTGGAGGCGACTGCAGGGGCCGGCCACCACGATCCGAGCGGACCGCCTTCCCATCCCGGGGTGCCCAGTCAGTTGCCCGCCCAGCTGATGACTTGGGCTCATGCGATGGCGGCCGCCGGGCCCGATGGAGTGCCCGACCGAGGAGTGGCCGGCTACCTGACGGACGGGACGCCCATCCTGACGATGGAGTACCAGCAGTATCTACTCCAGGCTCCCCCTCCGCCGTCGGGTCCTCCGCCTGGGCCGAACCCGGCCGCAGCCTCCAGCGCTCAGCCAGCAGCACCACCGATGCCATGGCTGGCCGGAGCCCAGGGGCAGTTTCCAGGTCCGCCGAAGGCGAGATCGGCACGGCTGCTAGGCCACGGAGGGACTCCGAGTGCCGGGGCCCCGGGAGCAATGCCGGGAATTCCCCGCAGTCGCGACGAGGATCAGACATCGATGCAGCTGGTCACGAACCAGAGCGACGACGGAGAACCGACAGCTGCAGCAGCAGCGGCAGCTCCGATCTCGGCGGCAGCGGCAGCAGCAGCCACCCCAGCCAGGCGGGCAGCAGCACCGCTGAAGCAGAGATCGATCCCAGTCAAGCCGCCGCCGCCCAAGCTGGTGAACAACTGCAACCACTCGCAGGCCACATCGTACGGCAACCAGTGCGGCTCGGGCACGAAGTGCAAGTTCTGCGGCTACAAGCTCACCTGGGCGCCACGCGGCAGCGGTGGCGAGCAGGGCGGCGGGCCGGCAGCGAGGCCGGAGTCCGCGGCAGAGGCGGCCAGACGGGCGGCGGCTGCCGCCGAGCGGACGGTGCAGATCATGCAGGAGAATCCCGTGTTTCAGACAGGGACGGCGGCGCTGCAGACAGCGAACGACCTGAACGGCTACCTCAACGCTCTACAGTGGCAGTTGCACCAGATCCCCGAGGGGATTCGATCCCTCGGAAAGGTGCAGGAGGTGGTCGAGCATATTGCACAGTACGCCAGTCAAGCCCAGTTCCAGACCAGCAGTCAGCTGGAGGAGGGCCTGCAGCAGATCCATCAGGCGCTCATCCGACTCCGTCGTACCTTGGAAGCACTGGAGCCGATGCGAGAATCCCTCGACTACCTGACAGAGCAGATGAGCACCCTGTCGGTGTCGGTCGGCAACATCGAGCAGTCAATGGGCCAGATGGCGCAGAGGATAGTGGGAATCGGGACGGCAGTGATGGGGCTCGTGCAGGTGGCCAACGCCGCCGCAGCGAACCAGGAGCTCCCGTTGCAGGAGCCGGGCAGCTCGCAGGCGGGTGCTTCCTCGCCGGGGCCCGAGGGCGGGCCGCAGATCTCGACCACGGTAGCGACGCCGCCTTGGGAGATCTTCTACGAGAGCGACAAGAACGACGAGATGTAGCGGTGTCCTCGGACGCCACTCCTAGCTCTTTAGTCGCTGGCCCGAGCCGAGGGGCTCTGGGCCAGCAGCGGCGCTCAAGGTGCAGTCGTCTGGTCTGTGCATGCGCTGCCGTCGGGGCTCACCAGAGAGCCCATTGACTATCCCTTCTCCTACTTCTCCTCCCTTGGCACAGAAGCTCCTGGTCGGGCCTCAGTGGCTCGACGGAGATTGGATGAACGATGACCATGAGGTCGCCTGCGGGTCTCAAGTGAGAAAGGCTCTCGGCGAGGCAGCAGCCAGGGCAACTGGAGCCCTCCCAGGGACCTTTTCTGTCGGCGCGTCGGTCACCTCGGGACGATCCAAGGTGGCTTTCATGGAAGTGTTCTCCCCTCCCAGGATCGCTCCCGCCGTTAAGAAAAATGGCCCCCCCGTGGGAGAGGAGGCCTCATGGGGCCTCAAGGTCGGCTGGGGCGCCGCTCAAAGAACAGAAGTTGATCGCCTCTGGGAGACGATCAGGACCGATCGACCCGAAATGATCTGGTTGTGTTCCGAGTGTCGGGCCTTTTCGGCGATCAATAGGCTGAATCGGGATCGGATGGACCCCGAGGACTGGAGGTCACTAGTGCGAGACGGCCTCCGGGACCTTTTCCTTTGCATGAGGATAGCCGACTGTCAGGTTAGACACGGCCGCTTCTTTGCTTTTGAACACCCTCTCTATGCTTCGTCCTGGGGAACGCATGTGGTTAAGTGCGTGTGGGGCCTGCCGGGCGTTCGACGGATCCGGCTCGACATGTGCCAGTTCGGAATGCAGGTGGACGACCGGGGGCTCAATAAGAAACCCACGGGAATTTTGTCTAGTCTAACCACCCCGAGGTGCTACGGCTTTTAGACGGTCACCTCTGCACGGGGGAACACGAGCACGCTGTTCTGGAGGGAGGCTCGGTCACCACCAAGGCGGGATGTTACCCCCCCCCGTTCGTGCGCACTGTCGCCAGGGCCGTCGCCGAGCACTGGTCCGGAGCTTCCAGAGCCAGGCAGTCTTCCTGGGCGGAGCTGGCGTAAGGAGTCTCCGACGGAGCTGCGGAGGCCGGGGAAGCAATTGGCGGCGCGGGCGAGCCCGAAGGTTCAGACGAGAGCGACGACGAGCCCGAGACCCGACCACCCCCTCAGAACAGGACGAGAGGTGACGTGACCGGGAAGCCCGATCCCCAGCCCACTGAGGACGAAAAACGGTTGATATACAAGTTGCATTGCAACATGGGCCATCCCGATAATCGGAAGTTTCTTCGGGTTCTTCGGGTCGGCGGGACCAAACAGCACCTGGTGAGATGGGTGCGACAGCATTTTGTTTGTTCGGAATGCGCGGAACGGTCGCAGTCGGGTGCCCATCGTCGAGTCGCGTTGCCTATTGAACCTTTCGTTTTAATCACATCGTGGGGGTTGATCTCTTCTACCTCGACTTTCAAGGTACGACGTATCCATATCTCAACATCGTCGACCACGGGTCGAACCTGCAGGTTGTCACCCGAGTCGAGGCCGAGTTTCTGAGGTCCTGGATCCGACCCTTGGGTGCGCCACATCTGATCATCTCGGACGGAGGCTCGGAGTTTGGAGCTCGGTTTGCCAGAGTTTTGGAACAGTGGGGAGTTTGTCATCATGTCTGCGACGCAGACAGTCCCTGGCAGAACGGACGAGTGGAGAGACACGGTGGCTGGGTCAAAGACAGAGTCCGTATCGAGCTAGAGTCCGGGACGTCGCTTCCCTCGTCCCTCCAGGAGTTAGATGATCTGGTGCTTGAGCTGGTGGCGCATAAGAACCGATTTTGGCATCGAGGCGGGTTCTCGCCTCTCCAGTTAGTTTTCGGGGAAAATCCGCGGCTTCCGCACGAGCTCCTGTCCGACGATCGACGGGCATTGCCCGGGGGGCAGGACGTTATTGAGTCCCTCCTCAGAGCAGGACGAGGCGGGAGCCGAGTTTGCTCGGGCCCACGCCATCCGAGCGGCGGCCCGCAGACTTGCCATGGAAGCCACGGCCCGAGACAAGCTGTCCCGAGCGGCCAGGGCCAGGACCGCCGGGACCAGGAGGTTTACCCCCGGCCAGTGGGTTTTCGTCTGGAGACATTTCACCAGGATATCATCCAGGGCCGATGCTCTAGGGCGCCGCCGTGCTGGCTGGACGGGCCCCGGGGTCGTGGTGCTTGCCGAGGGCGGCACGGTGTGGGTTGCGGTTCGGGCCCGCCTCTGGATATGTTCGGCCGAACAAGTTAGGCGTGCTAGCCCCGAGGAAGAGTGCGGCCTTCAATTGGCCGAGGACCCTAGATGGCAGGAGCTGCTCCGTTCTGCCCAGGCGAGGCGGGTGACCGCCGTGGACGTCCAGCGCGAGGGGCCCCCTCCCGAGAGTGCTTGGGACGAGGCGGCACAGGCCGAGCTCGATTCGGAACCATGGGTCCCCGGAGCTGGGCCGACACCGGCCGAAGAACAGAGACCGGAGGATCGACCCCAGTCTCCGTCAGTGGGTGGGACTCTCGGGCTTCCTCGGAGGCCATCCAGGGGGTCTCTCTCTCGTGCCGGATCGGTTGTGGCCCAGCCAGTCTCGGACATCTGAGCCGGCTCCCTCAGACAGAGGGGAGTCGGCAACGCCGTCCCCCAGTCAGCAGTTGTCTCGAGGAGTCAGCTCAGGATCCGCAGAAGTCGAGCCAGGGGATCGGGAGAATCCGGGACTCCTCCCTCCTCCGTCTCCTCCTCTTTCTGCTTCCTTGCCCGCTCCTGTTCCTCCCCCCTTGCCTGCGACTCCTAGTTCTCTTTCCCCTGTCATTCCGTCTCCACCAGACGGGGCGAGGCCTAAGACAAGAGGGCGCCTCACACAGCCGGAGGATGTCCCAGCCTGCATACGAGCTGCGAGGGCCGGGAGCGCGCCTCCCGAGATAGAGGGCCAGGATCGACCCTTCCTCGGGCTCCTCCCCTCCTTACCCAGTCGGTGGGGCTGCCCCCTCCTCCTCCGGTGTTGGGGGCCCTGGGCCTGGCCTGGAGACCCGGGGGCCTGTCAGGGCCGGCGATGGGCCGAGGCAGTCCGTTCAGGGGCGTGTTCAGGCCATCGAGGCACGAGTCAGGTCTCGGTCGCCCAATCGCAACAGGGGGGCAGAGGGAATGATCGAGGCAGAAGCCACCAGCGAGTTCTTCGTGGTCCCGGGACCGATTGACGGGCTTTCCGTTGTTCCCGGGGATGTCGAGGGGTTTGTTGGGGTCGCGTGCGAAAGCACCCAGGGCGGGGGCGCCTTTGCGGCTAGCCGCGGGGGAGAAGTGACCCTCAAGAAGCTCACCCCTCAGGAGCGTCAGAAGTTCCAGGCTTCAGATAGCAAAGAATGGAAGGCCACGCTGCAATCCGGGGGGGGTCCGAGTCATCCCTCCGAGCCAGGCGGCGAAGATCCGGCAACGTTGTCCGGACAGGATCATATCCAGCCGAATGGTGCGCCGATGGAAGCCAGTTGAAGGGACTTTTGTAGAACCTGAGGCGAAGTCCAGGTGGTGTGCGCATGGCCATGAGGACCCCGACTCTGGCTCCCTCGCAGTATACGCGCCCACTCCCCAGACCTCATCCATTATGATGTTCATTCAGGTACTGGTCAATTTCCGGATGCTCGGTGACATTGCGGACGTTAAGAACGCTTTCGCCCAGTCAGATCCAATGACGAGGTCCCAGGGCCAGATCTATGTTGAACCCTGCGAGGGTATCGACGTCGAGCCTGGATCCCTTACCCTTTTGCTGGTGAACGTTTACGGGCTGGACGATGCTCCAGTAGCCTGGCGTCGGACTGTGGTTGGCCATCTGGAAAAGCGCATGGGTTCGAAAGGGGTTTGCTGGAGCCCTGCTGGCGGTTGAAGCATCGAGCAGACGGGGCCATCCAGAACGTGATGTTGCTGGAAGTCGACGATTTCTTTATCGGCAGTGCGGATGCGGATGCCCGAGCGTGGATTCGCAGTATCTTAGAGGACCGCTTCCGTTTCGGGGAGTATCGAGATTGTCATGCCGGCTCAGTAGATTTTGCAGGTAGGCGCGTTTCCTTCTTACCCGGCAAGGCCGTTATTGATCAAGAAAAATATATCCTGGAAGAAATCCGCCCCTTGACTCTGGCCCGGGGCCGTTTGTCTGTCAAGAATTCTCCTCTCGAGCCGTCCGAGTTCAAAGCTTTGCGTTCCCTGGTCTATAAGTTCAATTGGGTCGGCCGAGAGTCGCGGCCAGAAGCGGCCGGAGTGGCGAGCATTCTGGCCAGTCGTTTAAGAGCTCCGACAGTGTCGGACGTGTCGTGTGCCAACAAGTAGGTGAAGCACTTGAGGGCAACAGCCTCTCGAGGATTGGCGGTCTGGCAACTAGACCCCGAGCGCATGTCTTTCATCTCTTTTTCCGATGCGGATGGTGGCGGATCGGTAGAGTCGCTCCAGGACGACAACGGCCTTCCGGCCGACCCCACCCAGGGAGCCTGGATGGTGTTGGCCGCAGACAAGTCTGTTCTCGATAACCAGGTGGTGAGAGCGTCCGTGCTCGGTTGGCGCAGCAGTAAGCTACGGCGTACGGTGCCCTCGACGTTAGCCGGGGAGACTCAAGCTCTCTCGGCTGCGGTGGCGGAAGTCGAGTATCTTCAAGTGTTGTATCGAGATGTCGTGTTCAGGGATGTTGATCTGCCTGATTGCGTGCGGGCCTCAGGGCCCTTCACTGCGGTCTTAAGACGCGAGTGTAGTCTGGGTTCCAGGGAGCAACAGGTCCACGTGGTGGACGCCAAGTCAATATATGATACCTTCCAAAAGGAAGGAAATGCGTCGGCCCGCGATGGGCGTACTGTTCTAGACCTCGCCATCATCTGTGAGTCCTTGGAGCGAGCCAGGGGCAGAATACGGTGGATACCCCATGGCCGTATGCCCGTGGATGCCCTGACCAAGGACGACGTGACTAAGTGCAACGCCGCGCTGTTTGATCTGATGACCAATGGCAAGCTCAGTCTGGTGGACGAAGCTCAAGAGGTCGGCCGCCGGAAGGACATGCCCGAGCTCAAGGATCGCTCTCAGTCAGCTTCCCGAAGAATGCTGTCGGAGCCTGCCTGGATCGCATGGCTCGACTACCTGGACCAGAGGGCTCCTCCTGGCCTGGTTGGTGGTGGTAGTGTCCTCCCGTCCTCCTCCTTTCTCCCTCCGCCTTCATTATCCTCCGAATCCGCTTTCCAATAATCTGCTCTCTAGTTCTGCCTCTCTATCTCTCTGCTGCTGCGTATGTTTAGCATTTGCAGGTCGCTTTTGACACTGCCAGGCAGTGGACACGGACTTGTGAATTGAGTTTCGGGACAGCTAAACCTAGAGAAAGTTGGACCCATGTTCCAGGGGTCCATAATCTCACGTATAGGTTTAGTTTTTGGTGTTTCACCCTGGGGGCTGATGGATAGAGATCCATATTGTGTGCGTCCGTGCCACATGTGGCTCAAGGCGAAACATTATGTCCCCTCTCCTGCTGCCACACACCGCCTTGATCCCGCCCTCGGGGAGCCAGTAGTGCAGCTCTTGCGCGCAGATTGTGGCCAGCGCGGCCAGCCACCCGCGCGTCGTGGTCCCGACCAGCGCGCGGCGCGCGCCCTGCCAGGAAGCACGCTGATGCTTCGGGTTGGTGGCCAACGGGCTAGCTGGAACCCGCGCCTCTCGAACCGAAAAAGCGATGAGCGCAGAAGACAGAACGTACAACACAATGCGATTGCAGGCACATCGATGAGACGACCCCCAAGCATCAGCACATACACATTAGTTTGAAACCTTGGATTGACTTCTATCCCTCTATCCCCCCTCCCCCCCTGCGCTGGGTTCCACGCGTCGATGGACGAAAGTGTTCACGGCTTCCACACAACGGGGCCATTCGGCCGACTAGTCTTCCGCCAAGTTTGAGAGCACTTTCCCTGTTGCTGGGGTGTTATAGCTTAACCTTCTGCGTTGAGTGGCGTGCCAGCTGTCAAGTGCCTGTAAGGGTTGGTCTAACTTTTTGAGAAGCGATTCGGAGGCCTGTTGGCCCCCATTGGCCTCCGTTGTCTCACATTTTCTCCCAGTGTCGCCCGTTGTCTCCCATTGTCTATCCCTATTCCGACCCGTCTTGGCTCCACATCGTGGCCCCCCATCGTGACCCCGCATCGTGGCCCCCCATCGTGGCCCCCATCGTAATTGTAAAGTTGTTCAAGGTCCTCTGCCGCAAGTGTGCTATCTGATGCAGCTCCTGCCTCTCCTCCCTGGGTGGCAGGAGGGATCAGTGCGCCGAACACCAGCGGACGCTCCGCCCCACGAGGAGAAGGCGAGAAGGGCCAGGGGCACCATAGAAGCGACGAGAATTTGTGGATACCTCCGACAGGACGACGACAACGACGACTACGACGACGACGTCGACGAGGGCGACGGGATACTATGACGACGCCGACGACGGCGACGACGATGGCGACGATGGACGCTGACGCTTGACGACTGACGACGACGACGAAGACGAAATCCGATGACGACGACGAAACTCGACGACGACGACGACGACGACGACGACGACGACGGACGCAAGGCCAGCGACCACGACGGCGGCCGAGGCGCCGGCGACGACGACGTCGTCGGTCGGTCGGTCGGTGGTCCGCCGCCGCCGTCGCCGTCGTCTGTCGTCCGTCGCCGCGGCTGCTGCGGCGGCGGAAGGCCGCCCCCCCCCCCCCCGCCAGGAGAAGTTGAGGCTGCAGAGGGAGGCGCAGAAGAGGATGGCACAGGTGGGGCGCCCAGCCGTCGGCTGGCTGCGGGGCGAGTCGCCGTGGCGGACGTTGTCTGTCCGTGTCGTCGTCGTCGGTGTTGTGGACGTCGTCCGTGTCGTTGTCATCGTCCGTCGTTTCTTCGTTGTCGTCCGTCGCCGTCGTCCGTCGTCGACCTTCAGTCGTCGAAGTCGTCGGCGTCGTTGCCCTTACTCTTTTCCTCCCGGACCCAGACCGCAGCGTCTGGCACCTGGACCGCGAGCAGTCGGCACCTACTACTGCTACTCCTCCTCCTCCTCCTGTTCCTCCTTCCTAAGTATTCCTACCCTGTCCCTGCCTCACTTCTCCTTCTCATCCTCCTCCTTGCTCCCTGTGACCACATTATCTTTCTTTCTTCACCGGCATCCCGTAACCTCATCCTCTTTCTCTTCATCTCTCCCTCTTGCTCCTCCTGCATCCTTCTTCCTTCTCTTCATGGAGCATTGCAGTAGCCAGACATCCGTGATACACTACAGTACGATGGCAGTGCCAACGCGAGCCATCACATACCAGGGCATGCCTCACCGCAGTCGTAATCAACCATGTCGATCATGCGGGTATAGATGATGGCCTTCGATCCATCCTGCCATCGCGCCTGAATCGTGTTACGACCGTAAGGGTCTATTAGGAGGCCTCCTGTGGGCCTCTTGAGCGCATCTTGGAGCGTCATGGGGCCTCCTCGGGAGGTGGCGAGCTCAACCGGGGAATCGCCGTCAAACCGGAAACCGATTTTGGCGAAACCGGAAGGGGGGGCCGCTTCGCGAAACCGGCAAGTGGGTGTGAATCTTGGAATTTGCATGACATCGCAAATTCCGTTGAATCGGAATTATTGAGTCGGCCAATCAAGAAATTCCGGTCTGGTTGGTGACGGAAGGGGGAGGAGGTGAAGGGAGATAGAGGAGGGGGCGGAGGGGTTGGAGGTTCCAGACTATGCGTTGCCGCGCAAACAAGGAAACACGGCAGGCGTGTGGGGGACTGGGAGGGGCTGAGTACGGGGAGGATGTAGCAGGAGGGGAAGCAGGAGCTGGAGGAAGAATCAGAGCATGGAGGATGTGGGGGAGTTCCAGAAACTGCGCCACCGCGGAAAACTTTCAGCGCGTCGGGTTTCCAAGTGTTCGTAGTCGAAATGTGTTTGTCGTCGTTGTCTCCTTGCGTCGCCGCTTTGGGCGTAAGAGTTGAGTATTTTGGTACCGCGCCCAGCGTTGCCGCGTATTGAGTCGAGCAGAGTGATTTGATTCGCCCTCCTGGTTTGTCACGTAATGGACGGAGCTGCACAGGTGCAGCAACAGGAAGTCTTGGTATCCACATGATTCCGGCAATTCCAACGTCACGCTGATCTTGTTGTTGCGAAGAACTGCAGCCTCAGAAGCGCGCTCAGGGATGTCCGAGTCCTCGGTTCTAAAATCGCCCCCCCGGATCTGTCCTGGGGCGTGTTTTGATGATACGTTCGAAGTGGATCCAGCTGTGGCTACGAGGGTATCCCAGGAAATCTAGAGAGACACGGTCACGCCCAGAAGCGTGGGTGTCTGATCGGCGAACTAGGCAGCTCAGAGGCATTCGCGCTCGCTCCTGTCGCGCAGGCGCGGCGGCGGATCACGGGCACTAAGAAGGTCTTCGCTGGCGCGGTCAAGATCGCAGCGTTTGCGGACAAGAAAACTGAATATCATGGGGTGAGAGAAGGAGGAGGGGGAAGCGGGGGGGAGCAGAAGAGAGGATGGGGATCATGGATAGTGGGGTGGGTGAGAAGTTGTCGGCGAGGATGTTGCCCGGAGGCGGGGCTCCAGAGTCAGGGCGGGATGAACGTGGGAGCGTTGCGAGCTCTTGTGGATTTTCGCCCCGACACGTCATGCCTGGCGATCAGCATGGCAATTCTAATGAAGGAGTGTTGTGCCCCCGTTTGCCGCGCGGCACACAATTGCAAATGGGCCCCCACCCCTGGGGTACCGAATGTGGCCCCAGGGGCCCCAAACTCGTTTTCGGCCCTTTGGGGGGCTCTCTCACCCCCGAGAGCGCTCCAGGAGCACCCGCGATGCAGCCCAAGAGGCCTCCAAGACGACCCACGAACGCTCCCACAGCCACCTTGGCTCAAGGAACTCAAGCTTAAACCAGCGTGTGTTGTCAACTCTTTTGCATCAGCATCTTCTGCCTGGCCCCAGGCCTCAAACAAGCAGCGCGGACACGCCCGGCATGGTTGCCTCGCGGTTCTCTTTCTTGGCGGCGTCCTTGTTCTTGGGCCCAGTCGCCGTCCCTGGCATTGATGCGGCTCGGGTCAAGGCAGCCTATGAGTCAGAGGCGAGGGAGGGCAAGACCGCCTCTAATGTGACGGCAGCGTCAGAGTCGAAAGAGGGCAAGACAGCCTATGAGCTCTTGTGTGGTACCCGCCTTGGTATGAGGAAGTGGATCGAGAACCCGTGTGGCATGTTCAGCCCCACGTGCCAGAAATTAGATTTCAAGTGTGACGGCGATCCGCGCGTGGAAGAGCTAACGATCGGTTGGCACCAGGATACGTTGGGCCTCGGCTCGCTCTCCAACCTCTTGGCGCCTCGCACGGGTTGGCCCATCTTGGACTCCCTGGCCGAGAAGATTGGCACCTTCATGACCTTCAAGATCAGCAAGGACCTCACGCCTGTCGAGGAGCCGGGCAAGCCGCTCGTCACCCGCTATTTCTTGCAGTCTTTCGGTTGCGACGACCCGAAGGACGAGTGCTACATCCCCTGGCCTGAGTATGAGCCGCTTCGTGAGACGGAACTCAACGTGGGTGTCACACGCTTCTACCTCGCCTACAGCGAGGAGGTTCCAGGACACCCTGAGGCCCGCATCGAGATGGGCCAGTGGGCAACGAGACATTCGAAGTCGAACTTCACGCTCCTGGGGACGGGCGTGGAACCACCGCCCTCGCTCCTGTTTGCAGGCTCGACAGGTACAGGCTGTGCCAAAGACATGCCCTGCGAGAAGCCCGAGAACCACGAGGTGCCTGTGCCCTTCAAGGAGTTCGAGGTCACGACCTACCATCTGATGGAGCACCCTCAGGGTTCTGGCTTGTACCAGCTCAAGAGCGACATGAACAAGGCTGTCCAGGAGAAGACCGTGATCCACAAGTTCAAGGAGAACCACTGATGCCGCGGCGTGTTGTTCAGTGTGGCAAGACCCCTCAGCGCGCAGGGCTCCCCAGAGAGGACTCCTCTCGCCAACGTTGCCTTTCGCAGGCCATCCTGAGGTGACCCTTCCCGCCCGGCCGCCGTGGCCCACGCTGTCTCGGAATGCAGCAATGGAGTCTAGCATCTACCTCTTGCAAACGGGATCTCCATCAGGCCAGGTCCAAGTAGAAACAAATACGACCCAAGAGCGCCCTAAGGCCGCTCAGGATGGCTAAAAAAGACGGGCCCGAGGCCCCCCAGAAGGTCGTAGAGTGCCCTAAGAGGATCCTCAAGAGGGCCGCGAGAGGCCAACACCGTCCGATCGCTTAGGGAAAGCATACCTTTGTAGCACATTCGTTTTTTCGTCTTGGCAGCATCCAGTACGGCCTAGGGTGGCCCCAATATCACCCCAAGACGGCCCACAAGGCCCACAAAGAGGCCCCAAGACGGCCCTAGAGAGACCCAAGACGGCCCAATCAATGCCCCAGATGGCCAACGAGGCCCCGAGAGAGCCCCAAGTGAGACCCTTGAGATGGAGCTTGAACTCAAATTTTGCTCTCGCCCCAAGAGGACCCCCGAGACCGCCAGCAGGCCCCTCAGAAGCCTTCCAGAGGCCCCCTGAGGCCCCCAAGAAGCCAAAAAGAGGCCTTCAGCAGGCCTCCAGGCGGCGCCGACATGCTTCAAAAACGCTGCCGAGAGGTCTCCCAACAGACCCCAACACGCCTCTAAGATGCCACGCGTCCACATCCTACACAGTGTTCCCAGAGAGTTTTCCAGCTATATTTAATCGAACCTCGAGGCCGCGCTGGAGACACAGAGGTCCCCAAAAGACTACCAATAGGCACCCGAGACTTCCCAAGAGGCCCCCAGAAGTCTCTCAGAGGCCACGCGTCCACACCCCAAACGACATTCCCAGAGCGGTCTCCGGGGGTACCGCTTCCGAAGGGCGTACGTCTTGCACGATATTCCTGGAGAGGCTCCTGGTAATATCGATTCGGATTCGGACTCGGGCCTGTCATAATTCTTCCTGGGTTGCGACACTGGGCGTCGGACACCCGATTCGCCCTCGACATTTCCAAGTCCCGCGTGCTTTGCCTGCTGCGATTCGCCGTCGCTGGCGGTCGGCGCCCTCAGGTTAGTGCCCTCTGAAGGGGGATGGCGAAAGAAATTCGAGGCGCGGAGGGCGAGGACGAGAAGGAGTAGGAGGAGAGGGATGAGGAGGACGATTCGCATTAGGAAGGGGAAGAGGCATCCGTAAGGGGACGGGGATGCCGAGCATTATGCGAAAGAGGGGAGGGGCGGGAAGGACGCAAAGGACGAAGGACCGGGCGAGGAGGAGGAGGAGGAGGAGGAGGAACAAGAGAGGGAGGGAGGAGAGAGAAAGTGGTAGCGGGCGGGCCTGGGGGCATCTAAGGTTGTAGCCGTGGGGTCCCGAGGCGTTCCCCGAGCCGCGAGACGCGGTCAAGCGGGGGTGTCCGGGAGGCGCTCAAAGTTGTAATCGTGGTGTCTCGAGGCGCCCCCTCGGCCGCGAGACGTTGTTAGTTCGGGGTGCCCGGGAGGTGCTCAATATTGAAGCCGTGGTATCCCGAGGCGCCCGCCCAGCCGCGAGACGCGGTCAAGGGGGGTGCCGGGGGGGGGCGCTCAAGTTTGAAGCCGTGGTGTCTCGAAGCGCCCCCGCGGCCGCGAGACGCGGTCAAGGTGAGGTGCTAGGGGGGCGCTCAAGGTTGAAGGCGTGGTGTCCTGTACGCCCCCCCCAGCTGCGGGACGCGGTCAAGGGGGGGTGCCTGGGGAGCGCTTAAGGGTGAAGCCGTGGTGTCTTGGACGCCCCCCCAGCCGCGGGCTTCTGCGCGGGAGCGGGGTAGGCAATGGTGCTTGGACCGTGCACGCTGGTAGCAGCCCATGTCCACGGCTTGGAAGTATGGCTCTCCCTTTCGCCTCGTCCACGCCCCCAGCTGGAAGGGGGAAGCAGGATGAAGTGCTCCCGCCTTGGCGCGAGCCATACTCCTGGCCCGAATGATCGTTTTTGCTTTCGCGTGGGCTGCGTTCCTGTGCCCGCCTATCTGTTGGCCGCACTCCAGCCCAGATCGAGTTCTCGCTTCAGCGCCACGCAATATCAGTCTGGACTGGCGCTTCCGCCCAGACGCTGGTCTCATTACCGCTCCAACGCGCTCGCCAGGTAGATGTCGAGGCGGTCTAAGGTTTCTCTTGGGGTCAGTTGTGGTCGTGATGGGTTCCTCTCATGCCTCAGCTGGGCTCACATCGTGCGACTTAGTCTTCTGATGTCCAGACGGATCGAAGGCGACAACGCCACCCACATGTAAATCATGCATCACACACCGCGCTTGCGCATCAGAGTGAGGGAGGGGAAGGTGGTGTGTGACCCCAGAGTGGCCCCCAATTCCAGCCCCCACGTATAGCCCCCAATGTGTGGCTCCCACCTGTGCCCCCCCAAGTATGCTCCCGATGTATATATATGTGTATATATACACACACGTATGTAGACATACATACATACATACATACATACATACATACATGCATGCATGCATGCATGCATGCATGCACACTTACTTACTTGCTTACTTACTTACTTACCTACCTACTTACTTACTTACTTACTTACTTGCTTACTTACTTGCTTACTTTCTTACTTACTTACTTACTTACTTACTTACTTGCTTACTTACTTACTCACTTACATACATACATACATACATACATACCTACACATATACATATATACATATATATGTATGCGTGTGGGTTCACATGCGCATGTGCTTATACACACGCATGTGTGCTTTCTCACTTCTTCGCTTCATCAAAAGAGTCGTGGTTTTTGTATTGCAATCCGAGGCTCACTATAACCGAAGCGCTCGCGAAGCGCGCGCGAGGTTCTAGTCGTAACATGGGAGTTAGAAGTCTGCAGATGATACGAGAGCTACGTGGCCATTTTTCTGGGTGTTGCTCTGGGTGCGCCTTTTGAAGCCGTGTTCTTTCTTGATTTTTGACGCCGCTCTATCCTCCCAGATGCGTTCACAGCGGTGACCTTGGATGGTGATGGCGTCGATGGCGATGCCGACGGTCATAGTGATGATGCTGATGGTGGTGACGACGACGATGATGGCGACGACGACACTGACGATGATGATACTGGCGACATTGCCGACGACGTGGAAGATTGTTGCCGCGAACCGCGAAGGACAGTCGTAAACCATAAGGGGAGTCAGTCATGAAATTATGAGGGAAGACAGTCGTGAGACGAGAAGGGAGACTGTCGTGAAAATAGGCGGGGGGTATATGGCGAGACAATCCTTTGTCGCCTTCTGCATTGGGCCGACAACTTTCATGTAACGGAAGAGGCAAGTTCGTGATTCCAGCTGCAACGCCAAATTGGAACCCTGTCTCGATCTTCGGAACACTTGGAATTCGATCCGGCTCGGAAAACTGATATGGGTTCACTCCGGGAGCGGTAAGGAAATTAGTTTTATCGTCGCCGTCGCCGTCGGCGCCGCCGTCTCTGCTGCAGCTGGCACAGTTGTCGTCGTCGTCGTCGTGCACGGTGGCGTAGCTTTTTTTTTTTTTCGGGTGACTGGAAGAGGCAAGCTCGTGGTTCCAATTCCGCGCTACCAAGACTCGATGTTTGGCACTCGCTGAGATCGATCCAGCTCGGAGCACTGACATGGGCTGACTCCGGGAGTTGGTTGGTGGTTGGTTGCCGCCGCCGGCGCCGCCGTCTTTGCTGCAGCCGACACAGTCGCCGTTTTCGTCGTCGTTGCGTCGTCGTCGTCGTCGTTGCCGTCGTCGTCGTCGTCGTCGTCGTCGTCGCCGTCGACGTCCATGTCAAAGAGGTGGTCGTCGTGTTTATCGCGGTCGTCGTCGTCGTTGCGGTCGTATTCGTTGACGCCGTCGTCGTCGCCGTCGTCGTCTCAGTCGTTGGTGTTGCCGTCGTCGTTGTCGTCGCCGCCCTCCGCTTTCGTCGGCGTTGTGCCCGCCGTTGTTGTTGTTGTTGTTGTTGTTGTTGTTGTCTTGTTTTAAAGTTTGTTTTTGTTGTTGTTCGTGATGTTGTTGTCGTTGCTGTTGTTGTTGTTGTTGTTGTTGTTGTTGTTGTTGTTGTTGTTGTTCTTGTTGTTGTTGTTGAACAAGGCGGGTTCGAAGGTCGCCCCCCCCCCCCGGACAACCAGCAACCCAACACCCCCCCCCTCCCGAACGGCCTTCGTTCGGCACCCCCCTTGGGGGTGGGCTCTGCCCTGTCCAGGGGGGAGTGTTTCCAACCCTATATGAATCCAACCGGAGCCGAGCCCAGCCCTACCAGAGCTGCCCCCAACCCTCCCTATAGAGATCCTACCAGAGCTGTGCCACACCCTCTAGGGATTTATACGGGTCCTACCAGAGCAGTGCCAATTCTATATGGGGTCCTAACAGAGCTTTGCCCAACCCTAGATGTGGCCCTACCAGGCCCATACAGGCCGTATGGGGCCTACAGGCCATGTAGGATCTGTATGGGTTCTCATACAGGCCGTATGGGATCTGTATGGGATCCCATACAGGCCGTATGGGGTCTGTATGGGATCCCAGACAGGCCATGTAGGATCTGTATGGGTTCTCATACAGGCCGTATGGGATCTGTATGGGATCCCATACAGGCCGTATGGGATCTGTATGGGATCCCAGACAGGCCATGTAGGATCTGTATGGGTTCTCATACAGGCCGTATGGGATCTGTGTGGGATCCCATACAGGGCGCATGGGACTTGTGTTGGATCCCATTCAGGGCGTACGGGATGTGTTTGGGCTCCCATACAGGCCGTATGGGATCTGTGTGGGATTCCATACAGGGCGTATGGGATCCGTGTGGACTGCCATGCAAGCCGTATGTGGTCTGTGTGGGATCCCATACAGGCCGTATGGAGTCTGTGTGGGATCCCATACAGGCTGTATGGGATCCCATTTGTGGAATCCCGTGTAGGATTCTGAAAAGAACCTAATAGGGATCTCTATAGGGTCTCTATGAGATTCCTAAAGTGACCCTATAGGCATCTCTATGGGGTCTCTATAGGGTTCCTAAAGGGACCCTATAGTGATCTCAATCGGGTCTCTATAGGGTTCCCAAAAGGACCCGATAGGGATCTCTATAGGGTCTCGGTCTCTATAGGGATCCTAAACGGACCTCAAGGATACTACAAACAAAGACCGTATGGGGATCCTAAAGGCCCTGCCGGGTTCCCGTAGGGGCCCTATAGGGGTCCTATAGGCCCTGCAGGTTTTCCACAAGGGCCTTATAGGGATCCTATACGCCCTGCAGGGTCTCCACAGGGATCCTATAGGGACCCCGTTCTGGAGCTTCGCCGGAGCAAATATCGGAATCCGCTTGGGGTTTCGTCGGGGGAACGTAAGGAGAGCATTCCTTTATCTTTGTTGTTTTTTTGTTTTGGTTGGGTTTCTAGGTTGCTGGGTTGCTGGGGGGGATTGCTAGCCGCGCGTCCTTGTGATCCGCCTTGAGTGCTCGGGACGAGGCGGTTACAGCGAGCGCACGGGACGCGTCCCTCATGGCCGCCTTGACCTTGCTGTTGTTGTTGAACATTATTACTTCTAAAGAATAAGTATTGTTGGGGCCCCTGGTGCGCGGCCCCCTCGCCGCGCCTAGGCCGCAGCCATGTTTTCATCATTTTCGTGAGGAAGTCTCCGGCAAAACGGGTTGGTCCGGATCCGGTTGTTTTGTTACGGGCGGTTTTCCCTTGCAAAAAATAAGGCAAAGTGGACATTTCTTGTTCTAACATAACCAAACTTCAAGAATCCCTTGCAAAAAATAAGGTAAAGTGGACATTCGCGCGCGCAAGACGAAATCCTTCCAAAACCTTAGTGTTCGTAGCGATTTTAACATAAAAACATCAAAAAACCAATGGTTTTTCAAAAAAAGTGTCAAAATTTCATCCCGCGCGCTCTTGCGGATTCGTAGGAAACCCAACACTTTTTAAACATTTCTGTCAAACGGGCTTTTGCGAGCAACTTTTTCGAACTTCTGCAACAACGGTTGCGCACCTGCCAGGGCCATCATCCCTGTCAAATAATACCATGCGGGACACATTCGTTTTTTCTTCGCGCGCGCACGCCGTCGTCGTCGGCCGCGGGGCCCTGAATAGTAGCCACGGTCGTCCGCATGCCACGAAGTGAAGTGTCCGAACGTCATAGGGCGGGAAGCTGGGTGTGGGTGGTGGCGAAGAGTCGTTTGGAAATTTGGTAGAGCTTGAACCGGCCCCCCCACAAAGTGGGGGTATTGCCCGCCTCCTATGAAAACCCTGGCACTGGTGAGAACGGAGTGTCCCCACGTGCTAGTAATTGTTGTTGTTGTTGTTGTTGTTGTTGTTGTTGTTGTTGTTGTTGAACTCTAATTACTGAAGAATAATTATTGTTGACCCCCCCCCTCCGGCGGACATGTATTGTTTCAATTGAAGTGCCCCTTCCGGGGCTCGCACCCTGCTTTTTATCAGGGAAAGTCGTGGGCATCAAACTGCGATGTTGGCCCCCCGGACAACAACAACAACGGCTCCCGCCTGATACTTCTTCCAAATTTACTCTGGACCCCCGCCCCCGCCTGGGACTTCCTCGCAGTTTACTCAGGCGGAGGCGCTCCCGCCTGAGACTTCCTCCCCTCCTCCCTCCCTCCCTCCTCCTCCCTTCTTCCTCCCCTCTCCTGCCTCCCTCCTCCGTCCTCCCGTCTGCCTCCTCCCTCCCCTCTCCTGCCTCCTCCCTCCTCCCTCCTGTTTCTCCTCTCTCCTTCCTCGTCCCTCCTCCAAACTTCCTCCTCCCTCCCTTCCTCCCCCCTCTCTCTTTCTCTCTCTCTCTCTCCCTCTAAATCGTCCTCCCCCCTCCGCGCCCCGTCCCTCCTAGCATCTTCCCTCCTCCCTCGTCCCTCCCTGCTCCCTTCCCTCCTCCCTCGTCCCTCCGCCCGCCCTTCCAAAGAGAAATAATCCCACTAAAGGGGGCACGTTCGAATACTAAGAGGGCGGGTATCGAGGGTGTGCCTCGTGATTCATTCAGGATTCACCCTTTAGTCAGCCGCCCGCCAGGTTTCGCCCGCCCGATCCGCCTGTTACAGCCCGCCCGTTCGCTCTCTTGGCATCTCGCCCGCCCGCTTTAAGCCACCGCCCGCCCGACCCGCCAGCGAGGGTCCGCCGCCCGACCCGTCCGTTGGCGTCCGCCCGCCCCGCCAGCCCGACCCGCCCCTCAGAGTCCGCCGCTCGACCCGTCTGTCTGGTTCGTCCGTTTGTTTACCTCCTCTTTTGCCCCCCTCCCCTCCTGCTAACCTCTTTCGTCCTCCATCCATCCTCCCCCCCTTGCCCCTTCCCTCCTCCCTCCCTCCCCCCACTCTTTTCCTCCTCGCTCTCCCTTCCTCCTTCCCCCTGCT
Source organism: Prorocentrum cordatum (assembly GCA_963575745.1). Classification (NCBI taxonomy): domain Eukaryota; class Dinophyceae; order Prorocentrales; family Prorocentraceae; genus Prorocentrum; species Prorocentrum cordatum. The sequence continues at coordinate 281,938 of CAUYUJ010015460.1, forward strand.
CTTCCTGTTTTAGGGGCTGCGCCAACTACACGTGGCGAGTAAAAAAGATATACCCCCAAAGGGGTATGACCGAAGACGAAGAGGGTGGGTATCGAGGGTTTGGGATTTACATATTGAGTGACGCGCGCGCATATAAGAGCGATCAGTCTTAAGATGATTGTTGTTGTTGTTGTTGTTGTTGTTGTTGTGGTTGTGGTTGTTGTTGTTCTTGTTCTTGTTGTTGTTGTTGTTGTTGTTGTTATTGTTGTTATTGTTGTTATTGCTGTTCTTATTGTTTTTTGTTATTGTGATTGCTGCTGTTAATGTTGTTGTTGTCGCCGTAGTCGTTGTCGGTGTCGCCGTCGCTTGCAGACTCGACACCTGGTTAAGGTTTGGTTTCTGTAGTTTTGTTAGTTTTTTGCGTTTTGGTTGACAGCCACGGGACAAGGAGACAGCCTCCAGAGGGCGAGAACGTAGAACAAGTGTTTTCTGCAATTTTGGTGCGTTGCCAGGTTCGATCGATAATGTCGTGCAGATTTGAGGTGCATTTCGACGATTCTAGTTAGGTTATTGTGTAGCTTGAATTGCCGAGTTTCACTCTGAGTGCTGCCTTGTAGTTTGTTGCGGTTCCAAGACATCTTCGACCCGCCTCGATGGCCTTTGCATTCGCCAGTGTCGGATCCATCTTGAAAGTTCCCTCATGAGCGTTTCTGGTGTAAGCGTAATGGACGAGCGGTTTGCGGGCTTGCCATTCAGGCGGGAGGCGTATTGAACAGGCAGTGTCATCCAGTGTTCTAGCTATAAGGAGTGTACGTCAAGGATAAGGCGCTGTGAAGTTCCAGCGATACTTTGACGGTGGAAGGTGCGCGACCAGGGGCAACGAGGGCGGATGGGGAGGAAACAATGGAGGAATTGTGATCGGGTCTCGCTTGGGATGCTATTCTATGCCAGGCTGGGCAGATCTAGCCGTATCGACGAGTTGTCGAGCAGGGGCGGCTTCGCCGTCACGGCGGGAAGCTTTTGAGTTCTTTGGTTGAGAGTGGGCGGGGTTCGCGTTTTCCAGGATTCGTGGTTTCGCCTGAAGGCGGTTCTGGGCTTCCTGGAGGTATTCCGAGTTTCCCGTGTGGTGATTTTGGGTTTTGTTTTTTTCCGGATTTTTGGCTTCGCCGACAAATCCATGGGTTTACCGTTCGACCCTCTCGGCGGCCCTTTGTGGGCGTATTTGAGCCTTTCGGGGCCGGTTGGGTCCCTGCTGGCTGTGCAGGGGGCCTTCTTCGGAGGAAGTCCGCTGGGGTACCTTCGAGTTCCCCTTTTGTGGAGCCCGTTTGAGCCTGTTGGGCTCTTTCTGAAGGCTCAGGGGTCGTCTTGGGGCGATCTCTGGGGCGGGCCGGCGTGGGCGCTCTTAAAGACCGAGAAGGCGATCAAGCTAACATCATGCAGTACCCTTGAGCTTCTAATTTAGTTTCGTCTCTTTGGCCGGTTCCCAGGGCCTTGACGACGGCCAAGAAAGCCCCCTTGACGGTCCCACGGGGTCATCTCAACGAATTTTAGACTTTAATTTCGAATCGCGGTCCCTATGCCCCACAAAGGTCGGAGTTGCCACGAGTGATCCTGCCCCAAGGTGCCACAACTCTGTCGCGTCAATGTGTGGCCTCTGAGGATGTCCAGGCCTTCGAATGGTGCGTTGATTGCCATCTTGGCCCCCTCGGAAACGGCGGGCCCACATTGGGCCAAGATCACATGTGGCAACGCCTGATGGGAACAAGCCATGCGGCACACCCTAACAATGCTCAAGAACGCCCGGGTGCGCGCGGGGCAGTCCGTGAACTAGGCGTCTTGGGCCCCTGATCAATATTTGGAATATTAATGTTAATTCGAAGTCGCCTACGGTGAACCATCGTCGCCCACAGCCTTTTGTAACTGCCTATGTGGCCAAACGTTGGGCCGAAGTCTTGCTAAGCTGTTGGGCAATATGCTCCCCGAGCCGTTGTGAAAACCCTTGGCTGGGTACTTGGGGTAGAAATAGAGGAGAGGCAGTAGGGAGGAGGAGGAATGGGGCATGTGAGGAGGAGGAGGAGGAACACAGTGCCCAGCAATCCGATGTCCCCAAACGGGCAATCGGTGGATACAGAAATCAGGAAGTACAGTCCATCTTACCTTAAGCTCTAAAGACGGAAACCTGTCATTTTGAATTGAATATGATAGTTTTTTGGGGCTGTCAGAATTGGACGAGAGTGCCAGACGAAAACCCGTTCAGCGAACATGAACTCATCTGCAGCATAGATGATTCGTGAGACTGCCTGCAAGTCTTGCTGCTTTTGGCTCAAGGCCAAGAGTGTTGAACAACACGATGACACTAGATCGGTTGTGCAATGGGCCACGGGGCCCTGGTCCTGCGGTGGAGCCCCTTCTGGACCTTGCCACCTTTCCTTGGCGAGTAGCCGCCACAGTCCGAGGCTCGGAGGGGGGCCCAGCGCAATTTGCGTTGAGACCGCTCCGCCCATCCCCCCCCAAAGTCTCCCGTGCATCAGGCCCCTCAGTTCCAGGGGCCGCGCGGTCGGAGCCCATGGCAGCTCCAGCCGCGTGCCGCTCGGCTGGCCTGCGCTCACTCACGAGCACTCGGGGGACGTTTTCGGCTGCCGGAAGCCCGAGCAGGCGAGGACGCGAGAATTATTGGAGCATCTGGGAGACAGCGGTTTTGGTCTCCCAGAGGTCCCCTTGGGGCATCTCGCCATCTTTGGGGCTCTTGCGCCGTCTGGAGGTCATCTTGACACGCCTTGCATTCATCTTCGGCCGTCTTTGGGCGTCTTGAGACCATCTTGGGCTCTCTTTAGGGCATATTGGCTGTCTTACAGGCATCTTGGAGGCCATATTGGGCCATCCTGTCCGTATTGACCCTGCAACTATCTGATTACATACTTGCTTTGGGGGGCATCCTGGGCTGGCCCCCGAGGCCCCCCAAGACGACCCACGAACCCCCACGACAGCTCCAAGACGGGCCCGCGGGACCGTCGCAGCGCATGTTAGAAGTTCGTATTTCGAGCCACGCGCCCAAGCCCTCGGGAAAAAGTCATGTGGACAGGCTGGCATCCAAGAACGGGGGTGTCCAAGAGCGGGGTGAGGACCAGAGGGGGTAGATGTCATGGTGGGGGCCATGGTATCTTCTCTGATTTCATGGCCAACTCGTCTTCTTTCAATAAGTCCCTTGGCCACCCTTGTCCACGCACGTTCCTCCGGCCGTGATTTGCGAGCCCCCCCCTCCTGAACGCCCTCCGCTTAGATCCCTCGAGAGAGTGCCCAGAACTCGCGTGAGTTTTGGGCTTGATCAATTTAGGAGTTTTTCCGTATGCGACATTGGGCATTCCAAAGGGTGTGAAGCACTTTCCTCTCAGTGGCGCCGCCTCGGTGGCGGGTCTATGCAGTGCGATCCATGCGGTGATTGGCTGGGGCGCAACTTGTTCGATCTAGGCGGAGCGCTGAGTGGGGTGCAATGTATGCATGCAGCTCTACCGTGTGGACCCCTATCGTTTGGGACCCTGTCGTGTGGATCCCTATCGTGTGGTACCCAGATCGTGTGGGATCCCGTTGTGTGGGATCCGATTGCCCACGAGCCTGCTGTGTGAGGGACGACATTCGAAATCCTGTCGCACCTGAGCAATGCGCTCGAAAGCAAGGAGGACTTCCGAGGTGCAGGCTTTCTTTGTTGGGTGTGGTAGAGCACGTTCGTGTGCATACAACCTACATGCCGGCTGCTCTGGGTTCGACGTGCGTTGTCGGCGCCGTCTGATTTTGAGGCACCAGGGGGGCCAGGGGTTTGGGGTCCGTTTCGCTCTCGGCCGACTTGCAGTCAAACCGCATCATAATGACTACAAGGATGCCCTTGCATCCTCTTCTCTCGGCCGATCCCAGCCGCTCAGCCACGGCCCATGCTCTTTCAGCTTCGGCTTCAATTTGGGCGTCTAAGGGCCTTGCATCCTTACCGCGCGTAATCGAAGATCTGGTCGCACTGCATGCCTTCGGCATGGAGGGAACGTGTCCTGGAGGAAAGGGTCCTGGAGGTCTCTTGCCGTTTCGGGGCTCCCTCGCTTCCTGGGCTTTACCAGGTCAGGGCTGGACCTAAACGGTGTTTCGGCGATTTTTCGGGCCGTTTTCGTTTCGATTTCGTTTTGCGGTGAAGGCGAATCGAAGACAACACGAGGGAAAACGAAAACAAAACGAAAACGACAATCACCGTTTAGGTTCAGCCCTGTACCGGGTCCCGGGGACCGTCCACAGACGACTCGGGACGAACACATTTTCTTGGGGGACTGCCCCAGGAACCAGGAGCCGCCTGCACCTGGAGCTGTCGCCTCCACGCCGATGATTGTAGAGCCGCATCTAGCCGAGGCAGCGAGAGCCCCCCCCCCCCCACACACACACAGACACACACACACACACCACACACCACACACCACACACCACACACCACACCACCACACCACACACACACACACCACACACCCACACACCACACACACACACACCACACAACACACACACACACCACCACACACCACACAACCACACACCACACACCACACACACCACACACCACCACACACACACACACACCACACACACACACACACACACACACCACACACCACACACCACACACCACACACACACACACACACACACAACACACAACACACAACACACAACACACAACACACACAACACACAACACACAACACACAACACACAACACACACACACACAACACACACACACACAACACACAACACAACACACACACAACACACACACACAACACACACAACACACACACACAAACACACAACACACACACACAACACACAACACACACACACAGCACACAACACACAACACAACAACACACACACAACACACAACACACAACACACAAACACACACACCACACACACCACACACACCACACACACCACGCACGCACGCACGCACGCACGCACACGCACGCGCGCGCGCACGCACGCACGCACGCGCGCACGCGCGCACGCGCACGCACGCACGCACGCACGCACGCACGCACGCACGCACGCACGCACGCACACACGCACGCACGCACGCACACACACAAGAAACACACACACGCATACACATACACATACACATACACATACACATACACATACACAAACACATACACATACACATACACATACACATACACATATGCACATATGCACCTACACATACACATACACATACACATACACATACACATACACATACACACACACTTACACACACTTACACACACTTACACACACACTCACACACACAACACACAACACACAACACACAACACACAACACACAACACACAACACACAACACACAACACACAACACACAACACACAACACACAACACACACACACCACACACACACACCACACACCACACACACACACACGCACGCACGCACGCACGCACGCACGCACGCGCGCACGCTACACATACACATACACATACACATACACATACACATACACATACACATACACATACACATACACATACACATACACATACACATACACACATGCACAGACACATGCACATACACATACACATGCACATACACATACACATACACATACACATACACACTTACACACACTTACACACACACTTACACACACACACACTTACACACACACACTTACACACACACACTTACACACAGAGATCGGGGGTGGGAGGAGGAGGAGGAGAAAGAATAAGAGGAGGCGGAGGAGGAGAAGGAGGTTCCCTCCCCCAGCTCCCCCACCACCACCGTCCTTTCCCTCGTCCTCCCCCCCAGTGCGCCGACATGCTGAGGTCGAGGCCTCGAAAGCGAAGAAGGAACCCGCCCCCCTTGTGCAGCACGGCCCCCCCGCGGGCTCCCCGCCCCGAGCCCCGCCTGGGCGTCCTCATCCTCAATCTCCTCTCCTCGCTCCCACATTCTCCCTCCTCTCCTCCTCCTCTCCTCCTCTCCTCCTCCTGCCTCCCCCTCATCCTCATCCTCAACCTCCTCTCCTCTCCCTCCTCCTGCCTCCCCCTCTCTCCGCATCCTCCCTCCCTCCCCCCCGGTTCGCGACAAGGCAGGGCTGGGCTGGGACAAGCTCCACCCGTGGAAGTTGAGGTGGCTGCCGTGCAGCTACAAGGAGAGGTTCCTGGACGTGCTGTGGTGCTGGGGGCAGGGGCCCACCAAAAGCATGCTGTGGCAGATGCTGGTGTGCTTTCTGCCGAAGCCCATCCCGGCAGGGCGCGTCCGCCCCAACATCCTGAACTGTATTTGGTTCAGGTTCTGGTCGAGGATGAGACAACAACCGCTGGTGCCGGCATGGGAGAGAGGCGTTGCAGTAGGCTTCTATTGGGGAGGCTCGGACAAGACATGCGACCGTCCAGGATACGTGCACAACCTGCTGGCGGCCTTCTGCGCTCATCACGACGGCATGGCAGTAGGCACGGTGGCCCCCCCCGACCTCAGCAAGTTTTACGAGTAATGTCGTGTCGCACGACATCCTGTTGATGGAGGCCAGGGCCACGGGTTGCCCGCTGCCGGTGCTGAGGGCGCAGTGTTGCGCCTATCGCGTGCCAAGGCGCGCGAGGCTCGTAGGTGCGATCGGTTCCATCATCAGTGCCACCGGCACGATCGTGGCGGGCTGGTCGTGCGCGCTGGGGCTGGCGAAGCTGATGGTCCACACCCTGGTGGTCGAGCAGGCTCGTGGCTTCCCGCTGGTGATGGCGCAGTCGCTGCTGGACGAACAGCTGCTGCAGGTGCTCGGCACACCATCTCTACTGGCGAGGCAGCTGCCAGAGGCGCTCGACTTTGTAGTGCAAAGATGGCGGAGAGGAAACTCGAGGTCAACTGGGGTAAAACAGGCTGGTTCACGGCACGCGAGGAGTTGGGTCAAATGCTGGCAGGCTCCTGGGCCCTTGCCTCGTTGGAGACGGCTCTGACGACATCAGGCGATCGGTGGTCGCGCAGGACAAACAGGATCAAGACAAGCAAGGATGTTGCCAGCAGGATACGTGCCTTGCGTTCGGCGCGAGCGCCGGCCGAGAGGATTCACAGAAGGCTTCCGACCGCCACCGCCATTTTGGGCTCGGGGGTCGCAGGGCTATTCGACCACAAAATGAACGGTCTTCGCGCTAGTGCCTTGAAGTCCGAAGGTCGGCTCTTACCTGTGGCTAATGTGGTCCTCAGGCTCGCTTCGATATTGAAAGGTTGCTGGAGGGATCCTGCCACGCCACGCGTAGGAGAAGTGGTCCATACCTGGGCCATGTATGTGGAGGCCGCCCTACCAGCCATGCCCATTCTCGAAGCTGGTTTGGCTCATTCAAAAGGCATCCTGATATCGAGAAGCTCCTGGAGCCAGTGTAGCAACCCTGCCCAGGTGCTTCAATTTGTATTGGCCGTGATCGGAGCCTGGATGCAGTCTGTGACGGAGATTGTAAGACCATTCGGTGAGCTCATCAGGTCTCGGCTTTATCCCTCCAGGCAGACCTGTGTGGCGTCGGTGTTGTGTCTGTGAGCAGATGCCAGTGCTGGCGCTCAGAGATCAGCTGCGAGCCCCTTGAGAGTGAGTTGTTCAGTCGCAAGCCTCAGTAAGCACGTTGCGAACCTAGTGCAGAGCTTGGCCTCCGGCACCTACTGGCCTCAGCGGCGCTTGTTCCGCCGCGGTAGGTCCATGTTTGGCGACTGCAGGATGCGCGACTGCCTGGGGACTGGGCACCTCCGTAGGTTGTTTTGTTCGTGCTCGGACAGCTTCACACGAACTGACGCGCCCCGCTCGGTCGGAGCGGCTGGAGGCGCGCGGAATCTGGGGGGGGGGGGCGGCTGAGCTGTTTGGCCGCGGCCTGCCCTCCCCCCCCCCCCCTTCCCCGAGAAATGCTTCGGGCGGGGCGGGCTGGGGCTTCCGAGGGACGCCCCGCGCGGTTCGTCCGGGCCCATCCCGGGCGGCTCCGGGGAGGGCCCACGTGAATGTATGGCGTGGTCTTTATCGCGAGCGCAGCTCATGCAGGCGCGCGGGCTGGTTGGCAGGCAGCGCAAGCAGTTCTCGATGGCAATCTCGTTGCCTGTATGTATGGGGTGGGGTGTCGCCGAGGTCTCGGGGGCAGGGCCATTGGGCGCCGGGCGGGGGGGACTTCGCGCGTCGCGTGCTGGCTCGGTTCTCAGGGCCTCCCTCGGACGGGAAAGAAGGCGCCGCCCCAGAAGTGTGCAGCGGCGGCGCTGGCTTGGCCAGTTGCCGCCGAACTCGACGGAGGCCCTCGGTCTCAGTAGGGAGCGTGGGCACATGTGGAATTTGTGGTGGGACATAGAGCTGGCGCCTCCTCTAGCGCGCGCAATGCGAGGGCCAACAGGAGGCTCTCGGATGCCGCATCGCTTGATGACCTTCGGGTGCTTCGGGGGAACCAGTTGGCCGAAAAGTGAGCCAGGGCTGGGGCCCGTCTGCGGGGCGTCCCGATTAGCAAGAAATTGTTGTGAAAGCCTGCGAGCGCAGGGCTGAGGACGTTGCTCAGTGGCTCGGTGGGCTCCACGCGTGGCTGTGCGAGGCCGGATTCCGAAACTCGCGCAGAGTTGAAGGTGCGGCCGACGTTGTGTTGGGTCTCGAATTGGAGGCCTCGCAGCTGCAAGCCAAGGAGGCGCAGGCACGGGCTAATTTCTGTGAGCGCAGCGCCTCGCTCCGATCGCGCATTGCCCCCCCGCCTGAGCTGTGCCCTGAAGGAGGGCCAGCCCCAGCAACCGCGGCAGACCTTCTTGCTTCTGGGGGCGTTGGCTGTCTCCAGCCGCGGCTGTTTTAATGGCGCGAGACAGTGCAGGCGTCAGTGCGCGGGCTCGAACTTGAACCGCTAGTTTTGTTTTGCGCGGGCTTCGGTGCCAGCGCGCAGAACATGTCAGGCCTGGGCCAGGCCCGGCAGCGGCATGCAAACGGAATGCCCGCCCAGGTCTTGCCGCGCAAAGGAGCAGGCTTCGGAGAGGCCCCACTCTCCTAATTCGACGCAGTCTTAACCCTCCAAATTCGAGCCAGTCGTCACTCCGTCGTTGGATGTCCGAGCCATGTGCGTGGGGCAGCTGTGCATTCTTGAAGTGTCGGGGTTCGAGGCTGACAGAGGTTCCTCCAGGCTTGAGGTGCCCGAACCTTTAGTTATGTGTAGAGCTGCTGCGTTGCGTTGGCTTCAGGATTCCAGGAGGAGGTGCGTTGGTGCCACTGTGAACGTAGCAGGGAGGAGAGCCTCGACTTGGCCCGCGTTGACCCAGGGCTCCCTCTTATGATGAATTAAGCTTTCTAAATCTCGTCGGGCGCGAGGGAGTTTGCCCGCTTGTCTACTACCGCCTATTTGTGCCATCCTCCCACCCTCTCCTCGCGATGGACACGCTCAGCGAGCGCGGCCACAGCCAAACGCATCCATCGTCCTTCCCCGTAGCTTCTTTCCGCCTCCTGACATCCCCTTCCCTCTGGCCTCCGTCATTCCTTTTGGTATCTTCTTGCCTTTGATTCCATGGGCCACGTTTTGGTCGTCACCTCGGCCCTGGGCCCTGGTTCCAGGTTAGCCAGCATTAGCAAGCAATTCTCGCGCCTGCTGCACTTTGAAGCATGGCTGTGGTGATGAACGTAGATCGTGCCATTTGATGTATTGGGCGGCACAGTTCAATACTTGGACAAGAATCATGGGCTGTGAATGCAATCGCGGACCTGCTTAAGCAACTTCTGGCAACTGTTTCTATGTCTGTTGTACCGATGGTTCAGTCCAACACCACAGCGCCAGCGTTGGACGACGCGGGTCCCGCTTTCTCGCTCCCCCTGTGGATTGGTTTTTCGTTCCAGTAGTTCTCTGATTGCTTCGGGGCCCGATCTCGGCACACCAGGCCAGAATCCAGGAAATCCGGCGGGATCGAACGATTCAATTTGCCGGAGTTCATGGCCCGTGATTATATCAAGGGTTTGCCACCAATCACTATCTGACGTTGGGCGAAAGAGGATGAGAGGGTTTGGGATCGCAGCGCTGCAGACACGACATTCGCTCACGATGTGGTCAATCGGGGCCATGTCGCTCCAAGACGGGTCTGGGTGTTGATGTATGTGACATGCTTTTCTCTATCCAGGTGTCCGTGGCGAACCCCGCCCCCCTCCTGCTCTTCTTGCCGTTGTTACCCGTGCATCGCGCCACGATGAAGAGGATGAGGGGAAGGAGGAGAGGGAGGAACAGCACTTGGCATTCTCACGCGTCGACATCATGCAGGCACGGGGGCGCATCTCTCTCTGTCTCTCTCTCTCTCTCTCTGTCTCCTCCTCTTTTTTTTTTCTCCTCTCGCCTCATTCCGTACAAACGGGCACAGGCACAAGCGCCTTACGCGCCTTTGCGCGCCTTACGCGCCTTCGGTGCCCTGCCCACACGGGCGCGAGCACCTGCGCTGCGCCGCATGTGCCTGGAACATAGAATCGCTCCATCGCCTGCACTCTCCTTACTTCGACCACGCTCCCTCCCTGCACCGTCCCTTCTTCCTCCTCCCTCCTTCCTCCCTCCACCCTTCTCTGAATACGTGGATGGAGAGGGAGGGATTTTCTCTTCTGCGATCGGAGCTTTATCCATGCCCCGGCGAATGCCTACAAAAGTTGGGCCTTCAGAGGCCAGGTTCTTTTTATGCCCCCATCTTGGCTCCTCGAGGGATTTGCTCGTGAGCAGGGGTACTGATAAGAAGTCGATCGTCGATCACTCCACACTCTCGAGGAACACAGAACGACATACACATGATCTTCCAGGGGTTTGCGCGGATGTCCTTGGTCCGATCGTTTTTTTTGTCCTCTAGTCTCTTGTGCCGTTGTATGCCAGCTCTGTCTTTCTTCTGAAGCGTTTGTGCCGTTGCATCTGTTCCTCCGGTCTTCCCTCCCTCCCTCCTCGGTGGCGGGGCGCCGCGGTAGGAGGACCAGAACGTGATAGAGCTGGAGGGGGAGGCGAGCGCCGGCCCTGGCCGCGGCAGCATTTCGATGTTGGCGTCGCCGCCGTCGTCGTTCGCCGCCGTCGCGTCGCTGCTGTCGGAGTCGTCGTTCTCGCCGTTGCCGTCGCCGTCCTGCCCTCGTCGAGGGTCGATTCTCGTGTCCTCCCTGCCCTCAGCCTCGTCATCCTCCTCTCCTTTTCCGGCCCCTGCGCGGCCGCTCTAGCCGCCGTCGTCACCGTTGCCGCCTCTAGCATGGTTGATTTTCCCAGCGGGTTAGCTCCGCCATGTGTGTTCAAACGTACAACTTTTCAATCTTGGCTCATGTGGGGCGCGATTCTATTCCGGGCGAAAGCACCGGGAGCATCGATTTGTTTGAAGGACAACTGTAGGAATAGCCCGAAATCGGGATGAGTGGTATGTTATGATTCCGAGGATTATTTCCGAAATTACTTAGGATTATGAGCAGGACTGCTGTTTGGCGGCAGGAGGGTCTACGTGTAGTGCAGGGGCTGACCAGAGGCATGAACACAATTTGGCCCGTGCGGCAGGACTAGACCATAGCCAAGTAAGAGCTGAAGTGCACTGCGAGAAGTCAGCCCAATGCGTCACATGGGTGCAGGAAGGACGCGCATGTTGCAGTGAACCGTTTTGGAAGGCGCATGCCGTCCCCTGCAAGAGTTGTGATGAAAGCCTTCGCTGAGCCAGGGAAGTACTTGAATAGTCATAGTTGCGCGAGATGCTCGCGAGAATATCTGGATACACCAACCTACTTGGCAGTTTGGGCTGATATGGAATCTGCACAATGCAGGACAACGAGGAAGGCAATAAGCAGACAAGTGGTTATTTGCGAGAAGCACATGGTCAAATCTGGCAGGTCGGCTCAAGCATTGATCGCGTCATCGCTTGTGAAGTCCATTATTCTGTGTTGGTCGCGGTGATCGATGGCTTTGGGCTGCAGGAATTGTTAAGCTTCGACCAACCTAAGTGAGACTTGAGCTACAGAGCGAACCGAGTGCCGCATGATCCGTAGCAAACCTGGTAGGGTTATGACTTGCTCTGCGTAGCGAGGTAAGGCAGTCATGGTTTCAGGGTGTTTTTTTTGCACAGAGACGTTACAGCGACGTTAATGTGGGCGCCGACAACGTCCTGGCGCGTGTGCGGATAAACGCACGCCATCAAAAGCAAATTGCAGCACTCACGTTCGCGAGACAGCAGCACGTGCTTCGAGGCAGCATGAGTGAGCGCCAGCCTAAGGGTTCTGGTGAAACCAGTTCGGCTTCCTGTCCGACAGCGCGCTGGGCTTTACGTCAGGGTAGGTTTGCAATGTCCAGTGCGGGTAAAGACGAGGTAGCGCCACTTCCACTACACGCGCACCACACCATGATACCTACAGCCTTGAGACGGCACGGCTGTAGCAGGCAAAGTCAACCACTTAACGAAATACTCGCCACGTGGGTGGGCGGCGTATGGCTATTTCAGGACGACTGGTTGAACTTTAGGTGTTCGCCTGGCGCGCGTTGACCACAAAGGTCCATGCTCATCGCTATGCATCCATGTTGCTCAGGTTTCGCTGGCCGTTAACGTCACCCCTCCACTGTGTGCGACGCTCTGGGGTCGAGGAGCATTGCGCGGGGTATAATGTGCCGGGCGGAGTGACTGGTCATATTGCCCACTTTGCTACACACTCTCTGTCTGCCAATGTTGTTGCTATACCGCTATGCATGAAATTCTGCATGAAACAATCTTCCTAGCTTTCCACAGAGGAGAGGAGGGAACTCCCCCTCGTCGTTATGATTCGTCGTCGGCGTCGCGTCCGCGTCGTCGTCGTATTCGTTGACGCCGCTGTCGGCGTCGTGTTGCTCTCGGCGTGCGTCGTCGTCCTGCCGCCCTCGGCACGAGGGGCCGCCCTCGCCGCAGGTGATGCTGCACGCGCGCAACGTGTGGAAGGCGCCCGCCTGTCGCCTCGGCTCGACCCCGGCTCGGCCCAGCTCTGCTCCGCGGCTCGACGACGACGACGATCGAAACCCCTGGCCGTCAAAAGCCGATCAGGGTGGACAACTGGCCAGGATGAACCCTGTCCACGGACAGGTTTTGAACACATGTGGAGCTCGTGGATCGAGCACTTACGACGAAGGCGACGACCCATTCCCCATCGAGGATGGAGGTTCGAGGTCGTTTTGGGGGCTTCCTAGGCCGCCATCGTGGCCACAGCTGGATCCGCCGCGAAGTTCAGGGCGGAAGGCACCCCTGGACAGGTCTGGGGGTGGACGATACGGTTGGGGATCGAAGATTTTGTTCATTGCCGAGCATTCGAGCCAGTTTGGGTGCGGTAGGCCTCGTGCTCTGAGGCTACCACGTGCGCGCTCTCTCGAAGAAAGAGCGCGCTTGTGGCACACTTCTCACCAAAAGGGGGTCCCCAGCTTCAAGCTATTCCCCCCCCTCCCTTGGAAAAGGGGGGGCTTCCGACGCTCTCCCCCCCTCCCCTCCTTTTGTGGGTATTTTTTAGCTGGGGGGGACCTAGCTAAGGAGGAAGGGCTTGGAAGCTCCCCCCCCCTCCCCGCCTTTTTCGGGGGAGAGCTCCCCTTTCAAAGGGGAGGGGGGGCTTCCGAGGCTACCCCCTCCCTTCCTTTGGTTTGGATGTTGTAGGGTGGGCTTGGAAGCTGCCGGCCCCCTCCTTTTCGGGACTGGGGGTAATCCCGGGCTGTCCTTTCAAAGGGGCTTCTGAACCTACCCCCCTTTTCCCCTCCTTCTGTTGGCTTTTCCAGCTGGAGGGCCCTGGCTGAAGGGGGGGCTTCTGAAGCTACTTTTCTTCTTTGGGTTTCGGCGCCTCATTGTTTTTTTTGCGTATTTGTGGTTTCCGGCGTCGCTTTGGATTTCGGCGCGTCTTTAGTTTTCGGCGCCCCTTGGGCCTTTGGCGCCCCTTCGGTTTTCGGTCCTCCTGTGGATTTTCGGCGCTCCTTGAGTTTTCGACGTCCTTCTGGTTTTCTGCCGCTCTTTTGGTTTTTCGGCGCATCGTTGGTTTTCGGCGCCCACTTGGGTTCTGGCGCTCGGCGCTCTGTTGGTTTCTGGCGCCCTTCTGATTTTCGGCGAACCTTTAGTTTTCGTCTCCATTTGGTTTTCGACGCTCTATGGTCTTCGGCGCTCATTTGTTTTTTCGCGCCCTTTTGGTTGTCGGCGCATCATTGGTTTTCGGCGGCCCTTCGGTTTTCGGCGCTCCTTTGGTTTTCGGCGCTCCTTAAGTTTTCGGCGCCCTTTTTGTTTTCGGCGCCCTTTTTGTTTTCGGCGCCCTGCCCGTCTTCGAATCTTATGTTGTTTTCGGCGCCCCTCTCGTTTTCGGCGCCCCTTTGGTTTTTCGGCGCCCTTGTGGTTTTCGGCGCATCGCTGGTTTTCGGCGCCCCTTTGGTTTTCGGCGCTCATTTTGGTGTTCGGCGCCCTTTCGGTGTTCGGCGCCCCTTTGGTTTTCGTCGCTTTTTTGGTTTTCGGCACCCCTTCAGTTTTCAATGTCCTTTTGGTTTCGCTGTGCCCTTTTGGTTGTCGGCGCCCTCTTACTTTTTCCGCGCCCCTTTTTGTGTTCGGCGCCGTTTTCGTGTTCGTCCTCTTTTTGGCTTGCTGCGCCCTTTTGGTTATAGATGCGTCTTTGGTTTTTCGGCGCCCTACTGGTTTTCGGCGCATCGTTGGGTTCTCGGTGCGTTTGTGGTTTTCGGCGCCTCTTTTCCTTTCGGCGCTGCTTTGGTTTTCGGTGCCGTTTTGGTTTTCGGCACCGTTTTGGTTTTCGGCGCCCTGTTGGTGTTTGGCGACCCTTTGGTTGTCAGCGCCCCTTTGGTTGTCAGCGCCCCTTTGGTTTCCCGGCGTCCTTTTCAAGTTCGGCGATCCTTTCGGTGTTTGGTACCCTTTCGGGTTTCGGTGCTCGGTGTTCGGGTTCGGCGCTGCTCTGGTGTTCGGCGCCATTCTGGTGTTCGGCGCTGCTCTGGTTTTCGGAAATGTTTTGGTTTTCGGTGCTCGCCGGTTTTCGGAGCCTTTGTTCTTTGGTTTTCGGCGCCTCGTCGGTTTCCGACGTTCGTTATGTTTTCGGCGACTGGTTTTCGGCGCCCCGTTGCTTTTCTGAGTTTTTTGGGGTTTTCGGCGCTCATTTGACTTTAGGCTCCCGTTCGGTTGTCGGCGCCCTTGTGGTTTTCGGCGCCCCTTTGTTTCGGCGCCCCTTTGTTTCGGCGCTCCTTTGGTTTTCGGCGCTCATGTGGTTTTCGGCGCCCTTTCTGGTTTTCGGCGCACCTTCGGTTTTCGCGGTTTTCCGCGTTCCTTCGGTTTTTGCTGTGCCTCTGGTTTTCGCATTTTTTCGGTTTTCGGTAGCTCTTTGGTTTTCGGCGCCCCTTTGGTCTTCGGCGCCCTTCCTTTTGCCAAAGGGAGGGGTGGGCTCTCCGAAAGGGTGAGAGAAGGAGGTGGGGTTTCTTGCAGGGGGGGCCCAAAGGGGGGGGGGGGGCTAAGCCCCCCCTGTTGGAAGGTGAGGGGGGGCAGCTTCCGCAGCGCGAAGGGGGGGGGAGGGGGGGTAGCTTCCGAGGGGCGGAACAAAAGGAGGGGGCGGGGCTTCCTGCAGGAGAGTTCCACGAGGGGGGTAGTTAAGCCCCCCCCCCTTTGGACAGGCAGGGGCGGGGCGGGGAAGCTTCCGGAGGACGAAATGGAGGGGGCGGGGAGGAAGGGAGGGGAAGGGGGGCTTCCAACAGGGGGAGTCCAAGGGAGGGGGTAGCTTAGGGGAGACCCCCCCTTTTGGGGGTGTACCGTGGGCGCGCTCTCTCTCTCCCAAGAAAGACCCGCAGCCTCTGTTGGCCCTGATGCATTCGGCAATGCCAGCACCCTGTATGTAGGTCATGCGCGCGTGCGTGAGACAAAGCTATTTCGCCAGAGGCGGTAGGGTCAAACATCATGTTGAGAGTGATTGAGGAGAGTCGAGAACGACGGAGGGAGGAAGAGCATCGATGATTACCGGGGATCGAACTGAATCGAGTAGGGATCGAAGATCGAGACAGGGGGAAGCGGGGGGTGGAAGGATGGAGGACGAGAGATGAAGATGGAGGGTACTCTGATGAGGAGCACGGATGAGGAGGAGGACCCTGAGCAGGAGGAAGAGGAGGAGGAGGAGGAGGAGGAGGAGGAGGGGGAGGTGGTGCGGGAGGGAAGATCGGGTATAGGGGAAGGTTGAGGAGGAGGATTGAGTATGGTGATGATGCCGCTGACACTAGTATTACTTCTGCTTAGGATGATATGGGAATGTTGTGGATAATGTTTGTGATGATGCTGATGATGATGCTGATGCTGACGCGGATGCTGTTACTGATGATGATATTGATGATGATAATGTTGTAGATGAGGATCGTGATGATGATGGTGATGATGATTGTGAGGGTGATGGGGATGATAATGATGGTGATGGTGGTGGTGGTGATCATGTGTCCATGATGATGACAACGACGACAACGATCGTGATGCTGATGTTGGTGAGCGAATGTGATTGTGATGAGGATGTCGGCGACAACGGATGTGTAATGATGCTTGTTGATTTGATGATCATGATGAAGGTGATGTTGGCGATGAAAATGGTGCGCATCTCTGGTTTTGAGGATTGCTATGTCGAACGCTGCTGTTGATGATGGCAGTAATGGTAGTGGTGATGATGATTGTTATGACGGTAGCGATGATGAGGAGGCGTTTATCTTTCGTCGTTGCCGTCGCCGTTGCCAACGTCGCCCTCCTCCTGGAACCCATTACACCCAGCGTCCGTGGCCTTTGCCTTTGCCCGCTTCCCCTCTCGCCCTGCTCCCTCCAGGCTGTCACAGCCATGCTTGCCGCCTCTCCTTCTCCGTTTTCTCCTCGGCCTGCAGCTCTTCTTTCTCTCTCTCTCTCTTTCCCTCTGGCCTGCCTCCTCCTTCGCCGCTGCTCCTCCCATATCCTCGCTCTCCTCCTCATCCCTCCTCGCCACGCGACGGGCAAAGCTCAGTGGGCATACCAGGCATCACCAGGAGGTCTCCGAACTCGATCAACACCCGGCATCCCTGAGCAGTCTTGAGCGGCAGTGGCTTAGAATCACCGCATCAAGCAGCGTTCCCCGCAGCCTGTGTTGGCAGGCCGCCGCGCAAGAGCCTTCACAAACATGCCAGGCACGTCCCTCCCAAAGGAGATAGACACGGGCCCTTGACCAAAGTCAGAGGGCACGGGCGGCGGTATGCAAGTGACTCCAACCCAGCTTGTGCCGGCGAGCGCAAGTGGCCCCGAGACGGCCGACGGCCACGCTGCCGTTGCAGGCGCGGAGATTCCCCATGTGTAAGGCTCATCCTTGTCGCTGGGCAGGCATTGCTAAGCGGCCCCTTACGTGCGCTGGAGACTGGCGTTGTCAGGTCTGTGCCGCGTTGGCCTGGGCGCCAATCCTTGTCAATGGACAGACATTGGCATCCGTGCCCCATCCTTGTCGATTGACGGAGGGGCATCCAGCCTCAATTCTGAGGAACTCGCGTAGGTATCCCAGATCGAGTGCCGAGCATTCGTGGTAGGCGCCGCGCTTTACAGGAAGCCCGTCCCTGCCGCTGCGCAGGCATTGGCGTCCAACCCGCTTACTTGCCTAGCTGGCCCTGGACGCTGGCGGTGTCCGTCGGTGCCGAGCTTGTTTACACGCCCATACCTGTCAATGGACAGGGATTGGCATCCGCGCCCCGTGTCCAGAGCGAGGATGGCCGTCCTTATCGATGGGCAGGCATGGGCATTGGGCATCCCACCCTCGCGCTGAGGGACTTGTTCAGAAACCCGAAGACGGTCACGCATTTGTGGTAGGCGCCGCGCCCCACACCCGAGACCCGTTCCTGCCGGACAGACATTGGCAGCCGACCCGTTCACTTGCCTGGCTGTCTGTGGACATTGGCGGTTCGCTTCAACGGTATCCCCATTGTGATTGCTCTTCCGCCAGCGCAGTTACTCTGCCTAGCCGCCGACGCAATAAAAATAGACATTGGCGGTATTGCGTCGGTGTCGCGCTCGTTTGGATTCCCATCTTTGTCAATGGACAGGCATTGGCATCCGCGCCCCATGTCCAGAGCGAGGATGGCCTGCTTAGACATCCGAAAACAGGTTCCAAACATTCGTGGTAGGCGTCGAGCCTCACCTGGACGCTCGTTCTGGTCGCTGGATAGGCAATAGCATCCGACCCTTCCATTTCTGTACCTTGCTGTAGACCCTGGCGGTGTCAAGTCGGCGCCGGGCAGGCATTGGTATCCGTGCCCCATGTCCAAAGTTGCGATGCCCATCCCTGTCGATGTACAGACATGGGCACGCCGCCCCCATTCTTAGGGGCTCGTTTAGTCAGACTCCCGAGAAAAAAAGCGTGAAGCATTCGTGGTAGGCGCCGCGCTTCATTTGTGAAGGTAGTTCTTGTCGCTGGACAGGCATTGACATGATTTCCTTATATGCCAAGCTTGCTCTGGACAGAGTCTGGCGGTGTCAAGTCGGCGCCGTGCTGGAATTTGTACCAATCACTGTCGATGGAGTCGTTGACAGTCATTGGTCCTCGCCCCATGTCCTAAGCTGTTACGCCTATCACATTTGATGAGCACATGAGCATCTCACCCTCGTAGATAGGGTTGTTATATATATATATATATATACCAGGGACAGCGCAAATCATTCAAGGTAGGCGCCGCCCCTTACTTGTGAAGCCCGTCTCTGTCGAGCATCTTACATGTTTATGTGTTCACGGGCCTGTTCCAGAGCAGCTGGTTGGTATTTAGGATCCCGCACACACAAGCCTGCAAGGCGCGCTAGTCGCCAGGTGGCGATGCTGGTGCCATTCACCAAATCCGTTGGCAACGTGATTCTATCCTAAGGGCGGGCTCCGACTCCGCTTGCTGTCCCAGTTGTGTCTGCAAGGCGCTTGTGTTGTCATGCGTTGTGGGTGTATTTGTGCTCGAGTGTCGGGCAAGTAAGTATGTCTTGGGCTGATTGAACTCAAGGGAGGTCGTTGGGTTGGCCTTTACTGTGGTTGTTGTAGGCGCTGGGTGCAGTTCGGGTCTGTGTTGCTGGAGGTATGTGGTCACGTCGTCGTCCCACCGCTTTCGCTGTTCGCCTTGTTGTCGTTGGCCTCGTCGTCGTGAGTTTTTTTCCTGGATGCCAGTGTAGTGCTCTTCACGTCCATCTGGTGTGTGTGTGTGCGTGCACGGTTGGCAAACCTTGAAACCATGCGCCATGAGTTTTGCCTGTGACTTGTCGTCTTGATGTTGATTTTGATTCCGTGGTGCTTCATGAGGTGCTCCGCGCGCCGCGTAGCACACTGAATTGAGTCGACCCAGGTCTCCATATCCATCTCAATTCTCACATCTGCGGTGACGTCGTCGCAGTCGCTGTGCTTGTCCGGAGTTGCAGTTGTGCCGCGTGGTGGCGAATTGTTGAGCTCAGCCGCTCGTGTACGCCTACTGACCAAAGTGCAGCACTCCTACGGCCCCTCCCAATTCTACTGGCTTGTGGCAGCGCTGGTCCACTTGCACCTCGACCTGGGACATAGTTGGCACCTCGTTTTCTTGCTGCTCACCTGGACTTGGACCATGCGTCTTTGTTGCATGTGCTCATGACCTTCTTCTGCACCCGTTTCTTTGGCCTTCTTGCCCCACTGGATTCCACTGTTTGGTGGAGCTTTTTGCGCGGCCTGCACTGGGCTTCGGCCTGGTGCCTGGTCGCTGCTCCCCTCCCTCTCCTTCGCCCACGCCTGCTCGCCGTGCCCGGCCGCCCGCGCGGGCGCTCCTGCGCCGGCGCTAACGGCGGCTCGGTGCAGCGCGGCCCAGGCGCCACCGGGTCGGCTCCCCACCGCCCTCGTGGCCCGCGGCCTCGCTGTCGTCCCGCACCGCTCTGCGCGGCCCCGTCCAGCGCCTCGTGCTCATGTGGGTCGCGACGAAGTGGCCTGCGATGGGCAATCCACGACCTGGAGGCACGTCTCGTTATGTTCGTGGTGTGTTGTAACTTCCTCGTTGGTCCGCGCTTTGCGCAACGCCACCTATTGGCCTGCCCTTGACAAGTGAGGCGCAGTGTCGTTGCCCTAGGTACCCGTGCAATCCCCGGGGCACCTTGTGGCTGCTTGTCAGAAATGCTCGGTGCCTTGGATTCGTGGTTGCACTCCTACGGATCCGTCAACTTGACTTTGCCGCACTGCGCGTCCCATTCGGACCTGGGTGTGACTGTGACTGTCTCGGTTGTCTTACGAGTGCGACCCGCCCTCCGGCGCATCCCGAAGACTTCATGCTCTGAGGGCCCTCCCGCCGCGCGTTGCCTCTCACCCCAGTCTTTGCCTTTCGTCCATTCGTTCTTTCCATCTCCTGTCTGCGCCTTAATTTGCTTCGTTGCGTTCCACCGTTGCCCTGATGCTGCTTGGGTCTAAGTGGCCGCCGACAAAAGAGGTGGCGGGTTGCTGTCTGCCCGCTGGTGCTATCGGTGCAGAGGACATTGCCCGATGTTTCAACGTTCGTGTCGTCGACAGCCTTGGTTTCGTGTCTGCAGCGGGGGATCGCGTGGCAGATGGTGCGTCGTCGGAGTGTCCCGATGATCTTGCGGGACATGCGTCGCTGTGTCCGCCGCATGTGTTGTCGGACAGGTTCCGTGAGCGTCCACGTCTTGTCTTTGTTCTGGTCTGTCTGGGGAGGGGGACTCAAAGTTCGGCCCCTCATGGGGAGGTCAATTTGGAAACGTCTATCCAGGCGTTGTGTCCGATAGCCAGCCTGTTTTGAGGAATGCGCGCGGCTTGGCTTGAAGGATATTGGGCTCAAAAGCCCGCCAGGCGTGCAGGTGTCGATGTTGGTGCGATTCATAAGGTCCGATGGCAACGGGATTCGTCCCCTTGAATGGGTGGTTCCGACTACGCTTGTTGCCCCAGCGGTGCTTGCCAGGCGTGTTCGTCGCCTGGGGATGGGCCTGTCCGGGGAGGGGTCTTCAAAAACCAGTTCCCCTCTTGAGTTGGTAGTCTACCCCGTACCAGGACACTGTCGACCCAAACTCCTGCAGGCAGGGGCGACAAGGCAGCATCGTGCTATCTGGCGGCCGTAGGCCTCGGGCATTTGTTCGGTGGGCGATTCTGTTTTTGGACTAGACTGTTCGCTCAGTTGGAACAAGCCCGGAGTTTTGGATCAAGACGGCCACGGGCCATATGGCTCCGTTGGCCCAATCGCAGCGGTGGGGCTAAAATTTCCTCAAGGCCATTCTGTCCCCGAAGACAAGTACGAGGAGATTCCACCGTCTTTGCCACTGTCCAGCTTGAGCCTGATGGTTTTCGTTCGGACTCATTGCCTGTTTGGGCACTTTGCCCAAGCCGAAGTGTCTCCATATAGCCAGGGCGTGGTACCTGGACACAACCAATACCGTTACTGGGAAGCACTCCAGCGCACTCTTTCGTCCTGTCCAGTGATTTCCTTTCCCCGAGGGTCCTCCGCGATAGGCGCTTGCAGCCACCGTGCTCTCGAGGGTGGTGACCTCAGGGCATTGGGCCTCCCCGGCGGTGTTCGGGCGCCCAAAATGCCATCATTTCAAGGCTTCGCTCCTGGTCTCCCTCCTCCGCGTCTCATCCTCCGCTCCTCCTCGTCCTCTTTCGTTCTCGACTGGTGTGAGGCCGATCCGCGCTGCCCTCTGCACTGTCGGGCTTTGAATCGCGCCTTGCCCAATGTCGTGCGATCTTGTCAACGCGTGCTGCTCGCTCGGCCTCTCGGGCACGCTGTGTGTTTCGCGTTTTGCGTCTCGTGCTTCGTTTGTTCGCGTTGCTGCCGTTCTGTCCACCCCTCTCGGCCCCTCGCTCGTTCGCGGGCCCGTCCCTGCTATCTGTTGAGCTCCACCGTTTTCTTTCAGGGCCGGATGGGGTCTTCAAACCCAGGCGGACTCTTGACTCCCACTCCCCCTGGCAGGGTTTTCATTGTCGAAGTTCCATGACTGTTTCGGTTCGGTCTAGACTTGTCAAGACGCGACACTTCTGTTGATTCGCGACGTTGAAATTTCAGGAACGGTGCACGATGGGAGATTCTCAGATTATTGTCTTCAATTGGGCCACTTCCTGCTGTGAGTCTAATTTTTCTCGGGGCCTATGAGCAGGGAGCTTGGAGGGAGGGTTATTGCAACATCGTTGATGCATCTTAGGTTTACACTGGTCCTCGTCCTCCTCTCCCCTCTTGTCCTCGTCCTCCTCTTCGGCCTGCTCCCCCCGGCTGTTGCCGCCGATCTCGCGGCCCGCTGCCCCGCCAGCCCGCGAGCCGACGGGCCGCGGCGGCGGGCCCTGTAGGGCACGCCGGGGCGGTAGGGATGATTATCGAGGAGGAGGAGGAGGAGGAAAAGGAGGAGCATCGAGGAGGAGGAGGAAGGAGGAGGAGGAGGAAAAGGAGGAGGAGGAGGAGGAGGAGGTAGAGGAACAATGAGCAGGAACAAACATCGAAGAGGATCGAGGATGAGGAGCAGGAGGAGGAGGAGGAGGAGGAAGGACAATTATAAGAAGACAAGACGGGGTCGAGGATGATCCAGGACGGCTGAGGGATCGAGGATCGAGGATCGAGCAGCATCGTGACGGGTGGATCCTAGAAGGTCGAGGACATGTGACCGAGGGCCCACTGGAAGCCGCTAAGGGCCGCCAAACAAAGGCCACCGAAGTCCCTCCGAATGTTTTTGGGGGCCCTTGCAAGCATTGCCTCGCCCGAGGTGATGCTGAGCAACGGCGCAGAGGTGCAGTGCACCCTCGGCGGCAAGTGCGCCCCCCGCGCGCCCTCCCCGCCAGTCGCTGCCATTGCCGCCGCTGCGGGAGGAGGGAGGACCCAGGATCGATGAGGGAGGATCGAGGTTCGAGGAGGAGGGGGAAGGAGAGAGGGAGGGAGGGGAGTGGGAGCTGGGCGAGTCGCGCAACGACCGCCACAATTGTAGCCGCGAGTGGCATTCCGCGAAGCACAAGGAGCTCACATGCTTCGCGGCGCCCATGGAGCAGGCCGTCCACGTCCTCGATTTTTCCACTAGCGACCCAACCACCGGCCGCCAGATCTACGTCGACTGGTGCATCGTCTGCGCATACTCGACCAACGCTCCGCGTATGGGTACCAGCGCCGACAAGGATGTCTTGGCGGCCGCCCAGACATAACATTGATGAGAAGCGAGAGCGTTTCCCCCCCACAAGTGGTTGAGCTGTTCCTCGTCGTCTTCTAGCCGGGTGGCCGGGCCATCGACGAAACAACGAGCTTCGTCCGCAGCGACGGAGCAGGCGTGGACGACGGCGAACGTTTCGAGCTGTTGGGTGGCCTCTTGGCAGCGAAGTAGCAGAACCCCCCAGAGGGGCATGTCGAGATGCTGGTTGGCGCGCTCTCGGGCGCTATGCCAGCAAACCCCCGGCCTGGGGGCCACCGACGCGGCGCCAACGACCACAACCACGATTATCACGACCACCCGCACGACGACCATTGCAACCGCCTTTCGACGAGCCCCCAGTAGCACGACCAACGCGACCACCACCATCTCAGGTTAGAAAGGCCCATCAATGAATCCCGAGTGGAATTCGATTTTCCCTGGTTGCGTGCAACAGATATGAAGACGCCGTCGGATGTCGAAATGCTTTGATTTTCTGTTTGCGTATACTTCATAAGGCTCGAATGCTCTCGGTGGGTACTGCCGGAGCGTCTCATGCGTTTCCATGGCTTTCGGGCGCCTATGCGCGGCGGTGTCGCGCGCGACGACTCGACGTGCGACGTAGATGGCGCTAGAGTTGTGCGATCGCCAAGAAGCGGACGGCTGCGCTTGCCCCAGGCCGCGCCCCGAAATTCGGAAATGCCATTCTCAATTCCGTAGAGGATTTTGGAAGTGGTTTCGGAGTGAATTTGGAGTTGACTTCGAGCGTTTTTGTTGTTTTTTTGGATTTGTTTGGCAGTGGTCGCACACGCACGCATTTGAGCCACCTGACATGTCATTCGACATTCACATCGGAATTGATTTTGCAATTCACTTCTAGAGTTTCCTCTCGCGTCGTGTCCACATGTGGCGTGCGTACTCATGCGCGCACTTCGCTGCGCATCGCGCGCAGCGCTGCGAGGCTTCCGCACGGTGGGCCTGCGGCGCGGCGCGCAGTGAAGCGCGTCCCCGCGTGCCCATTGCGGGTGCCTTGATGTGCTCGCGCGAAGGTGCTCGTGTGGCATGGTGCGCGGATTCTCGCGTGTCGACGTGCGCCCCATGAGGAGTGCGGCCCCGCGCGCCCCCCTCATCGCGACGGGCGCGCGCGGGCGGAATCAGTTCCCCACAAGGGAACCATGGACATTTTGTCACCCAGTGCTTGCTGCGACCTTCGGTGCTGAAGCATCTGCGCAGCGGCCGCCAGGGCCAATGCGACGAGACGCGGCCTCCGCGGCTATAGCCTCGACCGCCGCCGCAACGACCGCCGCTGCGACGGCGCAGCGATTGCCCCCCGGCTGCCGCCTGGAGTCCTTTTTCCCCGCCCTCCCCGGCCGAACGCGCCTGCGGCTTGCGCGCCCGTCGCCCCGTGCATATCTCCATCCAGTAATTAATTGATAGATGGCCCTCGTGTGCCAATGCGAGTGTGCATTTTCTGATTCTGCCCGATGCCCGCGGCCGCGTGGGCTCAGGCGCTCGTCCGGCGTTGAACGGCGGTCGGGCGCGGGCGCCGGTCTTGGGCCCCGCGCCCTCGACGCCGAGCGGCGGCGGGCCAGCCAGGCGCCTCGCGGTCGCGCCCCCCCCCCCCCCCGCGCGCGCCCGATGCTTCGGGCGGGCGACGTCGATTTCGAGGGGGCGCTCGCGCAGGCGGGGCGGCCGCGGACCTCGGCGCGGGGGAGGCGGGGCGGCCGCTGACGAAGTTCGCGGCCAGGCAGTGGCTGAGGAGCCAGCGCGGAAGTGGCTGAGGGCGTTCCATGGCTGCCCTGAATGGGCCGCGCTGGAGGGCGCGGGCCCAGAGCGGGCCTGGGGCGGCGTCGCGGGCCGCGCGCGCGCCCGCGCGGTGAGGTCGCGCGCGCGGGCCACGGGGGCGACGCGCAGATGGTTCTTCCGTTGTGGAGGGCGATTGATCGTCCAGTAGTAAGGATGTTGTCAAACTGTGTCCAGCTGTCACATGCTTAGAAGATGTTTTGCACATGCGAAAGCATATTCAAAGCTTTTGGAAGTGTTGCATGCAAGTTGCGCGCATTTTGTAATTCAATGGTAGGATTGTTAGGGCGTCCGTTGCCATGTCGCCCGCAACTCTCGCGCGCTCCGCGGCCCGCGACTTGCGACGATCCCGCGGCGCCAGGGGCTCCGAGCCGCGCGGGCCGACGGTGCCTGACCGAGCCCTGCGCGCCATGGCGCGGGCAGCGCGTGGCAGGCGCGGGCGAGAACGATTGGCCCTCCGCTCGACCCGAAGCCCAGCAGGTCGCCGCGAACGCGGAGGTGCTCTTCGGCACGGGCACAGGCCCGGCGAGGGGGGCAGCGCCGTTCCCCCGCGCGCGCATCGGGGCGAGGACCTCGCGCGGCACTGGCGCGGTGTGGCGTGGCTCCGCCTTATCAGGGCGTGGTCGGCGTTGTGCTGCGACGAGCGCAGCTGGCTTCCGCCGCGGCGCCTCGCCTGCGCGGGCGGGGGGCCGACGGCCGTGCCGAGGCGCGCGAAGAATGGAGGGGCAGGGCGCGCGATGCCAGGGCTGCCGCTCGCGGCATCTTGCGAGTGCTACGTGTTGTGCCCAGCGTGGATACAGACGGGCTTCGACCTGTGGCAGGAGGAGATCGGGACATCGAGAGGGGCTGCATCCTGTCTGCCAAGGCGCGACGACGCGGGGCAGGCGGTGGTCCGCAAGCCCGCCGAGCACGCAGAGGCAGCGGCAGCGATCCAGGAGGGGCTGGTCCAGCAGGTCGAGCTCCTCATCTCCGGGGCGGCGCGAGAGCATTCGGCGCGCGCGGCGATCTTTTCGGTCGCGGCGACGACGGGGATCTCGCAGTGCGAGCGCGACGACTTGGGCAGGTGGTCGCCGAGAGGCGCGGACAACAGCGCCGCGTGGTCGCGCGTTAGCTCAATCGGCGATTCGCGGAGATGGCGCGCTCCGGGGAGGCGCGCGTGGAGCTGGGCGGGGCGGCGGCCATTCCAGACCTGGCGACCTGGCTGGCGTCGAGGAAGAAACTCTCGGTGCAGGAGGCGGCGATCACAGCAGTGGGGACCTGCGCGGTCCTCGAGGCCATCGCTGGCGGATTGGCCGCGGCGCCTGGAGACAACGCGGAGCGGCCGCGGGGGGCGGCGACCCTGGAGGCCGCCGTCGAAGACGGAGAAGTGGAAGACGCCGCGCCACCGACGGGGACAGCAACGCCCCCCTCGAAGTGCGGAGGTGCCAGAAGGTGGCCTCGACAGTGCCGGCGATGACAGTTGGGCGAACGCGCGCATTGGCGCGCGCGTGGCCTGTCGGGGCGCCGGCCGCGACGCAGACTGGGAGCACCGCGCGTGCAAGCAATGGCCAGAGACGGCCCGGACTCGGCAGAGGAGGGCCGCGCCCGGGTGAGAACCTTGTCAACGCGCCCGCGGGGTCCGCGGGGTAGCCCCGAGCCCCTGTCGACAAGCGGGCGCCCCCCCGCGTCGAAGACGCTCGCCCTGCCCGCGGGCCCCTCCTGTCCGCCGCGGGCGGGGGGGGGCCTTGGCGGGGAAGGGCGCCGTCGCGCTGGGGGTGTGTCCTGTTGCAGATGGGCAGGGCTTCGGGGCCGCGCGGCGCGTCGCCGCCGCTCTGCCAGGCCGGAGGGTTCGTCTCTCGGTCCGCAGCCGTTTAGCTCAAACGGTTTGGATTGGTGTCTGCTTAAGCCGAATACCCATGCCCGCCCGGTTGCCTCGCCCCGCCTCCCTTGGCCTCCCGCCCTCACTTTCGCCATCGTCTGCTTGCTTCTTGTTCCCGTTTTCCCTTCCGTGCCGCTCTCAGTTCCCTTTACCTTCCCGCTCCTGCCTAACGCTGATAGCAGGGTGCCGCCGATGGCCAGAAGGCCACGTCCACCGATAGTTTGTTTGCTGTTTTTCCGAACCTGTAAGAACCCCTGGCAAGGAGGTCTGGGCGACCGCCCGACGGTCGTCGATTAGTCGCCGATTAGTCTTTGATGTTTTCGAGCCGCCTGCTTCAGCTTTCTTATGTATGAGGCCGCTAACCGTGTCAGCGACGTAGTTTTGAAACGCGTCGCCCATGTGTTCACGTGTGGAGGCTTGAGAAGGGAGGAATTCTTAACGCTTCGCGTATCCCCACCAGCCCATCCTACACCAGGCGCTCGAACGAAGAGCGCCGATGATCGGCAGCTGTTCTCCTCCCCTCTTCCTCCTTCTCCTCCGCCTTCTCCTCCTCCTCCTCTTCGCCTCCCTCTCCTCCTCCTCCTCCTCCTCCTCCTCCTCCTCCTCCTCCTCCGCCTCTTCCTCCTCCCTGGTGGCGTATTGGAAGTGTCTTCGAACGTTTTGGTGGGCTGTTGGGCCTTGCGGGCGGGCGGGCGGCGCTCCGCCCGCCCGCGCGCAGAGCCCAAGAGGGGGTCCAAGACGTCTTTTGGAACAATTTTGGAGGAGATCGATCAACGAAGGGGGGTTCCTAATTACAGCCCCCCCTTCTCAGGAGCCACGATCCTCGTGAGGGGTGTCGAATTTGAGCCTTCCCAGGAGTCGATCTTGGACGTTCTAACTACCCGCGGCCCCCCCTGTCCAGGTCAGTGGGGAGGGGGTAGGGGGAGGGGTAAACCCCTCCCCGGAGGGGAAGAAGGAGGGGTGGAAGAGGAAACGCTCTAAACCACCGACGCCCAGAGGGCTGGTGGGACTTCTTGGGAAGCTATTTTGGGAGGCTTGGGCTCCTTTTGGACCCGTCTGGGCGCCCTTGAAGGCCCTGCTGGGGCGCTCTTGGGGCAATCTTGGAGGACATCGGTCAAGGAAGTAGGGTTCCTTAATTAGAGCCCCCCCCCCCAGGAACTCCAAAAATCGTCTCCTGTACCCCTCTGGGACCGCTCTTGGAGCGCTCTTCGGCGCTCTTGGCGCCGTCATGGGGCTTTCTTGGGCCCTTCTTGGAGCTATCTTGAGCCATCTTGAAGCCATCTTGACGCCTCGGATGTGCATCGCAAGCGAAAAAGTGAGAACACTAAAAACATTGATTTTCCCTAGGGTGTTGAAGCATTTTGGCCTCTTGGATGCATCCTAATGATGCTCTTGTGGGCACTTGGAACCGTCTTGGAGAGTTCTTGGAACGCCTTGGAACATCATGGGGACCATCTTGAGGCATCTTGCGCTATCGTGAGCCATCTTGGAGGGTATCTTGGGCTCCCTGAGGCCCTCTTGGAGCCGTCTGGGGCCATCTTGGGCGCTCCAACGCGCCGCGGAACCCCCTGTCCAGGTCAGTGGGGAGGGGGTAGGGGGAGGGGTACACCCCTCCCCGAAGGGGAAGAGGGAGGGGTGGAAGAGGAAACTCGTTAAACCACCGACGCCCAGAGGGCTGGTGGGACTAGACAAGTTGAAATGGAGCAGGTGAAGGAGGAGGAGGAGGAGGAGGAGGAAGAGGACGAGGGGGAGGAGGACTGGGATGAGGAGGGGAGGAGGAGGAGGAGGAGGAGGAGGAGGAAGAGGAGGAGGAGGAGGAGGAAGAGGAGGAGGAAAGGAGGAAGAAGAGGAGGAACACGAGGAGGACGAGGAGGACGAGGAGGAAGAGGAGGAGGAGGAGGACCAGAGTGAACCCAGGATGCGTCAACGATTCTGCAACACACCCTCCCGTCCCACCAGGCCCCTTCTCACAAGTCCCTAGAAATTGTTTTAATCCACTGCGGGAGGCTTCCGCTTTGAATGATTCGGTGGGCCTGCCACCCAACCAGGGCCCAGTTTTGTAAGTGGTCCACCCGTCATCTTTTTGGCCAGATTGCACGCGGCGATATATGATACGACCGTTCGAGGAATTGTCCAACCATCGCCCCTTTAGACATCGATATGCCGTGCATTGGTATTGGCCTTGCGCAATTTTGGGGAGACTGTTTATCCGGTCGGTAGAAGTCTCGAGCGAGAGCCCCGCTTTGAAAAACAACCGCCCTCCACCGTGCACTTGTTGCGCAGTCTGGAAACTCAGGTATTTACCTTTGACAGAGTGCCACGCGAGAGCCCCATATTTGAAATGCGTCTCCATGTTGCACGCTTCGGAGCTTCGTGCCATACATGAATCAAACAGTCACGCGGAAACTTATTGAAAACGATAGGGCCCCCAGACTTGTAATTTGATGCTGGAATAACGAATGCGCATGGAGCTTGGCATTTGAAATATTTTACACTATACGTGGCGCAAATGCGAGGACCGCATGTTGAAAATTATTGGCCCTTAATTGTTATAGTTGTTTGGTGTCTTAGTTTCAGAGTAATAAACTGCAAGGACGTCGAGCGAAACGACTGGCCCAGCTTGCGGATACGTCAGATGATGTGACACGGAGGAGTTCCTTGTAAGGAAGAGGGATGGGTGGCGGAGGGGCAGCAGGGCGAGCAGGACAGGAGAGCGTGGAAACCAGGAGACGAAGAGAGAGAGAGGCACAACCGTGGCCCCTCCTCTCCAGCCTCACCACTTTCCGCTGGCTCCGGGCCGCTTGCGTACTTCTATATGCTCCCCCCTGGCAGGCAGGCGCGAACACCAGCTTTGATTTGAAGCCAGCTACAGCGAGAAAACCAACGCATCCCAAATAGTTGTCTTTCCTGCGTACGGGCCGCGAACCGCGACAACAGCGACGGCCACGACAACGTCGACGCTGGCGGCGACGGCGACCACGGCGACGACCGCGGCGGCGGCGAGATCGAAACGACGGCGACCGCGTGACGGTTGCGATCGCAACAGCGACACGGCGATTGCGGCGACGGCGGCGGCGGTGACGACGGTCTTGACGACGACGAAGGCGACGACGTCGGTTGCGCGGCGACGACGACGACGGCGAGGGTACAATTCTAGAACGATCCTCGTAGGAACATTCGACAGCTGAATCTCATGGAAAGTTTCAGATTTACCCTCAGGGCGCCCAGTCGAGCATGATTAGTCGTATGGGGATCGATCGGGACTGGGTGCATTGCCCTGTGTGCTTGAGGGGCCGAAGGGGGAAGGCAATTCGGAGTCGAGTAAGACAAGCAGCATCAATGTCTACTTTGGGAGGTTCGCGCGGTTTTCTTAGATCGGCGCTGGACACCTCTTCCTGGCGCGCGAAGTTCGACATGGGCGGCGCCAGAGGCACCGCCAACGGAGTCAAGAAAATTGCGCGGATCTCCGAACGTTTGTGCTCATGTAGTTTCTTTGAGAGATTGCTTGCCAGCATTATTCATTTCTGTTTTTGCAAAGCTAGTAGGCGGCCTGCCCGATGCAGAATCGGCTGGGTAGCGCTGACTCCCATTGGCCCCCGTTGCCTCCCGTTGTCTCCTGTTGCCTCCCGCTGTGGCCCGTGGCATGCGAGGGGTGTGCCGAATGGGCCCCGAGACTCTGTGAGGATGCCCCCGCTGGGGCCGTACGCGGGGAGTGGGGAGGAGAGACGGCCTTCCCTCCCACTTCGCCGTCCGCGTCCCTCCTCGTATACGGATGAGGGCGCGTGGGTTCGCAAAGCAGCAAGGCTGCATACACATACCGGTGGCGTTGCACACATATCGTTCGGTGTGGTGCTGCTGACCCACTTTTTGATGCTATCACTCGCCCTGGGGATAGCACCGAGGACGCCCTGGCATGCGGATAGCGTGCACCGGCGAAGCCCTCGCAGGTGGATAGCGTGCGCAGAGGGGACCTTCGCGGGGTGGCGCCAAAGGCGCCGCCCGGGGGGTCCAGCGCCGCCAGAGGGGACCGCTCACGGTCTATGCTGGTGCAGTCCTTTGTTACCCTCGGCCCGAGGGAAGGAGGGGGGGGCGCGGAGTTGCGCAGAGTGATACGTTTTGCAGCCGCCCCGAAGCTTGACCCCCAAAGGTTGCTGGAGGCTCCCTGAGGTCTCTGGAGGCCTCCAGAGGCTCAAAAGGGGTGGACACCTTGAGCCAAATCCTCGATACTCGAAGGCGTCGAGGGCAAAACTCGGCAACGCAGGGCGCCGAGGGGAGCGCAAGCAAATCCTCGGCCCTCGGAGGCAAAGCTTGGCAGCGCAGGACGCAGAGGCGAACGGGGAGGAAGGGCGGCCGCGCTGCGCGCAGGCTGAGAAAAAACAACATCAGGGTCCTGGAGGGCGACAGGGTCCCGCGCCTCCTCTGGGGGTGGGGACGGGAGCGAGGAGCGGAGCATCGGGGATGGGGCAGGAGGAGCAGAAAGAGCAGGAGGAGGAGGAGGAGGAGGAGGAGGAGGGAGGAGGGAGGAGGGAGGAGGAGGGATGAGGAAGGAGGAGGAGGGAGGCGGAGGGAGGAGGAGGAGGAGGAGGAGGGAGGAGGAGGAGGAGGAATAAGACGAGGGGAGGAGAAGGGAAGGATGTGTTGCTCTTGTTGGCTTGTTGTTGGGTTATCATATCAACGACACTGATTGTTGTTACCCCCTCCCGGTGCCCATTGTGTTTTGAAAATCACGTGCTCCTTTAAGAGGCTCAGATTGTGTTGGTGGCTCCCCGTTTGCAACCACGGCGGCTCCCGCCTGATATTTCCTCACAGGTTATTCCAACCTCGCGCTCTCGCGGCGGGACTTCCTCACAAGTTGGTTCAGGAATTGCGCTCTCGCGTGGCCCTTCCTAGCAATTGGTTCCGGCGCCGCGCCCTCGACATTCAGGAATCACGGAACCGCTCCGGCCTTTCTCACGATTAACTTGGGAATGGCGCTGTTGCTCGAGACTTCCTCGCGATTCATACAGGACTCACGCTTCAGCAACCCGCCTGCTCGACCTGGCCGCCTGGGCCCGCCTTTCCGACCCGCCTGTCAGTGTCTACTCGCCCGATTTGCCCGTCTGGTTCTGCCACGTGTTTTCTGCTACTAGCCCCCTTCCTGCTAATTTGTCTCGTGCTCAATCCTTCTCCCTCCCACTGCCATCCGTCCTCTCTTTGTGTGCTTACGTGCGTGCGTGCGTGCGTGCTTGCGTGCGTGCGTGCGTGCGTGTGTGTGTGTGTGTGTGTGTGTGTGTGTGCTTGTGACCATGTGCGTGTGCGAGTGTTTGTTCCTCTCCCCTGCGCATTGCGGCTGCATTCGCATTCGTATGCCCCACCAGTGCCCCCCGCCAACGTCACTCTGCCTGGCCGCCGACGTAAAAGTGCGTGTGTGTGTGTGCTAGTGTGTGTGTGCGTGTGTGTGCGTGTGTGTGTGTGTCGTCTTGGTGTACCCCTTTCTCCGTTTCAACACCCAGTGTCTGCGCGTTTGCGCTGCAGCCCCTCCTTGCTCTCCTCCTGTGGCCCCGCTGCGCCGCACCTGTCACCTTGGCACTCTGCCTCCCTCAGTGTGCTCATGGCGTCTGTGCGTGGCTGCGCGTGCCATCGCCTCCCCGCTGTCTGTCATTGCACACCCGTCCTTCTTGGCCCGCGCTGCGCCTCCCTGGCCTGCCTTGCTTCTCGTCCTCGCTGGTCTTCTGGCGCCGCTTCGCCTCGTGTTGCCTCCAGTAACTGTCGCACTGGCCTGTCGGCGTGTCTCTGCGTCCTCGCCTTCCCTCCCGCCCACGCTGCCCAATCCCGGGTTTGCGTATGGCATGGTTGATCCCCTCGGGCGGATCCTTGCCTCATCTTCTGCGGGCCCGGCCGCGCACGTCCGCCGTTTTTTCTCGTCTCTGGACTGTTGTTTGTCTCGTAGTTGCGCGCGAGGCCGCGGTGCCAACGGAATGTGTGTGTGAGTGGTTGTGTGTGTGTGTGTTCGTGCTGGCTTCCTTGTTATTGCTTGCGCCACCTGCAACCACAGCTCTTCTGTGTCTACGCCCGACGCTTGCTGGGAACTCTGTCGCTTGCATGTGTCCGCAGAGGTGGGCCATTTTCTGCGCAGCCTCTCTGGTAGGATTCATTACCGCTGACTCTGACCCAACAGCGTGTTGGAAGAAAAGTGTGTGTGTGTGTGGCTGTGTGTGTGCGCGCGCAGATCTTCATCCACAACGCTAGGTGCTCCTTTTCAGCCCAGCTGAGTGAGGCGGGTGGGGCACTGCTCCGAGGGAGACGGGGATGATCAGGAGGAGGCGGCGGCGGAGGAGGAGGAGGAGGCTGGAGTGGACCTGAGATGCGCCAGCGATATTGCAATACGCAATACGCTTTCCTGCCGCAAATTCCCCCATAAGTTCCTGCAACCCTGGCTGTTCACCAGAAGCAGCGCCCCCTAGAATCACGAGCGCCCCATGAGCGTGCGATTCAGGCGAGAGCCTCGTTCTGACAAGGAATGGCTCGCATCCTTATTGAGGAAGGTTAAGGTTGTATGATGACACAGTTCAACGATGTGTCCAGAGAGATATCTGTTTTCAAGGACCGCCCTTATCCGTGCCCCACCATCCGTCGTTTATGATCAAATATAACGGATGTCTGATCAAGCTTTCGCGGGGGGCATGTAGCATGTACAAGAGGAGCTCTTTTCGACGTTCACAGGCCTCCCCTCGTCAGATAGCTCGCGTTGGAAGAGGCCATCCGGCAAGTATTTGCAGAAACGATCGCGTGGGGGGGGGGCGGCGGCATGTGTGTCCCGCACAACCGATCTGAGGTCACCGTGGAGATGTCACCCTTCGACCTGACGCGCGGGAGAATCACCTTTCGCAGCATCGACTCGAACCTGGCGCGCCCCCCTCCTTCCCCCGTTCTGGATCGCCGTCGTGGAAGGGAGGAAGAGCCACCCCAAACCCTACAGGACTGGTGCGCTACTGAACAATGCGGCCCTGTTCGATTCCTTCCCTGGGGTGCGTTTGCTGACGGGTTCGCTTGTTGAGGCGCTTAATATGAGGGTGGTTCTTCTGCCCTTTTGTCGTTCGCCTCCTCCTGGCTCGTCTCGTCGTCGATCAGACGTCACGCATCGGTGCAGCTCGTCGCTGCCGACCTTCACGGAGGCGTTTCTCGTCACGACGAGCTTGATCCTCGCCAGTGTCCAAGAATTTCCCATCCTTTCTGTTTCCCACAATTTCCGCTTCCGGGGGGTCGTTTTCGTGCTCCGAGAGCATCGGAGAAGGTTCCAGGGGTCGATAGCTCTCTCAGGGGCCCTTGGATGGAAACATCACATCGTCGGATGCCGGGGCCAGGAGGTCCCTGGAGATTCCCGGAGGCCTCTCGAGGCCCAGAAGGTGCCAAACACGCCCAGAACCTAGATCATCTTTATCAATCGCTCACGGCGACGACGACAAGGACGACGACGAGGACGACGACGACGATGGCGGCGGCGGCGGCGGCAGCGGCGACGGCGCCGGCGACGTCGAGGACGACTACCACGACGACGTCCGCCACGGCTGCCTTGATGCCCGGGCTCCGCTGTGCCTCCTGGGCCTGCGCGCAAATCCCTCGCTGCTGGCTCGCGGTTCCTCATCGAGCCTCGACAAGGCCGCGTCTCGACGACGACCCGGGGGCCTTCCCCGAGGAGGAGTGCTTGCTTGCTCCTCTCTCCATCGCCTCTTGGCCAAGTAAGAATGCAGCGTGTGAGTCCAGTTCCCAGAGGGTATCTCGGGGCTTACTCTGAACTGCGCTGCTGCGTGATCGTTGTTGGATTTGTTTGGTGTCTCTTCTGTGACTGAACTCACGCATGCAGCGACGTCGCAGCTACACCTGCAACGGCGGGAACTGTTCTTGCTGGGTTGTCTGTCTCTGGCTGTTGCCATTAGTGGGCGTTTTTCTTGTTTGGTAGGTTTGACTACTTGAAGCAATGTTGGGGCCTCCTAAACAAAGAGATGGTTGGTGGAAAAGATGGCGCGGTATGGTCCGCCAGGAAAGGGCCCCCTAAGAAACCAATACAACCTCGCAACACACCTTGGGTAGTTTGTGGAAAGTACACCACTCGCTGATACAGTGGCCGACTATTTTGAAAAGATCCAATGGAACGCAATATTTGCAGATCTTCTATACCAAGTGGGCGCACAAACATCATAAATACACTACGCATATACACTGGGAGCTTCGATTTGGAATAGCTTCGACGTGCATTCCGGGCCCGCGCCGCCAGGAAGACTTGGGGCATAGACGACATACCGCCAGAAGAAAGCATTCTTGTCTTCTGAAGGAGCATGCGGATAAGTGTTAATCTCCTGCTAAAGATGTTGGGTTTTTTACACAGAAAGGTAGACGTTAGTTTGCCTGAGAATTATCTGCCTATTTTTGTGTTGGCGATCGGTTATCAACATGTGGCTTGGATGCTACGCAAACGGATTCGAAATTGCGTGGCCGAAAGCGTAATTCGTTCAACTTAATTTGGTTCCCGCCCGGGCAGAAGCACCTCCCAGACAATTCGCATTGTCAGAGGATGCTCGAGTCTGGCGAGAAATGTTAATTTTCAGGGTTGGTTGCGGTAGTACCGGGTGAATCTAAAGCGTTCGACCGGATCCAGCGCAATTCTCTTTTGTATGCATTTCGAAGATTCGGCATCCCACCATACATGTTGAGCATGACAGCGGCGATTCTCAAGCACAAAAGTTTTGTTTTGTGGGCACCTGCCATGAACTCCAGCAAACGACCTCAAGCAGCAGGAGTCGCACATGGTTGCCCAGTGTCACCACGTGCATGCATAGCCGTACAAAGTGCTGTGCTTTTTTCGACGTCGACAATAGGATGGCTGGCCGACATGATGCTGTCCGGGAACTCAATCATTCGGCATGATGTGATGTGTCGTACGCCAGCGACACAGTACTACTGAGCAGTGATTCTGGGAACCTTCAGACTCTACTCGGCACAGTCCTTGACGAAGGCGCGAGTTATGGAGTATTTCTGAATTGGGATAACACTGTATGCGTGGGTGCACATGACACTGGTACTGTGCCTTCTCCCGCCGGCACCCCGCTGAACATCGTGGAGGGAGCGGCGTACTTTCCACCACGTTTGAAAGCAAGTTGTTCGGCAAAACCTGAAGTAATTCTGAGAATTGGTTAACCCACGTCTGTACTTCAAGCTCTGTCGAATTGTTGGTCGCGCGCCAGTAATTGCCGCAATCGAGATATCCAGCTTGGCAAGGCAGTTGGTCACCAACTTGGCACCAACTGTTGGTGCCCAAGCTTTCTATAGTCCGGAGATTGCTTGGGCGCTGCAGGCGGGCAGAGCCCGTTTAGACAGCTTCCGCGCGCAATGGTTGGGACGTATGCGTTTCATTCGCCTGCCTCGAAATCGTGCTGCGTTTTGTGCTTTCTGCGTCACAG
Organism: Prorocentrum cordatum; assembly: GCA_963575745.1. Lineage (NCBI taxonomy): Eukaryota > Dinophyceae > Prorocentrales > Prorocentraceae > Prorocentrum > Prorocentrum cordatum. Next base: position 318,093 of record CAUYUJ010015460.1, read on the forward strand.
CCGCGATGCGCTCATGTTGCCACCGCGCGCCACATCAACTAGGACGGTTTAGAACGGGTCCGATAGTGACCTCGAGGCTTTTGCCATGGCCATCGAGCCTTGCAGTTGCACGGCTTCTAACTCAACATATTCATGTTTCATTTGCCAATGCGCCGCTTGGGCGCCAGGCTCGATTGATTGGGGCCTCCTACAGAATTCGTGTTGTTCTCTCGCCACTTGCTGCGAGATTTGCTGGTCACTCGCAGCTTTCTGCTCCTGCTCAAGAAGCCCACAGCATCCTCGGCCGAGGAGCGGGCCGACTGCGAGCACGGTCGATGTGTAGAAAGCGATCGCCACGCGCAATATGCGCCGCAGCCGCATGCCGTAGTCCACGATCTCTTCGTTCTAAGAGGCGTTGGCCCATTCCTACCAAACCTCCTAGCTAGCTGCGATGAGCTGAAGGCCCACGATGCTGCAGACTTGTCCATGGCGCCCTCGCCTGGTACTTTAGTTTGCCACACCCTTTGCTGGATGCAGTTCAGATCCCCGCCTTCGCCTCTGACCGCGCGTGATGACGTACAATCACGGCGAACAACTCGAGCATTCTCGACGCGTGTGCGGCCAGTTCGTGTCGTGTCGACCTGGCGGCGACCCAAGCGCGGGCGTTCAAGGTTGAACGCGACCGCTGGCCCAGAATCAGCCGTTGCCGAGCGACCAGTCCAATACAATCGGGAAGCCGCCGATCGCTCAGGGGTGAGCGATCCCCACCCGGTGCCAGAGACCACCGTGCAATTCGTCACGACCCGGAGCCGCCGCGGTGCATTCGAGGACCCTTTCGGGATCGTGCAGGAATCGGCGCCGCCCGTCGAGAGAGCCCCGTGCCCGAATGGGGTCGCGCCTCCCGACAGGTGGCGGCGCAGCCTCCGACCCTGTTGGCACCGCCGCTCTCTGAGAGTTGGGTTTCGACACGGCACGCGCCCGCAGCAGTGCATTGGGGGGCCTGTCGTGATCGCGCAGAGCTCGGATTCGCCCGCCGAAAGAGCCCCGGGCCCGAATGGGGGCCCGTAGTCGCCGACCAGCAGCCTCGCAGCCGCCGACAGTGACGGCCAATGCCAGTCGCAGGTCTCGGGTCGTCTTTGGGCAGTGCCACGTTCAATTGCCGTTACGGTGCGTTCGTGTCGTGTCGACGCGGCGGCGACCCCGCCGCTGGCGTGCAAGATCGAGAAGCCGCTGATTCAAATTTGGACGATCAACTGGGTGTCAGACACAAACGCCCAGGTCGTCATGACACGAGCTTGCCGTGCCTTTCGTTGGCTCTGTCTCCGACCGCTCTAGTTTCCTCTTTCTGCTCTGCGTTGTCGCCAATCGTTAATCCCTGCATGGCCCTGCTGCTACCCTCCGTTGCTTTGAATCTCCTTTGCCGCCCCGACCGTCAGAACTTGACCCGGGGTGAGAGATTGCCCAGGACCCAGAAAGGGTCTGGGCACAGATTTTGAGTGGACCTCGGATGCGGTAGGCTCGCGCCGTTTCGACGCGACGCGACGCGACCTTTGATGGCCACCTGTTGCCTGGAATCGGCTGATATCGAACGACATGCGTCATCGGAAGACCGCCGATCCTTCAAGGTTGAAAGATCCACGCTGTGTCAGAAACCAAGGCCGCGGTCGTCACGACACGAGCTTGCTGTGGTCGAGGTCCCTGCCGTGGTCGACGGCGCATGCAACCCTGACTTGCCCTCGGGTGATCGGGCCTGAGCATCGACGGCAGCGCCGCCATCTCGACGATGCCAGGCCGATCCGGGGCGTCGCAGGGTTCGAGGCACGCCGCGGCCCGCGTCCGCTTCGCCGCGTCGCGCTCCAGCCCCTCGGCGGAGTCCCGTTCGTCCCTGCCGGAGTCCATGTTGTAGGGCGAGCTGGCCCCGCCGCAGTCGAACAGCCTGGGCATCTCCGCCAGCTCGGGTGCGAGCTTGTGGCCCGGCTCCCAGGAGAGACCCTCTGGCTGGGCATCGTCTGACCCCAATGTCCCCCCGTCCCGCTGGGCCATGTGGTATCTCAGCCCCACCAGCCCACTTTTTGGGTAAGGCGGCCAGTGGGGATAGGGATCTATTAAGCGATGCTCATCGGCGTCCGCGAGGTGTGCCGCGTTAGCAGGTAGCACCCGCTTTACGATCTTTAGCCCGATGTTGTGGATGAGCAGCCTCTCCCAGCAGTCCAGCTGGAAGTCTGCATCCACCCTGAAGTCGTCGACGTGACTTTATCATTCTGGGGGGGAGAAGCAGGTCGACGACGGCGACGACGAGGGAGCCAGATGCCGATGCTTTGTCGTTTGGTTTGGGTCTCCTGGAGGGCCCTCGTCGCCACAGCTGTTTCGGTACAGGTTGGGACCGCGCTCCAGAAAATGCCCAGGGGTCGGTGCGAGGAAGCGAAGAACGAGAACGAGGAGGACGAGGAGGGGGAGGAGGACCGAGGACGGATGATGACAAGGGCGGAGGCGGAAGGAGGACGACGACGAGAACGAGGAGAGAGCATATGGATATGGCAAGAGGGTAAGCTAGAAGAAGAGGAGGAGGGGGAGACGGAGGAGGAGCAGGGGGAGAAGGACGAACACGAGGAGCAGGAGGAGAAGGACGAACATGGAGGAGCAAGGGCGTACGAGAGGGAGGGGGACGAGAGGAAGTGCAAGGAGGAGCAAAAAGGCGCGGAAGGTGAGTCCTCCTCCTCTTCCCCCTCCGCATCCTTACCTTCTTGTCGCTCCTCCCCCCTGCATGCTCCCCCTAAGACTTCGACTCCGACGCCGCCGCCGACGAAGACGACCTCCTCCGAAGACTTGCGAAGACCTCGAGAATCGACGACGACGACGACGATGATGGACGGGCGGGGGGCTAACGGCGACCGCCGCCGCCGCCGCCGCCGCTGACGACGACGACGACGACGACGACGACGACGACGACGACGACGACGAAGACGACGACTGCCGACGACGACACCCACGACTCACGACGCAGAACGACGGCTAGCGACGACGGCCGCCCGCCCGCAGCTCAAGACGGCCAAGGAGAAGGCGGACGAGGAAAAGGAACGACGAAAGGATCACCCCCCCAGCGCCACGCCGCTCTCGTTGTCGTCGGTCGCGGATCCTGAGGGATCCAGCAGATTCTCGTTTGAAATCGGGGCTTGTTTTCTTCGGGCCGGGGACGAGAGCTCTGGGGCCGTGGATTGACAAGTCAAATCGTTGGAAGTCGGGGGCTTGAGACTCGAGGCCCGAGGATCGAGGCTCTTTGGATTTTTCTGGCTCTTGGGCCTCGGGAGGCCTCTGGAAGTTTCCGCGGGATCGGAAGGCCAGGGTGGGGAGGGAGGACCCAAAGACCTGTGCCCCATCAGACAACTCGGCAGAGAGTTCAAATTGGGGAATCGGCCCAGCATCGGTAACTTTTGCGAGCCAAGTTGGGGACGCGGACGAAATTCGAAAGCGGGAAGCGGAACCGAAACCAGAATTCTTGACATCTGGAATTTCTCGGAACGGGGCTCAGGGGAAATCGAGATTTTCTCGGAATCGAGCGCGCGAGGAGGGCGTAGGGACAGCTTATGTTGTCTTTGAGAGGGGCGCGGTCGACTGTCGCGGTCTCTTGTGGAATCGGTCAAGACTGTCGGCCGGTTCTCGTGCCGCCCCTGGCGGCGCGGAGGCGGCTTTGACCAATTTCTGAATTTTTCAGGGCGGCGCCTGGGGGGTTTGGCGGGCTGTGGTGGCTGGCCCGCACGGTGGCTGCGGCCGCGTGCGGTCTCCAGAGTGAGGCGCGGGCGGCTACCGTGACTGGGCTCCTGGCTGGCTCCCGCGGCGCCCATGGCGGCGCGGTGGGATGGCAGCTGGCGGTTCGACCCTTTTGCGGAAGTTGTCAGGGCGGCGCAGGCGCTGGGTTCGGGTTGGTGGGTGGAGGAGGCCACCGCGCGAGGCTGCCTAGGACCACCCGGGGTCTTTGAGAAGGGCGCGGTCGACTGCCGCGTCGTCTCTTGCGTTCGGTCAAGGCGTCAAGGCTTTCGGCTGCTTCTCGCAGTCTTCGTGGCGGCGCGGCGGGTGGGCGGCGGGCGGCCGTGACCAATTCAATTTCGGAATTGGTCACCGCGGCGCCGGTGGGTGCTGGCGCCGCTCATTTGGGCGCGGCGGGCCTCTGTGTGGGAACGGCCCAGCCTGCGGGAATGCCTTCTCTTGTCCTCGCTGGGGTGTGGAAACACGGGTCAGATTCGGTCGTCTCGAGAAGTTCGACGCTGGCCTTGAGAGCTTCGGAAGGGGGCCGCGAGCCTCTCTTGAGTTTTTGTTGAGTTTGGCCGAAATCGAGGTCTCTTGTCGGTGAAGGGCCTGCGACAGAACGTTTGCCTTTGCACGCATCGCTTTCAGGAGGAGTGGGAGGAGGACGAGCAGGAGGAGGAGGAGGATGAGGAGGAAGAACAGCAGGAAAGAGAGGATGTTTTGTAACCGAAATAGCCCTGCAGCCCCAGAATGGGTTCTGAACTCGTGTGGCCAAAGTGGTGGGTGTCGCGTCCTAAGCGGATTACCTTGATCAGAGATGCGGAGCAGCATGTCGTGGAATGAGGGGTTTGGGAAGCGGTCGCATCTCAAGATGGGGAGTGTGCATGAGGAATCGGGGGAGGAGGAGGAGGCGCAGGGGGCAGAGGAGAGACAGGGAGGAATAGGTGGACGAGGCGAAGGAGTCGTCGTCGTCGTCATCGTCGTCGTTGTCGTCGTCGTCATCGTCGTCCGTGTCGTCGTCGTCGTCGTCGTCGTCTTCGTCGTCGTCGTCGTCGTCGTCTTCGTCCGTGGTGGAGCCATGTGCCGAGTAAAGTATTGCGTTCACTTCCGTGGCGTTGCCACGCCGATTGCAATTGTGTAATTATTGTTCGCCGAGTGGCTCCGCGCAAAGTTGCATTCAATGTTGTGTTCGCCGCCCCTGTCGTTGCTGGGTTGCGAGTGGAGTGGTTTAGTATGTGTTCCCGCCCCGCGGCGTTGCCGCGTGGCGGATGTAATGATCGATTTGCTTGATTCGCCCACCAGGCGT